>VXBP01001971.1:2992515-3195316 GCA_013400115.1 Rhinopomastus cyanomelas | reverse complement strand
TTTTTTTCCCCCTAATTCCTTCAGGAGCTGTTTGCTCATCCAGGCTGGTTGCCTTCCCCGCCGGCTCGTCTTTTGGCACATGGGAACTGCCAGTTCTTGTGCCTTCAAGAGCTCCTGTTTAAAGCAGGTCCAACCATCCTGGACCCCTTTGTTCTTAAGGACTGCTGCCAAATTGAAGTTTGCCCTCCGGAAGTCCAAGGTGAAGGTTCTGTTATTGTTCCTCCCTACCTCCCTGCATATTGAAAACTCCACTATCTCATGGTCACTACACCCCAGGCAGCCTCCCACTGTCACATCTCCCACCAGCCCTTCTCTATTGGAGAACAGCAGGTTGAGCAGAGAAGTGGAGGCAGCGTGGCCACAGCAGCTCTGGGAGGACAGACAGACAGACACCTGCAGACAATCCCCCAGACAAGGCTAGTAGTAAGGTGATGAAACATGGAGACAGCTACAAACCCA
Organism: Rhinopomastus cyanomelas; assembly: GCA_013400115.1. Lineage (NCBI taxonomy): Eukaryota > Metazoa > Chordata > Aves > Bucerotiformes > Rhinopomastidae > Rhinopomastus > Rhinopomastus cyanomelas. The sequence goes on along the minus strand of VXBP01001971.1, from coordinate 3,194,857 downwards.
CGCTGATACCAGGATGCTCTCACTCCCCTGGCAAAACCTGTAATTAGATTGAAAAGATGACGGTTGGTTCTGATGACACAAAAATATTGTGACAGGGCTGCAAATCCCGAGATTTTCTCCTAATGCAGCTGGAATTAAAACTGCGGAGCAGCGGGATCAAGATTTCAATAGCTTATTAAAATAGAACCTTTTCCTTTCCTGACTCAGTTTATTTTCTTAATCTTTGGGAAAGTGAAGCACTTGTGTTAATGGGAGGGAGACAGTTATTGCCACTGAGGCTTCAGACTGGAATGATGATGTTTACTGGTAGTGAGTGTGATCGGTGCTGCACTCTTACCAGGAGAAGCATAAAAAATGTGTCCCACCCTCTGGTCTCTCTGGACTGTGCTTCATTCCTGCCCTGTGCAGGTGGCACTTGGCACCAGGGGCTCCTGCTGAAAACCAGCCCCTGAGCCTGCAGTGCAAGCACTGCTGGAGACCTTTAGGTGTCCAAAAGAAAAGCTCAAATGTGGTTCTGGCCCATTTCAAGGGTTCCTGCCTTCCCTGATGCCAAACGCTGGGTTCCCTATGAGATAATTGCTTTCGTGGACAAACTGAGGGAAGAGAAGTTTTTAAGCTGTGCAGAGTTTGATGTGACAACTCTATTAGGGTTTAGTGGGTGCCTGCTTGACCCTGTAAATTGAAACTCTGGAAGTTGACTCTCCCTTATCCTGGTGTTTAATTTATGGAGCTTCAGCAGCAGGGGGTGAAAGGAAGCTGGAGACAGTTTATTCAGATCTGTGTAGGAGTTGAATGCAACAAAAATACCTACTTAGAAAAAATGGCTCTAATCTTGAGGAGAGCATTGCTCCCTCTGTTCTTCCCTATTTCTGCATCCCTGGCTCCTGAACTGGAGAGGCAGGTCTGTGAATTGACGTGACAGGTCAGCTTGTCAGGGGTTTGTGAGCTCCTTGGCTGGCACTACACACTTGTTCTTCACCTTCAGTCCTATAAACCTATCCTTGATGGAGACTCTGATTTGTATGATAAAGATGGAGCTAAATGCAGCACTGCAATGTCCAACTCAGAGCTGCTTCACCGAGCAGGCTAATTCCTGGATTTAGGATCACTGCAAATGCCATGTTATGTGCACTAGAGGTGTTAATGTAATTAATAGTTAAGAAAATGTCAGGCTGCCATAATTTGGGAGTGGGGAAACACGCCCAGAGCTTCAGCTCCTTGGAAGAATCATTTTGGTGGGAGCGAGTGTCACGATCTACTAACACCTCCTGCTCCCCTCAAACCTCCTGAACATTCATTATGCCTTAAATATTCTCACACGGAGTTTTTTCCAATGGTCTAATTATAAACTTCATTATAATTGTTCATTAGTTTTATTTTGTTCAATTAGCTTAACAAGTTGCCAAATGAAATACAAGGCTGGCAATTAGCTTGATCTAATTGTAATGAGCCACTCAAATTGGGTCACCAAATATGTTCCTTTACAGCTCTTCTTTTTATTCCAATTGGGGAACAATAACATAAATATTCAGAGCATCTCTTGCTCTAAGTAGTGGAAATTTCCCTCTCATTTGTTAAAGTAAAACCAAAAATCAGTGGGTTGGCTCCCGGTAGCTCAGAAATGCCTGGCTTGCCCTGGCTGAACAGGACACTGCCAGCAGCCACCAACCCATAGTTGGTCCCTTGTCCTGCGGAACAAAATGTGTCACCGGAACTGCCAGGAGGGAGGGAGGCTCTGCATGAAAGTCATTTATTTCTTCTAAATTCCAGAAAAATCTGATTTTAAGGCACCTCAGAAAAGCACTGGAGCAGCAGATCTTGCAGTGCTGCCTCTGCAGGGGAGGAGCTGTGGGGCAGGTGCTCAGCACTGCTGACACCTGATGGAAGCTCGAAGGTAAAACTGTGCTACTGAAAGAGGGGAGAGCCCAGTGTGACATGAGCTGGACCCCTGTAGTGAGGGGTGTTGGGAGCCTTTGGGCAGCTGAAGGCTTCAGTTTGGGCTACTCTTGTAGGCAGGTTTTGGCCACATTCAGCCCTGCTGGTTTTACTGTGATTTTTTTTTTCATAGCCATGAGCTTTCTGTTTCCGCCTGGATTCGCTCCACCTACACAGTTCTTAGATCTGTTCAAGTTAAGAAGCTGCTTAGAAGAAACACTGGTCCAGTGGATTTGCTGCAGCCTCTCTGAGACACTGATACGGACAGAAGAAATCACCTGGTGTGAACAGTTCCTCCTGCACATCATGTGCATCACACCCAGACCTCAGGGATGAGCAGCACCCCTGTGGCCCCTCAGCAGACCTAAGCAGTGGCAGTAACAGGACTCAGCACTGGACTTGAGTTTCTCTGGGATCTTGTCCTTTGTCTCCCTGAAGAAAACACAGTACAACATTAAACCAGCCCCAAGATTACAACTACTTCAGAAATCACTGGGGAGTTGGTGAAGCTTAGTCCCAGCCCAAATCTGCACAGCTTCCCTACAAAACGTCATCAGCCAAACCTGCTCCTGACAGATGGGTGAGTTGAGTGATCTGTTAATGCAGCCTCCTAAGATTTCAGCCAGGGACTTTGTTCTGTGGAGGAAGAGGAGTCCTGTTGGAAAGACAAATCCCCCACCACAGACAGAGCACCCAGAGTCACTTTTGGCTCCACAACCCCTTTCACTGCACCACTGTCTCTGGGCACCAGTGTAATTAGTTGTGTTTGCTAGCTGGGATGTGGCCAGTGTTGGCGCAAAGCTCCCTGAGCTCCAGGAGATTAAAAACTCCAACAGTGCAGACTGCTAACCCAGCCTCTGCCTTTCACACCACATCAGCTGCTCAAATCCCATCCAGAGGCCTTGCTTGGCTTAATGAGTGCACTCAGAACCAGCCATCTACATCTGGGGCTGCTGCAGGAGTATGCTTTTCCTTCAAGAGCAGCCTGACAGTGTTTTTCACTTTCACTGTGCACCCTGACCTGACCCTGGGAGAGCCTGACAGGCTTTGCTGCATGGAGGGGTGCAGGGGCACTCCAGCTGTGTGATGGAATGGACCCTGCTTTCACCATACAAACAATTCCAGGTGCAAAGGAACAAACCTTGGGGCTGGGATGTGTCTGGGTTTGTGGCTTGGAGCATCCCTCTTGTACCTGCTGGGCTTTGACCCACCAAACACCAGTGGAACCCATCAGCTTGGTGTGCTCATACCAGTTGTGTTAAGACATCTCTGCTCTGAATCTGCTCTGCTCACTTCGTATCAGCTTGATTCCTGCTGGGTTCGGATCAGGTAGGGACAGATGTAAACAGGCTTGTGATAAGCTGCTAAAATTTCAGAAGGGCTGCGTGACACTGACTTTGCCTCTGATTGAAGTAGTTACAGTCATAATATCCATTAATTTCTGTAGTGCTCCTGAGGGCAAAAGTCTCTCCTCATTAGAGACCTGAATTTATAAAGATCCTGCTGTTAGGAACAGCCTCATGCCATGAAAAAAAAATCTCTGTTTATATAGGTGGTGGCCTGGGCTGAGGACAGGTCTAGTGCTGGGGCCACCTCCCCTACCTGTTATTTAGGGTTCTGAAAATCTCCTGCTCAGGGCTCCCAGTGCGAGACAAAGGGTGGGCCAACTGGTTTAAAAATAAAAGGGAAATATTCTGGGAAAAACTGTCTCTGTATAAATGTTGGAGCAGCGTCACAACTGACAGGTCTTTAAAGCTGGAGCTTGGGGATGGAGGAAACCAGGCAGGTCCCCCTCCCTGGAAGAGCAAGGCTGCGAGGCTTTCCAGGCGCGGGCTTGCTCCCGTTCTGTCTCCAGGCTGCCTTTGAAACAGCCCCTTTGATGGCTTCAGGCGTTTCATAGTTTAGCTGAAAATGAGCAAACATAAGAGAAGGCATCTGTAAGAGTGGCAGCTCCTGTGTGTGTCTTTCATGTGAGGAACTGGAGCTCAAAGACTGTTTTAATGAGCCACAGGCATGGAGAGTTGTGTGACTCCTGTTTTTAGCAGCACTCCAGTGGAGGAGCCATCTGAGAGCTCTCCCAGCTGTGACCTCTGTTGACAATAGTTGATGTTTTGGGCTAGTTTTCCATGGAATACCCAGTCTGAAATGCTTGAGGAATGCAGGAGTGTTGGCTGATCACAACTGCAGGTGAAGTTGAGGGCTGAACTCCTCTTCCTCCCAAGGGTAGGACCTCCAGGCATGGCTGTCTCTCCTCTCCCTCTGCTCTCAGTGTCTGTCCTGTGCCCTGCAGGGGTGTGTGATGTCCCCTTGCTTTTAAGCCTCACTGCTTGGCTTTACAGGACAAGCTCAAAGCAGGGGTAGGTGCTCAGGCTGAGTCCAGAGTTGCCTGAATGACACCAGCCCAACATGTCTTCATAAAGTGTCCAGACAGCACAGCTCTGAGCAGGAGGGCTGAGACACCCCAGTGCTCTGGGGTTGGGTGGCTGCTGGGAGGGAACAGTAGGTTTCTCATAAGGCTCAGAACTGGGACTAGTCATGGCCACAGTCCTGAGTTATAAATGATAGCCAGAAACTGATGGATCAGCCATGGGCCCTGGACTCACCAGAAGTGGTTTGATTGGGTCAAAGGCATCAGAAAATGATGCTACTCCAAGCATGGAATGAGATCATGTCTCTCTGTTTGGACAAAGCTAAGAAGCAAAGTCAAGCTTCTTGTAATTATGCAAATACCAGCGTCCATGAGGATGCGGCTGATTCTATGTACACAATTATTTCCTTAAAGGGTTTTTTGTAAGGCTGGCTGTTAGAAAAAATGAAGAATAATCAAAAGGATGCTTTGTGATATGAGTTTCCAGGAGGCCTTGGAAACTTGTTTTCCTGAAGGTGGTGTTTTCATGGGCTGGTGAGGAGGTAATCACCTGTGTACAAGAGCAGATGCTGCCCAAAGGAGTGGCTGTGAGCTGCTGTCAGCACCTCTCACAGACAGAGCCACATGCAGCACCTCCCACAACCACAGCCATGTCCAGCACTGCATGTTGAGCTGGTGTTTGTGGCGTGCACATCTCCCCAGGGTTTAACTTACAGAGGTGGACTCTGCTTCTCCTGAAGCCCGTGGTTAAACTTCTGAAGATGGGAATTGGATCAGACCTTTTCTCTGACCTGACTCTACCTCTGACCTCAGCATTCAAAACCCAGAGGCTGGTCTTCTGGGGAATTATGTTGGTGCCTTGGAAAACACCTCACTAGCAGGCAAAGATCTGGGATGGTGCATCCGGTGTCACCTGAGGTTAACTCATCTCACTTCATTTTCCTTCTTCCCACCATGGTGCGTCACAGCAGATCGCAGAGGCTCTTGCTCCTGTGTTCACAGCCTCACAGCATTCAAACACGAGCGTGGTCCCTTTGTTGAGGAAGTGCTGGGAGTGTGGGCTGTGGGTTGTGTTGGACCAAGCTGGTCCCAGTCTAGCGACAGCAACCAAGCAAAGTCCTTCAGCAGCAGTAGGTTTCTGTACAAGCCTGTCCTTGTACAGTGGTGCCTGGGCATCAGGTAAAGCACTGGGTTGGGGGCAGGGGGGCTGTTCTAGGCATTTTGGGAAGGATGTGATATGAGCTGGGCTGCTCCAGCCTAGCCCCAGGGTATCACTGAACCCCTCTGCAGCTGTGTGAGCCTGTGAGAGCCCCGCACAGCTGGGAGAAACAGGATGGAACCAGCACAAGATCTCCTGTTTATTACTTTTTTTTAGGGACTTTGTTCTGATTTTCCCCAGGGCTGTGCATGTCCCAGGCTCTTGTGAGCTGCCCATAGCTTATGTATTTGACTTGGAGGAGAGTTCATGGACCATCCTTTGAGAATCTGGGGCTGGAGCCCTGGGAGGGTAAACGCACATTTCCTGGCCTCTTTGTTCTCCCGCTAGCCAGGGTGTGTGATCATCCTTAACCCTCTTAGTCTAATTCTGCCTTTGCAGTCTCTGCTACTTTCTCAAAGAGAAGAAGAGGTAAGACATGGTGATGGGGCTGGGGTCCAGGCATCCAAGCCCTGTCTCCTTTGCTGGTGGTGCAGAGCTAGAACTGCTGGGGTTGAGTCTCTGCTGGTGGCTCCTGACTACCAGACACATCATTCCATCCTGGCACAGTGTGTGGGTTTTGCAGAGCACCCCCCACCCTCCCAATAGAGGTGTTTAAATAACAGAGAAAAAACAGTCAGTCACTCGTTCAGACTGGTCTCACAGTGATTTCAATAAATGCAGGTGAAGGAGGGAGCAGAAATTATGGCAATTCACCACCTTTGTGTCTCAGCAGGTGCTTGGTGGCAGCAGGGCACTGTGATCCCCACCGCTTTGTGCTTTGCCTTCACAGAGCGTTCAGCCTGCTCTTTCCTGGTGAGCAAAGGCCCCTCCACCCCTGGGAGGAGTCTTTTAGGGTTATGAGAGCAAGAGAAAATGATTAAAAGCAAAAAGCTCAGTCCCCGCCTTACTTACTGGTTCCCTGAGTGGTATTGGAGAAGTACCCACCCCTGTGACTCATGCCAGCCCCACGCTGCTGGCAGAACAGCCCTGACTTGGCCCCTTTGATTTCCCCCACTGTGGAAGATGCTGGGACCCACAGAGGTGCAGAACACCAGAGGACCTCGTACTGGGGTGCCACATTACCAGTTGTGGTGCAGCTGGGAAGTTTCTGTGGAGGAGGAAGGTCAGTTCATAGGACCTGGGGATCTTCAAATCTCCTCCTTCTGTAAAGTGGGGATTATGGTGATTTCTCTGCTTGTCTGGTCTGGGCAGAGCACAACAACCTATGGAGCAGCTACAGGATGTAACATCCCATGGCCGGGCTGCTGACAGTAACTTCCATAGCAGCCTCCGGCGATGCAGCTGCCTCAATCCCATAGATGCAGGGTGTTTGCCCACACTGCACAATGGGTGCAATTCTGTTTTTGCAAAATCTGGGCTTTCTCTGACCTGGAGCTCATGGTCTCCTTTGCAATTTGCAAGCAAGCAAACAGCAGCTGAGCTCTGGTGGGACAGCAAGCCTTCATGAATGAAGCTTTCCAAGGGGGCCAGATGGCACCTCTGGCAGACTTTCTGGCTCTGCATGAAGCACTCGGGTAGCTTCTTGCAAGGAAACTGCCTGAATACTTCCAGTTGGTGCCCAGTAGGAGCCGGCTGGTGTCTCAGGCAGCAGCATTTCACATTTCCGGTAACATGGTGGCGGGTTCTTGCAGGACACTGGAGCCAGTGTGCCCTGGTCCTTACTGTGATGGCCACAAGGCCATGGGGACATCCACAGGCACTGAGTTTGGCTTCTCCTCATTGCTGAGGTTCCTCTCCCAGAGTTAATGTCCAGCCCAACATGAGCTGCAGGACAAGATGCTCTCATTTGCTCACAAGCTCTGGTCACCTAAAGGAGAAAAAGCTAAAAAAGGAGCAATGATCCAGCACCTGAATCATAGAATCATTAGGGATTGGAAGGGCCCTCGAAAGATCATCCAGTCCAACCCCCCTGCCACAGCAGGATCACCTGAACCAAGTCACACAGGAACATATCCAGAAGCAGTGGTTTCTTCCCCATCTTGCCCTGTTCTCAAGACAGTCCCTTGGGGACAGCCCCACCAGCTTCCAGGGGCCCTCCATGTAGGTCTTGGTGTCAGTGCTTCCCTTGCAGCAACCAGGATCTGATTTTACTGCCTTTTTCCAGAGCTGCTCACATTTCTTCATTTCAGAGGCACCCAATGCCTTCACAAGCACAGCCCCTCTGATTTCACCGCTTGCTGCAGGTCATGTCTTGTCCGGCGGGGAAGAGAGTGGTTTGCTTCCCTCTAATGTCCCGCTTTTGCACTTAAAAGTGAATAAGCAGCTGAGATCAATTTCTAGAGGCTGCTTAACACACAAACTTGAAGTATTTCCCTGTGAGATGTTGCTGTTTTCTTCCCCCAGCCAAAACTATTTGAGGAGTTTGACCCGGCTCCACAAGCTGCTTTAGTGATCCCCAAAACGGCAGTTTTAGGACAAATTGAGGTTGCTTTTTTCGTTGGGACTCATCTCACTGGTGTTAGGTCTGGCAGAGCTTTATTACAAAAGCTGATCTAACAATCTGGGCCACAAGGGTACAGAGTCATCCAAGCCGGGGGGAGTTTTCAAATGCTCTAATACAACCTGAAGGGCAATTAAATGCAATTCTTTCCGATTGCTGTTGAACACTGGTGCAGGAAAAGCTGGGATAAGGAACCATTCAAATCCTGCCTGTGTCACCAGATACCACCCGGATTCTGATGGTATCTTTGCAGACCCACTGCTCCCTCCCTCCTCTCCACTCCATCTGGGGAGCAAATGCTGACTGGGCTGACCAGCTTGGAGCCCCTGGGCTCCACCCCAGCAGGGCGATGGTACAAGGACAAGGGGCACAAACTGGAAGACAGGTGGGTCCATCTGAACTTAAGAAAAAGTTTTTTCCCAGTGGGGTAGCAGACCCCTGGCCCAGGCTGCCCAGAGGGATTGTGGGGTCTGCTGCTCTGGGGGCATCTCAAATGCTCCTGGGTGTGCTCCTGTGGGATTTTCTCTAAGGGTGGTTGGACTGGGTGACCCCACAAGTCCCTTCCAACTGCACTGGTCTGTGATCCTGTGGCACCACTGTGCTGGTGTTGGGATGAGACAGGGCAAAATGGGGAAGTCCAGCCACTTGGCCGTGAGAGGAAGGGAGGGATCCCCAGCCCTCCCACAGCAGAGGTTTGTTTTTGCTCTGCTTTGAGTATGTGGTAACTATGGGAGTCAAGTGTAGCCCAAGCGATGGCACTTCTGCAGTGTCCTCTGTGCCACAGAGAGTCCTGGGGTGCTCAGGTTCCCAGTTCCATCCAGGAAATACTCATTTAAACACAGCTCCAGCCTTCCACCCCCTGAACTCCCAGCTGGTTTTTCCCCCCTAATGCACTCAGACATCTTCAAAATTCTCATCCTTTCTGTTTACTCAGGGGTGCTCCCAGCACCATCAGGCTTCTGACATTTGAGTGATGTAAAAAACCAACAGCTTTCCGTGATGCTGCCAAGTCTGTCATTACACAGGTTGCCTCTGTGTGCAAAAACCATGCTGGCACAAAGAAAGTACCACAACACCCATCCCACCTGAGTGACTTAAAAAGGTATTCTCCTTTGGGACAGGAATTATTTTGAGGATTGGATATGGGAGACCCAGCTGATGGCACCAATGGGCTATCGCAGCGGCAGGAGCTCCTCACTTTGCATTTGCAGCAGAAGAATATCAGAGAAGACAAAGCACACTGTAAGCCGACTCTGGCGCCTGGAAACAGCTCAGCAACTGAAACACAAACCAGAAGCTCTGATGAATTGTGCAGACTCAGTCAATGAGCATTTGTTGTCCTGTGGTTTTGACGAGGAGGCTGCGCTTCATCAGCCAAAGCCATTGATTTTGTCGATTCATTTGTAATACTGTCCTACGTGCCTTTTACTCCCCAATAATCCTCTTCTGTTTGCTCACACCTCTTCTTTTAAACTCAGCCAGGGAACTAAATCCTTTAGTGATCAGCTGGATTCTCCAAGGGGTTTGCCCCCCGCAAACCGCCCACAGCAATCCCCAGCAGCTCTTATTACAGGAGAAACCACTCCAGTGCAGGGTCACCCCACAAGGCGTTTCCTATGCTGGAAAATTTCTGATGCTCTTTTTCTGTAATAACTCGGGTTTATTTTCACACGGTCCTTGGTGTTCAGTGGCGAAACCTTGCAGTGAGTTTAATTTTGTTTGCATTTTGTTTGGTGATGGTTTGTTTCTTTCAGCACCAAGCAGCTCAAGCTGTGGGAAGGAGAAGAGAGAGCAGTGCCCTGGGAACCACCTGTAGACATCACCTAATACTGTTTCCACATCATGTTTACCTGAATGATACCAACCTTCATTAACAGGACTATAAAAGCACTAAAGCATCCTAAAGAGGAGGAAGATGATTTTGTTGATTTGTTTGGCTGAGAGGTCTCAGATGAATCAGTGGAGCTTTACTGAGCACAAGTTTGGGAGGTCATTATCCAGACTAGGTCAGTACAGCTTTACTATTCATCTGAAGCAGAAATGCAGGAAGGTTTTAACCAGACTAGGTCTACAGGCTGCTATTGGAATGTGGGCTGAGCCCCTTCTCAGCCAGTGCTCCTGGGGCTGGGTAAGTGGGAGCAGATCCTTGTCAGTACCTTTTCAGGCTGACAAAGTTTTCTCTTGGGATTTTCTTTCAAAGGCTGGTTAGAAAATGGCACTTAGAATTGTGCAGAAGTGCTATTGAATCACAGCCCAGGTGCTTTCCCATGGTGCCATAAAGGTGTTGGGCTTGCAGGGGAGATGAGTGGGGCAGAACAGTGGTCCATTTGCTTGTCTCTGGTTTTAAGTTGCAGAAGGGTTAGCTTGTACCACCTATACAGGCACGCAGTTCTAGATGCCCGTAACCCTCCTCCCTCTGCTGCTGTCCCCGGAGATTGCACTGAGCCAGAGGGCAAAGCTCAGGGATGGCTTTTGGGTGCTCTCTTCACTCTCCTGTGCCCATCCTTGGCATCCCTTCGCACACTCCTTTCGCAGTGGGAGAAGCCTCCCAGCACCCTGCTGGAGGTTGGGGCAGTGCATCTATTTCCACCTGCCTGCCCACAGCGAACCAAACACTCCCCCCCACACCCTGAAAGAGAAACAAGGCTGTCTAAAGGAAGTCATTAATTTACTAATTAACTTATTTCTGATCAGCAAGATCCCACCAGCAGCTAAAAGTTCCTGTTGTATGCTATTTTATCGCAGACCGAGAGCAGACAGCAAGATAATCACAGTGTTTTCCCCTCTGTTATTTATTAGTTTTACTTTCTTCAAGGAAACCAAACCTTTGCGTTCTCTTGGTTGTCACTTCCCCACCTGTGTGGGTCCAATTTCCCCAGCCTGGATGTGATTTTGGTGCAGGTGGCTCCGATCACCCCCACCAGCTCCCCAACATGTGAGATAAAGGTTCATTCCTGTCTCTGCCTGTGTGGACTGGTAAAACACTAGGCTTAAATTTTTGATGGCATTCAGAGGAGTGGTTATGGAGGCAAACAAGATTACAGCAAGTTCTACATAAAAGCTTGTTTATGCAGGGAGGGAAGAAAGTCAAACTCAGAGCCGTGTTTGCAAAACTGCACAAGAACCCGAGGGAATGGGGTTCTTTTTGGGTTTTTCTCTCCTTTGCTCTCCCTGCCACTCAGATTTTATTGTGATCACAGTAATGACTCCTGGTTCTTAAAGGGATGAGTTTATTTTCAGTGAAATATGGGCTCCAGCAGTGGGTTGCTTTGGGACTCAGGGTTCATGTAGAGCAGACGGGCAGTACCTGGCTCCCTGCCTCCCTACCCCGACAGCCCCCCGACCCGCGTACACAGCCCGCACAGCGCTTTGCAAGGTTCTCTGCGGGCCCTGCACGCCCCCTCCCCCGTCCATCCCGCTGCAGCACTGACGGCAGCGGCCGCGAGGGGGGGGCCGCGCTCTTCCCGCCGCTCTTCGGCCGCCAGGGAACCCCCCCTCCCCTTATTACTCCTCCGCCCTCTCGGGGCTACTGGCTCGGCCGCGGGCGAGCCGCACCTCGCTGGGGCTGAGAAACTTCTCAGGGTTCACAACAAGCCCTGGGGGAGGGTCGCGTAGAACAGAGGCGCAGAAAGCGCCTCTTCTCTCCCGTGCTCGTTGGTCTCCAGAGCCGCGCGTCCTGGCGGGGGCTGCCTGAGGCCCACCGAGACCCACGCCAGGGTTTCAGCGAGACATCCCCCTCACCTGCCCCAACTCCCCCATCCCGCAGGTGAGCCCGGCGGCACCGCCCCTGTCCAGGCCAGCCCAGTCCAGCCCACTTTCTAGCTGGTCCGTCCATCCATCTGTGTGTCCGTCCGTCAGTCCGCGCCGGCACAGAGCCGGACCGCCCCGGGGGGAGCGGCTGCTGCCGGGGTGGGGGCAGCCATTGCTCCCCCCAGCCCGGGGCGGCGATGCGGTGGGGGCGCCCGTGAGCACGGGGGTGGTGGGGAGAGGGAAACTGTCCCCCTCCTCCCCGATCCCCCCCCGATTCCTTCCACGGGGCTCCCGGCCCCATCGCTGCCGCCGGGCGGGAGGACGGAGCGGGCAGGCGCGGGGGGAGTGGTTAAGCGGCTCCGCCGCGACACCCCCAACCCCCCCTCCGCCCCGTTAAGCCGCCCCTCTCCAAATAAATCAGCACCATGACTCCTCCTGGGCATGGAACGAAGAGGATGCGCTCCCGGGGCCCCGCGCTGCTCCTGGCGCCGCTGCTGCTCCTGTGCCGAGGTAACCCCCGTCCTCCTCCTCACCGACCCTGTTTGCTTCTGGTTTACTGAGTTTGTTTGTTTTAGTAAACTCTTTATTGGTTTTATTTCTCCCCCCGTTTTGTAATTTATGGTTGTTTTTTCCCCTTCCCCATTCTCTCGATGTGGCTGGGCCTCTCCCCCTCTCCCCGCAGCGCTCTGCGCTATGGGACGCGCGCAGGCCCCCATCTCTGGGGCGCACAAAGTTCTCCCCATCCGTCCCTACTGCAGGACCCCTCCCCCGTGTCGTGCTTCCCTCCGAAAATGCCTGTCGCGGGTTCCCGACCTCCTGTGTGGGGGCTGCCTCTGTCCCGGGCTTCGGCCGCTACTAGAGGGTCGTTGTGGAGTTTGGGGGAGAAAGGAAAAGTTTGGGATTTTCCGGAGCGCTGGGGGCTGGGGAAGGGTCACGGAACTTGTGGGGCCAAAGGTTCCCCCGCCGCTGCCCTTGGCTGGCCTCGGGTGGGGAGGAGAAGCTGTGCAGGAGCTCAGTCTTTTCGGGAAGATAACACTTCTGCCGCTATTCCTGCGCTGAATTGCAAAGAGAGAGGGTTTCATTGGTGGGGGAGATGCATGACCAGGCCCTCTGGAGAGCTCAGATGGCACCCCCTCCACTCGCGGCCACAGCCAAGAAGCAGCCGGTGCCTGGGGAGAGCTCGGGGCATCTCTTTGGCTTTTTCTTTTACTTCTCTTTTGGATACCCTCAGCTGAACTCGGGGTACCTTTCAGTCCCGGAGTGGGAGTTTGTTGTGATCAAGCAGAACCCCCCCTCCCCCAGCCGGGAGACCCGGAGCGGCGCCCCTGGGATAGTCTTGTTTAGGACTTTTCTCCCGGCGCGTTTCGCCCCGCTCCCCGGCAGCTGCGGCTCCTCGTCGACAGCGGGTGTTAAAAGCTGATTAATTAAGGTGCAGTGGTGCTGGAGTTGCCCGGCGAGTCCGACGGCGCTAGCCGGAGCGCAGAGCTCCGGCGCCTGGGGGGGATTCACAGAAACGCTGGGAATTTAGGGGAAAAAAGGAGGGCTCCGTGGGAGGGGCAAGGGCAGCGGCTCCCAGGGAGGGCACAGGGGATGCGCTGTGGCAGAGAAGAGGTTCAGGAATGGTTTCCGCAGGGACACGGGGAACAATTTGCTATGAAGCAGACCTCAGCTTTGGGTGGAAAGCAGAGACAGGAGGGGAGAGCAGCACCGCCTGCCCCTGTCTTCCAGCTCCTCCCTTCAGAAAAAGGGTCTGTGCACCCGTGGGGTGACTTAGAAATCCTGTGGAGCAGGACACGGGGACTGGGGTGTAGAGTGCAGGAACAGGGTTTGAGGTGCAGGGCACAGCAAGCGGGGAGCAGGTCGTCGGGTGCCGAACACAGGATGCAGAGGCTGAGCATCCTGTGGGGTCAGTAGTGCCCATCGGAGTGATGGCTTTGTGTTCCCAGTGCGATGCCCTGTGCTCCCTGCAGCTCCCCTTTTATTTGAGGCGAGAGTTCAGAGCAGCAAAGGGTCACGTTTTCCGTTTTTCTTGGGTTTTTTTTTTATTGCTTTGACACATTAATGATCTTTTATTTGATCCCCCCCCCCGCCCCGCTTCCATCTCCTCCTGTGTGGGTAGCTGCCATGGTGAGATTGGGCTGTGGGTGTAATTCTTCCAGCGTGCAGAGTGCTTAAACATATGGAAACCCACTTTGAAACAGTTCGTAGCTGTGAACCTGCCGTCATACCCATCCCTCCGTGCACAATGTACGCGTTGGGAACTTGCAGGTCAATTTCAGCTCAAGCTGTGGATATCGAACCCATCCCCAGGCTGTGCCGCCTCCTTCCAGGATGTAGCATCTCTTTGCTTTTGTAGGGGAGCGCTGCCCCTGCCCTGTCCCGCCCCAGCCCTGTCCCACCCCTGTGGACCGCAGGGAACTCTGTGCATGGGGAGGGGATTTGAGATCTGGGGAAGCCTCTTCCAAAAGGGGGGTAAGCGGTGACAGTGCTGAGGAATGTCTCCCTCCGAGGCTGCGCTGACCATCTGCGGCTCAGTGTTCTCCTATTGCCTTTTTCCCCCCAGGATTATAGGGGTTAACGAACCACATCTTGGTTTGGGTTGTTGCAGTCGAGAGAGACACCTGCATGAGTCATGCCGTGCTGCTGCCATCTCTGCAAAGCTCCCAGCTCACACAGACGGTCGCGTTGGGCACTTGCCATTTTTCTCTATTTATTTGCCTTTGCTCCCTTCCCCCTTGCCAGGGCTGGCTCTCGGCTGGCAGCTTTTGAAGGAGCAGAGGTGCAACCAGGCCGAGTTCCTCCAGCCTCTTCAAAGTGGGTGGCATTTGTTCACCGGTCAGGCAGGTCCTCTAAACAGCTTTGTGAGGGTCCAATTAAGAGATCATTCTCCTGTCCCCGGGTCTCTGGCGGCGGCGAGCAGAGGGTGTGCGTGTGTGTTTGGCAGCCGAAGGCCGCTTATGCCGAGCTTGAGGATGTCTGTGGCTGGCAGCAGCCCCCGTTTGTTGCTGGCATCCACGCACGGGTTTTGGCTGCCTTCCTAGCTGTCGGCAGCAGAGCTGTCTCTGAGGTGATGTGAATAGGTATCCTGTGAGCGACCTGGATGAATTACCTGAATGTTCAGTTTACTTACCCAATGCCCTGTCTCTCTGTGCCTGGAGCAGGCGTGAGAACGCGGGGTTGGATGCTCGCAGCAGGGGGACAGGGCGTGCGGAGCTCATTGAACAAACCGGCTCCTTCAGCCCGGTCAGATGTGCCCGGGCTGTCCTGGTCTTTGTGCAGGGAAGGACCCGTGAATCGCTCTGACTCTGGCTCCGGGAAGGTGTGGGTGGAGAGACATGATGCCTCTTTTATTGTGTGTCCCTGTGTCGCTCTACTCCGCTTTTAATGCAGAGGTTCTTCGGTGATAATAAAAGGAGAGACCTGTATTATCTGCTGAACAATGGATGTGCAGACTGTGATCACACAAACTGTTGAAATGTGGGTTGTTTTCCCCACGTTAGTGCAGATCTCGATGTTTTATGCAATGACTGCCCAAGCTGATGTGATCTAGGGGGTGATGGGGTCTGGGGGAGAGAAGTCTGAAGTTATTATACTGCCTCTTGCTCTGCTACCCATTATAGCAATGTATTTCAGATATTCTGATTTTATTTCCCATCAGTATGAATCTAGAGCAGCTCCTGTGAAGTCAGTGAGTCTGCTCAGGATTTATGTGTTGCTGCTGCAATTGGCACTGGGCTCCCTGGGAATGCAGAAGGCAACTGTGTGACTTGTCCTGCACAGCATTTGTCACTCCAGAAATCTGCAACCAATGCTGCAGCCTCCTCTGTGTGTCTGAAGTCCCCAAGGCTCATGGGTTTGGGGTTTTGATGATTTTCTTCAGTTTGCCAGGCTTGGTCACAGAGCTCTGTTCACTGACACCCAGCCCTTGGGCTGATCAATAGAGTTTCTCAGAAGGCTGAGGTAAAGCCAAACTACTCAGAAAAGGCCAATGCTGGTGTTGCCCAGAAGATCCCTTTGCCGAAAGCGTTTGGTTCTGACAATTCATGGTTGAGGTTGATAAGGACATGCCTTGCCATTGTGGAGAAGTGGCTTCACCAAGCAACACGTCTTGCTCATGCAGGTGGCTCATGTCCAGTGCTGGAGCTGATGGGGAAGCAAAGTGTAGGTGGCCATCTCCTGCATCTTCCAGGAAGCATGAATGAAACTGAAATCTTTTGGCCTTGATAAGCATCCCACTGACTGGGAAGCCATCCCACTGAAATAAGTACTATGAGCTCAGCAAATTAAATTAAGCTGAACTTGATTCCCCCTTCTCCCCCCACCTAAATATACCCGATGTTTGTTAATGATAAGCAGTGACTTGATTCGCTGGTGTAGCATTTGTACTCGCCCCGTCAGTGGCTCAGCTGATGTGCTGGCACGCAGCAGTGACAGAGACGCCTTCCCTGTGACGGCTGTCAGATCCTCTTGCATTAAGTGCCACGGGGGCTGGGGAGCCCCACTTACCATGTGGTGCTCTAGATGTTGTGGAAGATGCTTTGAACTTGTGATGTTGGGAGTTTCCCAGCAGGCGTTTCAGAGGAAGCCGTTCCCACATGAGCATGGGCACGCAAGGAAATCTCAGATGTCCTCTGAGATTCCTCACAGGGCTGGATGGAGGTTGCTCAGTGTCGGGCTTTCCCTGTGCATTTCCAGTTTCCTCCGTGACACAGGGTGCTGCTGTGGGGAGTGGAGCGCATGCTGCCTGGAGCCGCTGTGGTGGGTAAACTCATCTTGGGAGGATTTCAGTGTTTGTGCAGTAGTTTCCATGATGGACTCGAGTCTCAGGTGCAATGTAAATATTAGCGTTTCCTCCACGCAATCCAAAGTTCTCATGTAGCACACTTTTTGCTTCTCTTGGTTTACATAAATGTGTTTGTTTCTGACAGCATTCAGCAAGCTTTGTGAATTTATGATGTGTTCCAGATTTGGGCACAGTTTCTTTTTCTTCTCTTTTATCTTTGCTTTTCCTCTTGAATTGTTTGCCCTTCCCCAGTTTTGGTGGTGGAATGGCCAGGGGTATGCATATTTTCAGCAGGCTGTTGAGAGGCAATGTAAACACCATCTTTCATGGCAAATCAGTTTGTCCAAGCTCAAAAGCAGCCCAACCTCCCCACTTGATCAATTTGCCTGTCAGGAGATGATTTTAAAAGTGACGATTACATCTGATCTTGTCTCTCATAAATTCATGCCAGGAAAGAAAAATCAAACTATCCCCTTCATTTAACTCTGGGTTGTTGAGTTTTGTTTTTAGGGTTTTTTTTTATGAGGTGGTAGGCAAGGGGGAAGCTAAGAGGTGCCCTGAGTGGGGTGTGGGATAGCCAGGAGCACAGGGGTTCCCATAAGGCTGCTGTCTGCTGAGTAATTGGAAGCTGTGTGTGAGCCAGCTCTGTTCACCTCACCATGCCTGCACCAACAAGCCAAGAGACTCTCTTCCCCATCTCTTCACTTGCCCTGCAGTGAGAAGGAGATGTGAAAGTGCTAAAGGATGGGCTTCTGATGATAAAGATGCTAAATCTTGGGGAGAGGGTGCTCAAGGCTCTGCTGTTGCATGGCCATGTCCTCCTGCCCTGGGGCTCTGTGCTGCCCTTGGGTTAGGGCCAGAGGTTATGGGGAGGGGTTAGCATAAACCCACCCTGGTTAGGCAGCTGTAGGTGGACATTGGTGACAGTGGGCCAAAGCTGGGTGAGAAGAAATGGTGAAAAAGCTTTACAGATGCAATTCAGGAGACCTTATTGCTATCTACAACTACCTGAAAAGAGGATGTAGAGATGTGGGGATTGGTCTCACAAGTAACCAGTGATATGATGAGAGGGAAATGGCCTCAGCTTACACCAGAGGAAGTTTAGGTTGGACATTATGGAAAAACTTCTTCATGGAAGGGGTCCTTAGGCCTTGGAACTGACTGCCCAGGGAAGGGGTTGAATAGCCATTCCTGGATGCTATTAAAAGTTGTGAAGATCTTGAACTTAGGGACAGGCTTTAGCAGTGGTCTTTGGACAGTTGGGTTAACTGTTGGACTGGAGAATCTAGAAGGTCTTTTCCAACCAAAAGAATGATTTTGAATGGAGAAGGAGGGGTAACACATACCCTAAACACACAGCGCTGTGTGTTTGGTCATGAGCTCTCAGGAGAATTGACCTGGAGGCAAAGAATTTCTGCGAGAGTCGGGGAGAATGTCATCACCCCTACTCAAGAGATAAAAATCTTTGGAAGATTAAGTTAGAGATACAGATTGCTTTGCTTTGATTTGGAGTGCGTTTTTTGTTTTGCTTGTAGGGGAACATTTTAAGACCAGATGGCAAAGCAGAGATTTATTTCCTGTGAAGTGCAGAGGGCTGGTGCACAGGAACTTATCTGCTAGTGGGCCCTGTAATAAACCTGCCAACAGGTGATTTAAGTCCAGTTTTTCTGACTGGGAGAGTAGGAGACAGAGCAGGGTTTATGTTACTTACAAATTTTATGGGCAGTGTTAGATTTTTAAGATGCAGGAATAAGCAGGGCATGGCTCTGTAGCACCAGAGACTTTCATTCCTTTCATAAAGGATCTTCCCCGAGTCAGAAAAATGAACCATTTTACATTATTTAGCAGTCAGGCTGCCAGAGCCAGCTGTTTGCACGAGTGGCAGGCTCCACGATTTCAGCTCCCAGTTTGGGAGTGGGTGTCTGTTAGCCATGGCTTTTGCTTAGCAGCAAGACCTTTGCCATGATGGGGAGGGAGGGCTCTGTAACGGACGCTGCAGCTCTGAAAACAAACATCTGTGCCGCTGCTCAAAAGAAGATGAAACTCACGCCAAAAACAAAGAATGAGTCTGTGCACCTTGAAAGGGAGCCCTGGAGCAGATGGAGCAGGTTTCTATGCAACGAGCAGTAATTAGTCAGCAAATAGTCAGTAGCTGCTGAGGCTGTCTTTGGTACCTGGGTTTTGGATTGGAAAAGGAACAAGTCTGAGGAATTTTGGAAGGAACTGGTCTGAAAGTGTATGGGGGCAAGAGACAACAACCATCTGTACCTCTGTCCCCTGCTCCACCAGGCTGTGAATGTCTGAAATGTCATGGGTGCTGTTGAAGGGCACTTAGAACGCAGGGTGAAGGACCCATAAACACAAAGTCTGATTGTTTTCCACTGAGTGCAGAAAGGACACAGACCTGCACAGCACGGGCTTTTAAAGTTTTTCAAGAGGCAACTTAGGGAGGATGGTAAAAGCTCTCTGGAAGCCGTGGAGCTCTATCAGGGCAAGACTGAAGGCCAATGTGTCTCAGCCATGCCCAAGTCATGGTAAGGGGAGTGGGAAGGTTGGCGGCTGAGCCGTCTACCCTGGTTGTTGGGTACAGGCTGTTCTTAGCGTGGCTGGTAGCAGTGATGCAGGCAGTGGGACTTCTGCTGCTTCCCTTGGCAGAGCCTTTCGCAGCCTATTAGACCTCTCCCACATCACGCCTAATTTTTTTCTTCTCTGCTTTGTTTTGTCATTTATTGTCTGACCCAAATCCACACTTCCTATCCCTATCATCCATCTGAAACCAAACCTGATCAAATCTGCCAAATGGTTAAACAGCAAGTGGGAAATGCTCAAGGGGAGTCGAGCTTGGCGTGTGACTACACTTACAGTTGGAGAATAAAGGGCAAGGACTTGCAGTGCACATGGTGATGAGCCATAGATTATGCTCTGAAAATACTCGTAAGGCAGTTACAGGCATACTGTCTAATTCATCAACTAAGGCATTTGCCTGCAAGGTGTTTGGAAATAATGGAGCAGCTTAGTTACTAACATTGTTAAATCCTCATCTCTGACAGCTACGAAAGAGCATATGCAAAGGTTTCCTCCTTTTATTTTTATTTTTAAATGCAGCTCAGTTACTCATTTCTTGTTTTTTGCTTAGGAGTAGCCTGCTGGAAGTTATTAACATGAGTTCTGGTGCAAAGAAGGCTCAACTCCATTAAAGAACACAAACAAGGAAGAGAAAAAAACAGAAGAGAGCATGAATTTTATTGCAATTGAAGTATTTTTTTTATTTTCAAATATTAATCATTGATTGTTCTTTCATCTGTACATCTCAAAAGCGCTTTAGGGAAGAGAGTGGGTACCATGGAATGCATGGTCTGTGCTCTGCTGTCATCCCCATGAGAGACTCCTGGGCAGCCTAAAGCCTCTTTTGCAGGGAGAGCGGAGGTGTTGGATGAAGCTGGGCTCTCAGGATACTTTTTTGGAGGCATAATTTCTTTTTCCTTATTGCTGCTGCTCTTTGAGGAGTGAGGCTCCTCACCTTGGATGGGTGAGGTGGCATGGCTGGTCTGCTGGCCCTGGTGCACTGAGCACTGCTTGGGCACCATCTCCATGTCTCATCCCTTGGTTGTTTTGGTGGCTGAGTTGCTTGGCATTTCCAAACCCATCCTGGGCACTGCTGAAGCACGTGGATGGTTGTCAGTGTTCTTTTAGGTGCCCTAAAGTTCACAGAATCACTCTGCTTGGAAAAGATCCCTGGGATCATAGAGTCCAACCATCTTCCCTACCTTACAAGTTCACCCCTAAACCATATCCTTCAACACTTCATCCAAACGATCCTTAAACGCATCCAGGGATGGTGACTCAACCACTTCCCTGGGAAGCCCATTCCAGTGCTTTACTGCGCTTTCTGTGGAAAATATTGTTCCTAATATCTAGTCTAAACCTACCCTATTGTAACCCATTCCCTCTTGTTCCATCATTACTTACTTGAGAGAAGAGACCAGCACCAACCTCTCCACAACATCCTTTCAGGTAGTTGTAGAGGGTGATGAGGTCTCCTCTCAGCCTCCTCTTCTTCAAACTAAAGAGTCCCAGCTCTCTGTCTGTCCTCATAAGGTTTATTCTCTAGGCCAAGGGTCCTCAAACTTTTTAAACAGGGGGCCGGGTCCTGTCCCTTAGACAGTGCCAGGGGCCGGGCTGTAGTTTATCCTGCCTGGGAGCGGGAGGGAGAGACAGATGGCAGGAAGAAGCCAACTGCACCTGCTCGGTGTGGGGGGGTGGGGGACACCCTTGGGGGCCGTATCTGGCCTACGGGCTGGGGTTTGAGGACGTCTGCTCTAGGCCCTTCCCCAGCTTAGTTGCCCTCCTCTGCACCTGCTCCAGCCTTCCATGTCTTCCTTGTACTGAGGTGCCCAAAACTGGACACAGCACTCATGATGTGGCCTCACCAGTGCTGAGTACAGGGGGAAGATAACCTCCCTACTCCTGCTTGCCACACTGTTTCTGATACAAGCCAGGATGCCATTGGCCTCCCTTGCCACCTGGGCACACTGCTGGCTCATATGCATCTTCCTGTCTATTAGAACCCCCAGGTCCTTTTCTGCCACACAGCTCTCCAGCCACACCTCCCCATACCTGTAGCGTTGCATAGAGTTGTTGTGGGCCTTATTGAAGCTTGTGCCATTAACATTGGCCCAGTGCTCCAATCTATCCAAGTTTCTCTGAAGAGCCTCCCTACCACTCAAGATGTGGCCTCACCAGTGCCAAGTATAGGGGGATGGATGATAACTTCCCTACTCCTGCTGGCCGCACTATTTCTAATACAAGCCAGGATGCCATTGGCCTCTTTGGCCACCTGGGCACACTGCTGGCTAAGTTGTTGCAAGGCTAGGAAATGAAAGAGTTGGGAAAGGGATGAATTAACCTTTGTTTCTTTTGATGTGTTTCCTTTGCACTAGCCTGTTAGAAGTGTTATGGGAAGTTTTAAGTAGAAATGAAAAGATAGATTTACTGTTCTTTATCACTGAAATGAAGGACTGTCCTACAGAGCAGAGCCCAGCCTGCGGTGTCCACCCCATCACCTCCCTAGTGTGACAAAGCCAGGCAGCCCATGGGAACTAGAGGCATCTTTATCAGGGATTGCACTGAGAAGCTGTTCTTCACATGTACCCTTTTAAACTGCAACGTCCACAGTGTGCACCTTACTTCATGAGATTACTTTATGAGATTAGGTATTGGAACAGGCTGTCCAGGGAGGGGGTGGAGTTACTGTCCTTTGAGGGGTTCAGAAACTGTGTAGATGTGGCCCTAGGGAACAGGGTTTAGTGGGCAGGGTGGGGTTGGGTTGACAGTTGGTTTTGATGATCTTGGAGATGTCTTCCGACCTTCGTGATTCTATGATTCCCAAGGTCTGCTGTAAGCCCCGGGGCTTTGATGAGTGTCAGCTCCTGGGTGCGGCTTCAGCAATGCCTTATCAAAGCATCCCACTGATCTAGAGTTAAAATATTGTCCTCCCTTTCTCTGAGCATATTGCAGCCCAACACATTAAATGCATTAGAAGACTTTATTACATTTAGCCAATTAACAGAAAGGGAAAGTCAAAGAGAAGTCATTCCTTTGGTTCCCACACCAACTGGGGAACTTTCAGATGATTTCCCAAACTGCCCCAGGCTCTGTGTCCCTGCTTCTCCTCTCTTGCTGCACAGCAGTCCCCACTAGCTTTACCCTGGCCTGCTCTCCTGGCTGTTCCTGGTGCTCAGTTCTTGCTGGAGGTTTGTTTGCTGGCAAGGGGGTCTGCAGCTGGCTGGGCTGAATCCACCCCAGATTGCTGCTGTTACCCACACTTGTGTCCAAAGCAGTGGTCATGGTGGGATTGTGGCCATTGTAAGCAGAAGGCTGGGAGCAGGAGCAGCACCAGCTCTAGCATCTGTCAGGATGCTTGGCCTGGTTAGAAGACTGGGTCTGGGAATGGCTATAGTCAGTGGGACTTCATCACCTGAATTGTTATCTCCAGCACCCAGTTATCTCCCCGAATGGCAGTCTCCCACTGAAAGTGATCTCCTTCAGTAGGGCACTTGCATTTATTTACTGTGCAGCTTCTCCCATTAGTATAATCATTACTCCTTGGACTGGGTTTGAATTCAGAGCATCCCACTGTGGTACTTAAAGAATTAATTACAGCAATGAAAGAATTCCTCTAAAGACTTGTATGAATTGGTCTGGTTGAAGTGTTTTAGCTTTGCTTCAATTGGTGCAGCTCTTGTCAGAGAATTGTGAGGAAATGCATGGGTCAGTGATTTAGATTAGGCAAATTATGTTAGGAAAATTGATTTGATTTAGAAAGCGAGCTTTCAGATCACAGGGAATTGCCTGCTTCTTCCTCTGTTGTGCTGCTTCTCCCTGAAGATGAGCAGAAGCAGATAATTTGGGGTTAAAGTGAATGACGATTGTAAAAGGTTTGTCTGTGAGCCGCCTAGATGGGCTGACATACCTTTAGAGAAGCGATTATTGACTCCTGCATCTCTGTGTCTCAGCTGGAGGAACGGGCGGATGGGATCGCTTGGAAACAGCACTCCTGGGCACTTCAAGTGGCTTCATAATTAGCTCTTTATTTTTAGGTTTGGGTTTGTTTTTTCCCCCTTGAAATGGCATTTCTGTACAGAGTACCTTGGGAACGTGCGTGGTGCCTGCGTCGCCTGGCTCTATGCTTAGTCATTCCTGGGGCTGGCAGTTTGCTTTTCTTGTGGCGTTTTTACTTCCTTGGATTAAACTCAGTGTTTACTCCTTCTGTCACTGTCCTTCATGCTCCTTTTAAAGGGGCTGCAGACCCAGCGCTGCAGCAGGGTGATGCCCAAGTGTGGGCACAGCAGGCAGTGTCTGCTTGGAGGACCAGGTCCTAAAAAGCACCCTCTGCATAAGCAAGTCCCTTTCCTGCATGCTGAGGAGTTTCTTCCAAGTTCTTCTCCCAACCAGCAGTGTTTTACTGTGAAAGTGATGGGTTGCAAATGCAACGGCTGCTGGCCAGAGACTTAAAATGCTCCCAACTGTTGGTGAGTCACTCGCTGGGTTCACCAGAGTGTCAGAGATGAAGTTTGGCAGCGAGAGTTCAGTTTCTCTTTTAAAAAGCAGGTGAGGAAACAGGTTGTCTCCAGCAGTGCTTTTTGCTTCCGTGTCACTGTGCAAACACTTCAAAGTCCAGCTTGTTTACTGGGAGGCTGGAGAGATCTTCCTTGTTGGTCCGGCCACGGCTTGTGGCACTTGATAGCACCACCACCAGCTGCCTTGGGGTGCCTGTGTGGTTCCTCCTCTCCCAGGGTGGGCATGAGAGAGGTGCAGGGCTCCGGTAGTGCTGATGTGGTGCTTGGTGGATGCGAGCTCACCCTTGCACTGTGCACAGCCTCTTCCACACCCCAGCCTTGGGCTGAGAAGAGGGATGGTGAGTGTGAGGAGAGAAGTGATGCTGAGGAGCGCTGGACTGGAGGCTCCCACCAACAGCTGAATTCAGCACTGTAAAAAGGAGTTGCAGAAGCAGCAATCCATCTGTGTACTTGGTGGGAGAAACCCAAGATAATTCCAAGAGTAATCAGCCCCCTGGTGCTAAAAAGACCCACAAAAATACTGCAGGGTTTTGCTTTAATGTGGATAACTGACAAAATCTAAAGCCCATTAAAGTGCTCAGAGTCTGCGGGGCTTTTTTTCCTTTTCATCAGTAGAACCTGTACCAAATGCAAGAACAGAATAAGAAATAATGGATTTCTTTTTAGATCCCATGTTGTATAATGCTCTGACATTAAGAGGTATTCCTTCCTCTCCAAAAGGCTCTGGCTAATTACCAGCAGAGTGATAGGAGGGTATCTTTTGTTGCTGCAGGTAGAGTTGGACGGTGAACATTGTCATTGTCACATCTCTCATGGTAATGCATTCTCAAGGTGATGTATTATGCAGGTGCATTGCCATGCTGTAGCTGCTTGGCTGGCTCAGTGTCTTCATTAAAGCCCACAATATTCAAGGATTTTAATTTGTTTGTAAGACCTTGCTCTGGGTACTACTTCAGTTGACAAAGTCTGAGAGTATTTGTTTTCTTTTATTTTGTTGCTTATAATCTCATTTTATTTTTTCATGCACTTGCTGTTTCTCCCCTTAACTGTAAGAACCTAGAGGGAATGGGCTTCAAAGGCACCGCTTGGTTCTTGCTGATGTGAATGGACAGGCTTTGAGGGGGAGGAGGACCATAAAGGTTTCTGCTTCCACGTGCTGAAACGGTCATTCAGATTAAAAGAGGGAACACAAACGATGGGGTTTGCAAGTGGCAACCTCAGAGGAGTCTGTAAGGAGCCACTGTTGCAAAAACAGCTGAAGAGGAATGCTCAGGGTGGGCCTTTCTGCAAGCCAAGCATGGGTGCTGTGTCCCCACTGTCCCCAGAGTGAGTTGCACCTGCTGTCCTCAGTCAAGACTGCAGCCACCTGGGTCCATGCTGCTGGCCTGGACAGGTGTTTGGTGAGACTGGGGCTGCAGTGAAGGGAGCTGGATGCTCAGCACATGAGTGGGATGCAGTGGGGCTTTGCTTTGGGAGTGGTTGAATTGCAGCAGATGCTTTGCTGCTACACAACACTTTGTAATTGAAATACAACTTGCCATCCTGATTAGATTAAGCAGTTAAATTCATTTGCAATATTTTTTCCCCCTGCATTGTGTAATTAGCAACATATGATGCTTACATTAGCTCAATTAAAAGTTATAATGATTAATTTGCACATCAAAGCCTCCCCATGAATCAAGTGGTACAGCACACCAGAGCAGGCTCAGTGACAAGGTGTTCCTGTGAAATGTCCGTGTGAGCACCTGCTCCTGGGGCAGGGTGATGGATGCTTCAGTGTGGTAGTTTCTGGTGTTTTGGTCCTGCAAGTCAACAGTGTCCGTGTGCTTCAGGACACTCAATAAACAACAGGATGACTCTTGCCAGGATGTGGCAATTTCTTCTTGCAACTGAGTCGGGGTGGTGCATCCCACAGCACCTGGCTGACATTGCACCTGGGAACCCTTACAAGTAATAACACACCGTATCCCGCTATCCCAAGTTGGACGGGACCTCAAGGATCATCCAGTCCAACCCTTTAAGCTAAATCAATACAGTTTAAATGAGATGGCCCAGCTCTGCAACAAGCTGAGCCTTAAAGCTGTCTCAAGTTGTGAAATCCACCATTTCCATGGGAAGACCATTCCAGTGTCCAAGTGGTGTTGTTGGAACATGCTGCCCAGGGAAGGGGGTTGAGTCACCATCCCTGGATGAGGTCATTTAGATATGGTATTGGGGTATATGGTTTAGAGGTGAACTCTATAATGTTGGGTTGATAGTTGGACTCTGTAATCTCAAGGGTCTTTTCCAACCTGAATGATTCTGGTTCTGTGCTTCTCATGGTGAAAAAGTTTCCTCTGGAGTTGTAATCTCCCCAGGGAGGAACTTGTATCCATCACTCCTTGTCTTTTCTGTGTGATTCCCTGTGAAAAGAGAGTCTCCACCTTCTTGGCAGCTACCCTTAATGTACTGGGACATGTTGATACAGTCCTCCCTAAGCCTTCTCAAGGCTGAACAGAGTTGTTTCAGCCTTTCCTCATAAGGCAGGTCTTCTAGTCCTTTGATCACCCTCATGGCCCTTCTCTGGACCCTCTTCAGCCTCTCCGCATCTTTTTAGTATAGTGGGGACGAAAACTGAACCCAGGATTCAAGGAGTGGTCTGAATAGAGCAAGGTAATAGCTTCTTTGCATCTGCCCTTGGTGATGCAGCCCAGCTCTGCTGTAGCACACTGTTCACTCCTGTTCAACGAGCTGTCTACCAAGACCCCCAGGTCTCTCTGCATGGTTGTTCCCCAGCCAGGAGATCACTAACGTGAAGACTATTGGTGGTTCTTGCTGCTCTATTGGTGGATAGCCGCATCATTGTAAAGTGTTTTGCCAAATGCTGAATGTTTCACCCAGGTTAATCTTTGAATAACATGAGTTTTGCCTGAAGCGTTTGTAAGATTGGGGCTCTAACTAGTGAAGAAACCTCATTTCAGCAAGCTAAAACCAACAAGAAAACCTCTATAAGCTAATTATAATGAATTTTTTCATTCTTTCTTGTGTAGTCATAATATTGTCTTTCTTTCCACCTTCTGCTGAGCTGTGAAAATATTCTGCAAAATGATATTTTTGAGCTGATGGAAAAGTACACCCCTGTCAACAATATTTTTCTATTGTTCATCAGAGACAGGCTTCATAACAAAAGAGATCCGTGCTGGAGGAGCACATCAGCTGCAAGCAGTTTATTCAAAGTCTTCTCAAATCACAGAGAGGGTTTATGAATTCCTGCTCCAGCTGGAGATGAAGTGCAGGACATGGCTTTTAATCTTTCAAAGGAGTGGACTGGGCAGCTCGTAATAACGTATTGCCTTCACAAAAGATGGATTTTATATTAAAGGTTCTGGTGGGAGGAAGGTCTGGAGGTGTTAAAATATTTATATATTGTTTGAGGTTCTGTATGAGGTGCCATCTCCTTCCCTAGAGCACTGGGGGGTTACAGGCATGTGAGTGAGTAGGGAATGAGCTCCCACCTTTACTGGCCGGTGCACGTGTCTGTGTGTAAGTGCGTGTCTGTGTGCCTGTGTTAAATAGGTGGGGTGTTAAATGTTTCACTTTTCCAACCATCAATTTCAATTGAATTTCATAAGCCATTAAAGTTCTCTGCTGCTTCCTTTGCTGTTCCAGTTACGTGAGCTCCAGCCATTTAGCTGCAGGTCCTGGGGCATGATTGCTCTGTGGAGCAGCGAAAGTAAATTGGTTCCTGATGTAGAATCTTTTATATATATATTACTTTCTTTTTCTTTTTTTATGCCTCTAACTCGGTGTGAGGGATGATGTTGGGCTGATGATGTGACTCTTCAAGCTCTGCTTTTTGTGGTCCAGATTTGGATCTCCCCCTAGCAGCATCTTTTTAAAAAAAGCCTTTGTGTTTAGCTTGAATGGCAAAGTCTTCAATGTAGAGCAAGAGGATTTCTTTTGTTGTTTATATATTTATCTTTAGAATCATGGTGGAAAGATTTGACTGGGGGTTTGGGTTTTCTCCCTGTAGATTTGAAATGTTTATGAGGATGATACCTACTTGGATCAAAGGCGATCTTCTGGCAGTCTCTGACGTTGTTTCAGGACTGGCAGTGTGGCAGATAATGAAAAAGCAATCGTTTTCCCTTTCTCCCACTTTCGTTCTGAGGAGATGCGAATGGTGAAGATCTGTGTGTGCTCAAAAATAATTGCTCATAGGCCTTACAAAAAAAAAAGATAAAATCCATAACACTTACCCTTTAAATAAATGATCTGATCTTTTCTCTTGGTTCGTGTTTTGCACTGCTGAGTGTCTCTGCTGCCAGTCCGAGGCTAAACCTGACAAAGTTTATATGGAGGCTGGGCAGGTTGAGTTTTTGGTCAGGAAAACTGGATAAAAAATTTTCCCGCTTTAGAAAGCAGTTCCCATGGCTGGAGCAGAGCAGAGTGGGGATGCAGCAGGCATGTGTCACCATGATCCACCACTGGTGGGACTGTTCTGCACAGCACAAAGTGAAAACATTAGCCAAAATACAGGATGGATGGGCAAAAAAAAAAATTCATTTGCCATGTGATATTTTAAAATAGCTCAAGCATCTTCTAAAATGGGTGTGAGCAGCTGCTGGGACCTGCTGGGCAGGAGTTCATGACTGTGTTCCTCCTCCAGCTGCCTTTGGCGGTTCATGAACAGAGGGAGGTGTCCACCAGGATTTCTCTTTCTTGCTTACTTTTTTTCTTGCTTTGCTTACTGGCATTGGATGTGAGGATGAACTGTTAGATTTTACATCTCACTTCCCCTCACTGAGGAGCAGCCTGTCTGTGTGGGGGACCACGCTGGCTGCCCATCCCAGTGCTGCACTCTCCACCTTCCCTGAGCATTAACCTGCAGCTGTTTCCAGCAAAGCCAGGCATGAAATATTAGACTGAGCCTGTAATCCTTGTTTGGGGATTACTGCGGTGGTTTTGTTCCTTTTTATTTTATGTGCTGCTAATTGGTGCTCTCAGCCTCAGCTCCAGCTTAGTGAAGGCTGCTGCTTGGGAATCGTTGTGCACAGCAATGGAAATGTGTTTAAACTCTCTGAAATCTGCTGCGCTTTTTTCTTTATGAGCTTATTCCTTCAAAATGGATAAATGTGCCCCAAGTCCCTACCCGTGCAGGACGAATGCTCTCCATGACCCTTGCAGCAGGGGGCACCTCTGCAGCAGAGTGAGAAGCCTGAGGGGGTTGGTGTGAATGTGATGAGGAGGCACCACGTTCAGTCTGTTTGCTCCCTGCTCCAGATGGGGCCTTCGGATGCTGGGGTTAGGGATTGGTAGAACATCCAAATTCTCTCCTTCTCTGACCTGCTCCTCGCAAGCGTCAATTACTTGAGCCAGTGGCCCAGTTAAACTAACAGGACTGCCAGTTGGATGCTAATGCAGTGTCCCTCATATTGTCTTTGCTCATGCCATGTGTGGTGGTGCGGTAGTAGTGTTGTGTGAGTCCTTGTCTAGATCCTCCTGTGTCTCACCTGGGTCGCCACCAACACTGGGGATCAGAGACCCCGACTATATTCCAAGCAAGAGCTCCCATCTAAAGTCTCAGACACAAAGGGAGGGTTTAGCAAACCCACTGGTGAATTTCATTGCAGGCAATGAAAAAACTGACACCGTTTAGAGAAGAAAGGCCTCAAGACATCTTAATGCACTCTTCTCACCACACATCAGAGAAAAATGCCACACAAGACATAGACATGCGGAGTTTTGTCATGCTACTTCTACACTGTACTGACACAGAAATGGCCAAAGCATCCATTAGAGACAGCTCTTGCTTCCCTCTCAAATGATGGCGGTTGTCTGACTTCAGTCTTGATCCTCATAACTCTTCACAGTTCAGAATTCTTAGAGCCTGCCCAGGTGAATCTTCTCACTCACTATAAATTTTCTTCAACTTGAGGAGCGATAACATTTTCTCTCAGCAGCAGCGGTGCATCTCCAGACAGTCCAAGGTGGAGAGAAGTGAAAAAAAGATGGGAGAAGAGGGTGGGTGTTTGGGGCGGGTGGCGGCACATACTTTTATTTTCATCTTTTTTAACCAAAACGTTAAACTTTTCTGCAGATAACACACTAATTGAACTTACAGATTCTGCACAGCTTTTAAAGCGTAATGCCATGGCACTGGTCACGTTGGTCTGTCTGGCAGTCAGTGCGTGCCATTCTGTTGTTTGTGGTGGGGACTTTGCACACGCGTCTGAGCTGTGCCTGACCTCAAAGCAAAGGAAAAGAGTCACTTGATGGATGTTCCCATCCTGCTGTTGACTGTAGCCACACATTCCCCAGGTCTGGAGATGTGTGAACCATTCCAGGTGGTCTTGGGGGGTTTGTATGAGGGCTTGTGATTTCTCCCAAGACAGCGAAGGACCATTGAGTTGGATGTATGCTATCACAAGTGTGGCCAATTAATTCTGCTCTGGGCATTGAGCCAGTGGTGGTAGGAAACAACAATGAGTAGCCAGGCTGTCGCTTCCTCCTCCAAGGGAGCGTTTTAGGGGGTCAGGAGCCACTGTGGTGGGTGTGTTTCTGGAACAGTTTGCATTTGGTTTCTGTTGGTGAGACATGGAACTGGCAAAGGTGCTGCTTCCATGAAGCATCTCCTAATGGTGATACATTAATTGCTTTGTTTAAAATGCCTCTTTAAAAGCTGGTTCTCCACCAAATTTATGCTGCTGTCTCTAAGTTGTGAGATGCCAAATGGTGACTCTGTGCCCTTGGGACAGTGGCTTGGGATGTTTATTGGAAAGCCTAATCTGGTGCTTGCTCTGGGGTTGTTGATGGAAACCCTGTGCCAGGCTGTGGTGTCTGGAGGCTTTCACCCTGTGGTAGCCTTGCCTCAGCTCATCTAAAACGAGCTGCAGGTGTTTGGATCTCCCTTAGTTGTTGGCAGCTTTAATCAGAAAAACAGGATAGAGTATCAGCTTATCCTCTTATCCCTGAAGGTGGTCACTTTAGACTGATTGTGAGGGACAGGACCTAGGTTGTTGCTCACCTTTCATCTAAAGACTTCCACTGTCAGGAAATGCAAAATCATTTCCATCCTGCAAAAGGGGGCACCTTTGAGGGTCATGGATTTCCATCCCCTCTTGTTTCCTCCCCTACCTTGTTTTAAGGTAGGGCTAATCCTTCCCTCTCACAAGAGAGAGCCTGTTCACTCAAAAGCCTTTCAGGTAGGGATTTGCATGGTGCTGGGTGTATGTTTCACTGCTTTTTTGTCTGCGAGCAGAAATGTCATTGAGTGCAGCTGGTGAGAGGTGGCATCCAAGCAGAAATGCAGCAAGCACCCATAAAAGAATAGAGAAAATGGTTGTCTTTGGAGGTGTAATTGTCCAGGTAGTGTCAGTGATTGCAAATTACTCCAAGTACATGGTGTTTCAAGACTGAGGTTCCCAGGGCCTCCTGAGTGTGGCTGTGGAAGTTAACCAAGTGCTTGTGTTTGAAGAACAACATGGGATATTGTTTTTGCTCCCAATTAGAGGGAGATGTGAGTGGTCTAATTCCTATACTTTAAGAGCAACATTTATTCAAAATGATGGATGGGGAAGATGAGAAGAAGCTGCTGCAAGTCAAAAAACAGCAAGCCTATGAAGCAGAGCTGGAAACAGCTATGAACATAATTGAGGAATCTGCCAAGGAAGCAGATGCTGTGAATGAAAGAACTTCTGTGGCTTAGTGTGTGTCTGGGATCCTGAGGGAGGAGGTGGAGCAGGGGAACTGCATGGAGGGCTGGAGAACAGTTGCTCCAGCTGCAAATGGTTATCTTCAAAAATGTTTGGTCCCTAATGCTATTTTTTTTCTTTTTTGGTATGGAGGAGTGTGAACCTATTAGAAAGAAGAGATGCTGGTCTGTGTGCCTGTCTTCTGGGCTGTTTTACCCTGCTCTGTGTGTTTGGTGTCAGCCTTATGCAGTTGCTTGAGACTAGGAAGATCTGGGTGCTGTGACAGCTTATGCAGGTGGTGATAAATGAGGAAGATGTGGCTAGGCTGAGTTAAGAACCTTTGGGGACCCATCTCTGCCCAGAACCCTACAGAATGGTCTGTTCTGTGTGTATGACAAGCTCAGTTGATTTTTCAAATAAGTGTCTACATCCGAGGTCAAGGAATGTTTGGCAGTATTCTAGTTCTGAAAACCAAACTGGAAAGTTCCTGTTGTCTTTTCTTCCCAATTTATTTTTACAGTTTTTGTTAAAATAACTGCAGTCTTGGCAAAGGTAAACAGCAGGGTTTGTCATAACCTGTGCAGAAACAATATCCACCACTGACTGATGGAAACCTCTGCAACACAACCTATTGCTGTGTGTATTGTAAGGAAAAACTAAAAAGCCCTTGAGGGAAGGGGAGCAGAAGGTCAGCTGAGGTTCTCCTGTGTTGAGCACATGTGGGTGATGGTGTAAGCAGTTGCGATACAATGTTCTTTCTTCTTGCGCTTGAACCAAACACTGTAGAAAAAAAGTGGTAACAGCACAGAGTGTGGGGCATTCTCTGAAAGCTGGGTGAGTGGTGCCTTTCCCAGTGGGTGAAATTGCTGCAGGGAGGAGTAATTAGATGTGATAGGGGATCTCCACACGGTTTCAGGCAAGGACAAAGAGGATGGTGCTTATTTTCAGGTCAGGGAGAAGAATCATGGAATCACAGAATCATTAAGGTTGAAAGAGACCTCCAAGATCATCAAATCCAACCATCAACCCAACCCTGCCCTGCCCACTAAACCCTGCTCCTTGGGCAGCCTGACCACTCTGTCAGGGAGGATCTAGTGTTGTTCCCCTGGCATAACTTCAGGCTGTTTCCTTTTGTCCTGTTGCTGGCGACTTGGGAGAAGACAGACCCCCACCTCTCTATACCCTCCTCCTCTCAGGTAGCTGTAAAGAGCAATAAGGTCTCCCCTCAGCCTCCTTTTCTCAAGACTAAACAACCTCAGTTCCCTCAGCTGTTCCACATCAGACCTGTTCTCCAGGCCCTTCACCAGCTTCATTGCCCTTCTTTCTAGCACCTGCTCTAGCACCTCAATGCCCTTCTTGTATTGAGGGACCCAAAACTGACCAGTACTCGAGAGGAGGCCTCGTTAGTGCCGAGTACAGGGGGACAATCCCCTCTCTACTCCTGCTGGCCACATTATGTCTGATGCAGGACAGGATGCCGTTGGCCATCTGGACACACTGCTGGAAGGAGAGCTTTGCTTGTGACTCAGGCATTTTTACTTTCTACTCTTGTTACGGCATTTTGTTTTCTCTGTAGTCAGTGGAGAAGAGATTCAGCGTGCTTCTTGTGTGCACAGGGATGAGATGGAGGTGGGTATGGGATGGGGGTCTCTGGGCTGCTGGGCATCCTGAGGAACCTGGGAGGGAGTGGGGGAAAGTGCAAATGGCTGGGGGTGGATGCAGCTCCTGATTCCACATGCTCTGGAAGCCTGCTGCAGTGTTGTGAGCAGTTGTGGATGTTTTGCCTGAAGATAAAGTGTTTTTGCAAGGAGGGGCCGGGGGGAGCTTCTGTACTGATGAAGCTTGAGGACACAGTTGTGTGCCAGTCAAATAGCCACATCATGTTGAGTGCTGAATGACTCTGCTTATTAATGTAATAAACCAGAGGAACACGCTGTCATGGCAGTTTCTGCAGCAAGAATCCAGGGGGTTATTTTAACCAAGGCACCATTAAATTTTTCTGTCTCCTGAAAATTGCACCCTGGAGGTATGGGCTGTGGGGTAGGAGGGTAGGAACATTTAACAAGGGCTTGCAGGATTTTTTATGCATATTATGGTCTCCAGAACAGTGCTTTGCTGTCTGAGGCTTTTATGCCTTGCTCATCACTAGAGTTAAGTTCCTCAGGCATGATAAGGAGCAAAGCACTCTTTCTCTTTTATTTTTGTTTTTTATTTTTTCCCTGTGCTTTTCTTATTTTCAAGATGAAATTTTCTGTGCTGTAGCACTGATCCAAGACCTTTTCTTCAGATGTGCTAAATGGAAGCATGTTGTCATCCTCTGCTCTGGGAGCTGGGAAGTGTGTGCATGTATATGTAAATCTATATATACACCTACATGGTAGAGAGAGGCTTGTATGGATAGACTTTTTTGCCTCAATCTAGCAGGTAAAATAGGCATTTTTCATCTCTAACACCTGAGTGTTAGGTGATGGAAGATCAAATCTGTCCCAGAGTCCCCTGGAGGGCTCGGAGTCCTCATGTGCTGTGACTGATTGAAGGGCAATAGCCCTTCTCTTCTGCACCCTGGACACCAGGAGTTTGATCACTGAGCACATGAGCAGGTTCACCAAACACTTGCAGAAGACTTGACGTGGGGTTAGTTGATGCTGACAGACTGGCTTGCTCCCACAGAGTCTGTCTGAGCCCCTGGAGAGATGTTAGTGGCTCCAGCTAGCCCCATCATCAAAGGCTGCTTACTCTGGACAGGGCTTCCCTGGAGATTCTAGCCCCTGCTAGGAAGGGAGATGAAAATGAAAAAGGCAGATTTCTTAGAGAGAACAAGGAAGTCCATGAAGGTTCCTGTAAAGTATTTTGCATCATCCATGTCCTGCATATTGGACTACTGTGGTGTTTATTCCAGACTGAAGCCGGAGCACCTTGAAACAGAGGAGGTGATGGTCTTTCCTTTGTTGACCTCTGGCAAAAATCTTCCTGTCTTTCCTAGGTGTTGCCTTGTCACAGAAGCAGCTTTCTCTTCTTGTTTTCTCATCATGGAGAGGAGTTCAATACATCATCTGAAATAACTTTTCTTGCCTCGGCAGGGATGTTCCTTGAGGCTGTAATTGACTCTTACACTCTCTAGCACTGGCGTTTTACCTGGGAAAGCAGCCAGTTGGTATTTTCAGCACAGCAGAATCCTGGCTGGCCTTAAAATGTGGTGGTTCCAGATACTCCTTTTTTCCCCCCATATGATGAAGTCATTTAACTTTGTACCTCCTCTACCACCCTGTCCATGGTTTCTCCAGCAGCTTGTTTAGTTTCATTGAAACATCACCTGCAGGAGTAATGAGTAATCTGGAGTCTTCATCTGGATTGTGATGGACAGCTGAAATCTCCTATAAGTGACCCTGAAATGGGAGCCAAGTTATTACTATTTTATTTCTTTTCCTTTCCATGAGGATGTTTGACAACACTGAAGGTGTTTGAAAGGAAAGGTGATGCTGGATACTGGCAGGAAATCTGAAGAGGCCAGGAGAGAAGAATTTCCAAAGCAGAAGCAAACTGTTCTCCATCCTTAGTTTTTCACGCCAATTTAACGTATTCGTGGAAATTGCCTCATTTGAACTTCGGGGGGGGAAAAGAAACTCCAGGCTTGGTGTAGCTGAAAGGCTGCATTCTGTTGTAGCTGGTTTGCTATACTTGGGATTTTTTCCTGGAGGGGGTTTTTATGGCTCTTTCTACTAGCACTTTTCCACACCTGGCTCTCTTTTAAAGGAGCTTTGCAGTCTGCAGGAAAAAGATTCTAAGCGCATTTATCCCTGTTTTGCAGGTAAGAAGGAACTGGCAGAGATAAGCAGTAACTTTGGTCCTGACAGAGTCAGGACAGAGATGAACCTTGAACTCCCACATCCTGTATAGCAAGTGACTAGAGCAGCGAGGGTAGGGCTGAGCCTGTCATCCTGCTCAACCCACCCTCATTTTATGTGCCTGCCTTTGGGTCCAGTGAATTACCCTTTGTGTGACGAGCAGTGAAAGCAGAGATGAATATTTTGATTTATAATGTGCCTTACATAGCTAGTGACATGAAGCCGTGATGGACTTGGCTACTTGATGGTAGGGCCTCTCTTGCTAGTTAAATAATCTGGAATTTAATATCTCTACCTGTCTGGGCACTGCTTTTCTCCTCTAGTGCTCTCTGTCCTCTTAATTTCTCCATCATTAATCTGCCCATGTTCAGCTAGGATTTAACAAGTACTCACTTGGCTTTGCACAGTGGAGCTGGCAAGTTCTGCTTGGGCCATCAGTGTACATACAAAACGCACCAGAAGTCTACGGATGCTGCTGCTGTGTCCTTTGTGAGGTCCTTGCAGTCACCCAGCAAATCAGCATCAGTCACTGCTCTCTGGAATCTCTGTTCTCTCTCACATCTGGAATATTGTGACCAGTTCCGGGCCCCTCAGTTCAAGAAGGACACAGAATTGCTTGGGAGAGTCCAGCACAGAGCCACAAAGATAATGAAGTGAAACATCTCCCTTACGAGGAAAAGCTGAGGGAGCTGGGTCTCTTTAGCTTGGAAAAAAGGAGACTGATTGGTGACCCCATTCATGTTTAAAAGTATGGAAAGGGCAGGTGTCAGGAGGATGTAGCCAGGCTCTTCTCAGTGTTTTCCAATTATAGGACAACGGGCAATGGATGTGAGCTGGAACATAGGATGTTCCATGTCAATATGAGAAGGAACTTCTTCATGGTGAGGGTGATGGAGCACTGGAACGGGCTGCCCAGGGAAGTTGTGGAGTCTCCTTCTCTGGAGACATTTAAAACCTGCCTGGATGTTTTCCTTTATGACTGGATCTAGGTGATCCTGCTGTGGCAGGTGGATTGGAGTGGGTGATCTTTCAAGGTCCCTTCGAATCCCTAATGTTCTGTGAATCTGTGATTCTGTCTAGGACAGTCTTGCTTGGATCCATGGGGGTGGGACACCTGTTGACATTGCTAGGAAATTACTCTGAGAGACCTTGTTAACGTAGCAGCACTGCTTCTGCTTATCCACCTCTGGCAGCTGCAGAAAGTGGAGGTCTGGATAGATGGAAGAACGCAATCCTCTCGGTCCTGTCTTTTCGAGGCCCTTTCCTAAGCAGAAGTTTGATTTTGCAACTTGTATACAGGCTGGAGACTTTAGTTTCTGAGTGTACCAAAAACTCTTCTAAACAAAAAAAAAAGTAGTCTGTAATAAAAAGAATAAAAGTGTCAAATATTCCTGCCTTCCTTTGCACAAGTGCAGCCTGATCCTGAGAAGCACAGCCTCTCTGATTAGGCAGAGGCATAAAACTTTGGAGGATACGGGTTGTGGATTTTAAGGTCTTGCAGCCCAAAGGCATTTCTTTCCCGTCTGTGCAAATGTTTCCGATGCTGTATAAATACTATCTGTGAGGTTTACTGGCAGCTAACGTTATTGCACGCTTTCAATTTAAAGTAAAATCAGAGTGCCTGTTTTATACCTCTAAGAGAATTATGAAAGCCCGGCTTGCAGCGCTGCAAACAAATGGGGATTGACAGTTATTAGTTTATGATCTAACTGCTCTGACAGTGTTTGACGCAGAGGGATCTTCAGTCACTGACTGTGAGCCATCCCTCAGACATGCTCAGGAGGCATGCTCGATCCATCATGCTGTTGCTGACCCCATTGGGGGTCTCCGGGTGCTGGTGGAGGGGGAGAACTTAAGGTGCCAGTACTAAGCAAACTGGAACAAACCTGTTGTTTGCTGCAGATGCTGAAAAGCGGCCCCCCAAAGCTGGTTTTCCTTCCCTGCCCTTGCTTGGAGAGTATTTCGGAGCAATGCAGAAACTGGAGATTGTTATGCACATTGCAGGTCACTTTTAGTAATAATCGGCATAAATTTAGCACCTAATAAATGTGTAATGAATCCAAATTAAGCCTTCAATTGAAGGGCTTAAAAATCCAACCAACCTATTCACTTGTTATTGCTCTGGTGTTCACAATCTCTCCTGTGTGAGGTGATTATTACAGGTTTTATCACTCACTTCAGCTAAGTATAAGCAGAACCTCTGCGTTAGCAAGGGCCCAGGCAGCACAGGCTTCTCTTCATTGCTCACAGGCACTGTGTGGGAAACTTTTCTCAACCCAGAGCACTAAACCCTGCTTGTCATGTCTGGCCTTTGGCACTGGAGCCCTTAAATATGACAGTTGTCATTTGTCACAGCTGTCAGTGCCTCGCATCAATCTCCAGTGCTGTGGATCCATCCTGAGTGAAGACCCCAGTGAAGCTTTCTGCTAGTGGGCAGAAGTTTACTGTCTGCTGAAACTTTACAATGGAAAAAGAGCCAACTTATTGATTGTAAAGGAGTGTGGATGTACCCAAGCTCTCCATAGTGCAGGCTACTTTTGAGTCCTTCTGGGGACAGTAAGCTCAGCAGTCTGAGGTGCCACCAGTGAAAGCAGGACATTGCCTTGATCAAC
This sequence comes from Rhinopomastus cyanomelas, assembly GCA_013400115.1. NCBI lineage: Eukaryota > Metazoa > Chordata > Aves > Bucerotiformes > Rhinopomastidae > Rhinopomastus > Rhinopomastus cyanomelas. The sequence goes on along the minus strand of VXBP01001971.1, from coordinate 3,157,153 downwards.
CAGCACCACAGACAGCCTCCCTGTTTCCCTCGATGCAACCGAGAATTGGGAGTTAAATGTTTGTAAATCACATAGAAAAGGCAGAGCACTTAAGAATTTTTTTTTTTTTTTTGCATGCAGCCATTCCTCCTGCTTCTCCTTGTCAGTATTTTGATTGCTGTTGAAATCTCTCTCCTCCCTAGGTGTAGGCAGCAGCGTGAGAATGGGCATGCCTGGGCTATATTGCTAAGCAACACTGCCAGAGCGCAGCGTACCCAGGCGCTGTCCTCACCGCACATCCATTTTGCATCATCCGCTGCCTTGCTTGCTGGATTTCGATCTCGCAGACCAGTCGATATCGCTGATTGGGGGAAGATTATGGAGATCGTAAAGTTAAGCAGGAAGCAGCGCTGCCTGTTGCGAGTGGGAGGTGGACAGCACAGGAATGCTGTTCGCAGGGAATTGATGCTCATGGCTATTGATTGGCAAACACTTTGCATTGCATCGAATGTCAGTCTAGTTAGTTCATAAATGTATGGATGTCATTCTGCATTTGGCACAGACTTTCCTGCTTTCTGTGTCATTTTGTCTGGAGAGTTTGAGTGAAATGCCAACGTTATCTGCTGGGAACAAAATAGAGATAAGGGAATAAAATCCTAGCTTTATCATTTGTATTTTCTCTACATCTCGAAGAGCAGTGTGTACTGTACTGCTTGTTTATAATTTTACTTTTAAACACGATTTGAAGCCTGGGGAAGGCTCATAATGTTTGCATTTTATTTATATTGACATGTCATGATATTGGTACACTATTGGTGCAATATTTGTGTTTGCAGGGGATTGTCATCTGACTTTCTTCTTACATGCACAAGCACAGTAGTAAAAGCACAACACTTATTTAATACTTTGAGAACAATTTTAAGTCTTTCAAATATACGCTGGGTAATTTAAACCAAATGTTAACTTCTGTTTAATAGTGCTTTGCAGTAGACATAGTGGAGCATGATATGAGTTTTCATTTTGGTATTCTTGAAGGACATTCAAAGTGTGTGGCTTCTTAAAGCTGAGCTGACTTGGTCATTGGGGCTCCTCTTGCTAAAATGTCGTGAACAGTGTTTGCCCTGTTTGGGTAAACCAGTTCCGTTTGGCCTGGTTCTGGGCTGCAGCTGAGTAAAGACGTTGGTAGTGAAGAGGCTCTTGTGTGGTACGTGCAGCCAGGAGGCAGCTGTTCCATGGAGCCTTGGAATGTTGTGAGCTGTGGCAGCTCAGTGTCTCATCATACAACCTCGGCAAGTTTGCTGACATCACCAAGCTGTGTGGTGCAGCAGACATGCTGGAGGGCAGGGATGCCATCCAGAGGGACCTGGACAGGCTGGAGAGGTGGACACAAGCCAACCTCATGGGGTTCAACAAGACCAAGTGTAAGGTCCTGCATCTGGGTCAAGGCAATCGTAGAGCACAAATACAGGCTAGGCAGTGACTAGCTGGAGAGTAGCCCTGAGGACAGGGACTTGGAGGTGCTTGTGGACAAAAAGCTCAACATGAGCCAGCAGTGTGCACTTGTGGCCCAGAAGGCTAACCGGATCAGGAGAAGCGTGGCCAGCAGGTCGAGGGAGGTGATTCTCCCCCTCTGCTTCGCTCTGGTGAGACCCCGCGTGGAGTACTGCATCCAGTTCTGGAGCCCTTATTACAAGAAGGATGTGGATGTACTGGAACGAGTGTAGAGGAGGGCCATGAGGATGATCAGAAGGCTGGAACATCTCTCCTATGAGACCAGACTGAGACAGTTGGGGCTGTTCAGTCTGGAGAAGAGGAGACTCTGAGGTGACCTTATTGTGGCCTTCCAGTATCTGAAGGGGGCCTACAAAATGGCTGTGGAGGGGCTTTATAGGATGCCAGGCAGCGACAGGACTGGAGCAAAGCTGGAGATGGGTAGATTTAGACTGGATGTGAGGAGGAAGTTCTTCACTGTGAGAGTGGTGAGGGCCTGGAATGGGTTGCCCAGGGAGGTGGTTGGGGCCCCATCCCTGGAGGTGTTTAAGGCCAGACTGGATGAGGTTCTCTCCAGCCTGATCTAGGGTGGGGTGTCCCAGCCCATGGCAGGGCAGTTGGAACTGGATGATCCTGTGGTCCCTTCTAACCCTGACTGACTGTATGACTTGGTCTGGGTGATCCTGCTGTGGTGGGGGAATTGGACTGGATGATCTTTTGAGGTCCCTTCCAATCCCTAATGATTCTATGATTCTATACCCCCTCAAGGCTCTTTTGTGGCCAGATCCAGCCCACAGAAGTCAGGGTGTTGACTTTCTGTTTGCATTTTACAAGCAGTGAGACTTGCTTGGAGGAGCTGACCTGCATTCAGAGCAAGGGTTGAGCTGCTGTGTCAGCAGTGATCCCGTATGCTCTGTCCCTGGGGGCAGCTGGGCTCCAGGTGGATGCTGAGATGCTGCTGTGGGGACAGGACTTGAGTCAGCTTGGCTTGACTCTGGAGTGGTAAACTCATCCCTGGGTCACCACCCCACGGCTTTTCACAATTAGCCAAAGAGAGCAATGCCTTTTGCTCCCGGCAACGTGTTGAATTTGCGCTGGTGGTGCTGAGGAGTGTGCTACACGTGGGATGTATCTTGTCTAACAATTAGTCATCTAGAAAGGGCGTTTTAGTTCTCTGTTTAATCATGGCAGAGCAGTCAGTTGACGGCTTCAGAGGTAATTTGTCCTGCTCTGACCTCAGTGCCTGAGTACAGGGGAGAGGGCTCCCTGTTCCTGCCGGGTGGCACAGCCATGGGGGCTGCTCTCTGACTAGATGGGGCTTTCCTCCCAGTGTGTGCTGACACTCAGACTTTAGGCCAAGAAAACCCTTTTTCACTGCCATGTCTTTGTGGAAACGTTTCGAGGTGAAAATGTTAAATGTTCCCAGGGGAAATTTAGGCTTGAGGTGAGGAGAAAATTCTTCACCGAGAGAGTCATTGGCCACTGGAATGGCCTGCCCAGGGAGGTGGTGGAGTCGCCAACTCTGGAGCTGTTCAAGGCAGGATTGGATGTGGCACTTGGTGCCATGGTCTAGCCTTGAGCTCTGTGGTGATAGGTTGGACTTGATGATCTATGAGGTCTCTTCCAACCTTGATAATACTGTGATGCTGTGATACTGTGAGGTGGGGAAGGGACCATTGACCTCCCTGTTGTACCATAGGAAGAGGGGCTAGCACACTCCTCCCGAAGGCACAGTGGTTTTGCTCTTAGCAGAATAAACTGCCACTGAAGAACGGGACCTAATGAAGAGAATTTGGAGTGCATTTATCCTTTGAAAAGTGAGTCTAAATATAGTGCTGTGGAGTTCAATATCCGTCTCTCCAAGACATTCAGATCAAATGGACCCATTTAGAGTTTTATTTTTTTTCAGTCTTCTTTCTGTCAGCCTGATGGCCTCTCCTGGGAATTTCAGTTCCAGCTGAGCTGGGCTCGTGAATCACTTGTGCTTACAAAGGCACTATGGTGTGGTTGGGATGTGGGTAATTATGTTAGTGTTCAGGAGGGCAGCGTAAACCTACCTATTGTATCAGCTTTTGGTGCTGTTTTTGTAATAATAGTGATTAATAATAATGATGTTGATTATAATAATAATCCATACAAGGGCCACTGAAAGCCAGAGGACCTGGCTTAATGCACAAAGGTAAGAGTGAGGCTTGGGAAGCAGCAGCCCTTCCCAAGTGCTACCCTGGCAGGTCTCTACCATCCTCAGCCTTTTTTCCCAATGAGCTGGGGCCATGATTGAGCAGTGGCATCTTTTGTGAGATGAGTATATCCAAAAAATCTATTCTCACACGCTGTATAAAAATGGAAAGTCATCCCTAAACATCCACATTCATTTGTAAAACAGTTAAGAAGTGAAAGCTGTCAACACCTGAGACTGAGAGTCCATCTGGCCGCCTGAACGAGCTCAATTTTCCCTGTGCTGATCTGGGCGAGGTGTATAAATGTGATCAGCAAAACAGCAGCAGAAGTGCCCAGGTTCATTTCTGTTTGCATCTATCCACTAGAGACTGCTTCTTGGGGATTTGCTAGCCTCCTGAATTGTCGTCTTATCATAAAAAGGGAAATAAATCCTTTTGTTTGCCCTGTGCAGCTGCTTTCCCCAGATCTATACCAGTATTGGAAAATTCGCTGCCTGTCACAGTGAAGTTTGAAAAGCGGCTTAACCTGTGCCTTGCCATGCGTCCTTTTGAAAAGATGTGCTGAAGATTCATTCTGTTTGTCCATTAAATAGAACTAGTAGATAAAACCCCTCATTTATTTGACTGTGTTATTTTCTGAGAGTGACATATGCTATTGACTCATACAAATATGTCTCCTCTGGAGAGCTCCTCATGTAGCACTTTTATCTTCAGTCATTAATGTGATTTTTTTCCCCCTTTTAGCAGAGCTATTAAAAACCTCTGATCTTAATTCTCCAAAAATGCTAAAGATGTTGAACTACACAGAGTTAATATTTGATATGTTAATAACCAAATGGGTTATAAGAGAGAGCAAAATGTAACCTTAGAAACCTGGTCACTAGAAAGGAGCCTAAATGTGACAGGACAAAAATTGTGGGAGAGGAGTGTGTTAGCAGGGGTTGGAAGGGACTTTAAAGATCATCTAGTTCCAATGCCCCTGCATGGTCAAGGACACCTTCACTGGCTCAGGTTAGTCAGGGCCCCATCTAACCTGGCCAACACTTACAGGGAAGAGGCAGCCCCAACTTCCTTGGACATCCTGTTCCAGCATCTCCCCACTCTCACAGAAAAGAATTTGTTCTTCACATCCAATCTGTCTCCCCTCTTCAAGTCTATAACCCTTTCCCCTTGTCCTCTGGATATGCAACTGTGTAAAAAAGCCTTACCCCAGTACCCCAGCTTTCTTGTGGTTCCCTTCAGATATTTGAAACCTGCTAGAAGGTCACCTTGAAGCCTCCTCAATCCTTTCTCCTCCCAGTCTTATTCTTGTATGGGATTGCCTTTACTCAGGTGCAGAACCTTGCACTTGCCTTAGTTCATTGCACTAGTGTGCACAGGTATGGTGCACACTAGTAAAATGACATGTATTTGCTTTTCATTAGTCCTTAGAAGTAATTTGCTGGTATTCCTTATGCTGTGTCAAGAGGGTATGTCGAGGGTTAAAAAAACCCTAGTGACAATATTAACCTATTAGTATTAACCATTAGCTAAGGTGCTAATGGGCTGAAATAAAACTGACACAGAGAAGGCTTGAAAAGAAACCAGTTATGAATTGCAGGCAAAAAAACAAAAGTAACTTGATTTGGGGGGAAAAAAGACAATAAGACATTTTCATCCCCCATCCCCCCACCCTAAAAAGACAGACAGGCAAAGGCATACAGAGATTCATCCCAATGTTCTTACATAACTGAATGAAAACTTCAATGTCCAAACCCTAAAAAGGGAGAAGAGTCTTTCAAGTGTTCCTGCTTCTGTGGAATCATGGTGTCAATGAAGGTCAAACTCATATCCCGCAGTGTCAGTGAGGCATTTAAAGTCCAGCTCTCTGTTCCATGTGCTTTCTTCCATTTCCAGAATGCTGATCCCTAAGGCCATGAACAAAGAGAGAACACTCTCCAGCAAACCATGGAAATCCAGAAGAAACCTTTTTTTCTGCTGGACTCCGCGGTTCCATGGTGTTTGTGGTTCTGTGCATCAACATTTCAAACCATTAACGATGGTGCTTCTGTACCATTCTCAGGGTTCTGCCTTGTCTTGGTGTGGTTGTAGTCCCAGCTGTAGAGGAGAAGTAGTATTTTTCTCTTTTTCAGCTGACAATTAGAAGATATCTGTGACACGTGGCAATTGGGTTTTACTTCTTACCTGACATATCAAAGCATCTTCTATATCAAGAAAAAAACATCTCTGAGATGGTGTGTGCTCAAGATTCTGTGTTAAGCAATGGGTGAATCTGAAGTCTCAAGTTTTGTCCTGCTTTTGGTCAGCCTTTGGAAGGATTCTCTCAGTTGCCTGTTCAGATGTTTTTAATACTGTGTTTTGGCAAAAAGCTAACGAGTGTTTCATCCTTGGATCAGTCTGCAGTGCAAGGGTCTATCTGGATGGATGGAGCAGGGGTTGCTAGACTGCATTTATCTGGGGATTAGTCTAGATGAAGCTGGAGCATTTCAAATCCTCACCCAAATAACTTTTTCTTCCCATTGAGATAGTGCCCTGCTCCTAGCCGAGGGCGTTACCCTTCCAGCTCGGCAATTTAGAGCTATCTCTGGTGGTAGTGTCAGGGCCACTCTTCTGTGGTCAATTTGGCATTGTGATGATGGTTCTAAAGGGTGTAGTTGTGTTTACGGTGCTGTGTGAAACTGAGCAGAGGTAGTTCCAGCACATGAATGGGCACGTAGCGCAACAACTGCTAAAATCCATTTCAAGTAGGTATGAGATTCCAGGTGTTTGTCTGTGCTCATGTAAGAAATGCCATCGTGGTGGTAACAGTATGACCCAACCCCCCACCACAGTCCTTTCGATCTCCTGTGAGACATTTCCTTCTGGCAGGGGCTGGTTCCTGGGCTGTTTGGTGATGCCACATGCAAGGACAGTGTTAACTAATGAAGTTGATGCTCTTCTTGCAGGAAGGGCTATTCTGTATTGTGCATCCACCCTGACGCAGAAGTCCCTGGTTGTGTGTGTCCCTCGTCTGCAGACCACATTTCTCGTGTTGCCCAACTTACTCCCATTGGAGAATCAAAGACAAATGCCAGATCCAATCTCTCTGGTGCAAGTGGGCACTGGGTCAATTGCTTTCTGGGATCAGTTGGGGATTCGTAGCTCTTTTTGGAGTTTTTAGAGTTAGCTTACTTAAAAAAAGCCTCTGTTTTTTGTGGTGTAAAGTTCTATGGAAAGCAGAGAAAATAATAAACCCCGACAGATTTTGCTCAGGGAAGTCTTCTTTCCCTGCAGTCAGACATGGCAAAGTTTAGCAGCTGGTGTCTCTCAAGACAGCTGCGTCAGGACTGGATCTTCAAGAGCTGATCTTTGGGAGTCTAGTTCTGTCCTGCAGGATGCTGATTTCCTTTTCTTTGTAACTGGAGGATCCCTGCAATGACTTCATGGGTGCTCAAGTGCTCAACAGCTCCAACTTCAACCAGATTTTTTTTAGCCTGATACTTTCCGCTGCTGAAGTCTGTTCCCATTGTGGGAAGCAGAGAGGGTGCTTATGGCTGGGCGGGGAAGTAAGACTCACTCATCTGCCTGCTTTGAGTTCTGTCAGCTGATCTATGGGCTGGAGGGCACTGCGGTGCTGAGGTGGGTGTTTAGGAGAAAGGCAGCTGTTTTCTGCAGGCTGCGATGGATGGGAAGTCTCTGAGCTTTTTGATTTCAAGATGCCTTGGTTTGCTGCTTTTCTGGAGTTACGAAATAGTGTTCAAATGCTGACAAATTAATGACTTGGAAAACAGGCTCTCATAAAGAAAATGTCAGGGTTTGGTGACCTGCTTGGCGGCTGGGCAGAGTCCCGTGTGCTTTTCACATTGATTACAAATGTGCTGGAATGGCTAATTTTGCACTTTTCCTCTGCAATATTTTATGATGTGTTAGATACTTGGCAGAACAAACCGGGTCACTGCATTGGCTCTCTGCTTGTGCATCGTGTAACTCCTGGGACTGGGGGGCGACGTTTGAAATTTGCACAGAAATTGGGATGCAGTCATGAGGACTCAAGGTACTTACTTTGTTCGGATTATGTTCCTGTTTATGAGAATTGGGAGGTAATTGAGAGACCTACAAACTGAATTCTAGGTTTTGCATTTAAAAAAACCTAAAACATTATATTAGAAAGAATTTTTTTTTGTGGAAGTTGGATATTAAGTATAGATCTGACTCTCCTGTGTCTACAGAAAGAGGATAAAGGATAAACCAAGCTGATTCTTAAAAGGCACATAATAAAAAAAGAAATAAGAGTTTAAAAAAAACTCTGTTGGACAGCTCTGACTCAAAAAATGTAGGGATGCAACTAGAAAGGCCAAGGCCTCCTTGGAATTAAACCTTGCAAGAGAGGTCAAAGGCAACAAAAAGGGCTTCTTCAAATACATAGCAGGTAAAACTAACATTAGAGGCAACGTAGGTCTCCTGCTGAATGAGGTGGGTGCCCTGGAGACAGAGGATGCAGANTTGACCAACCTGATAGCCTTTTATGAGAGCATAACCGGGTGGATAGATGGCAGAGCAGTGGATGTGATCTATCTCGACTTCAGTAAGGCATGTGACAGTCTTCCACAGCACCCTCGCAGCCAAACTGAGGCAGTGTGGCCTAGATTTTCAGGTAGTGAGGAGGATTGTAAACTGGCTACAGGGTAGAAGTTAGAGACTAGTGGTCAATGGGATGGAATCTAGTTGGAGGCCTGTATCTAGTGGAGTGCCCGGGGTCGGTGCTGGGACCAGTCCTGTTCAATGTATTCATTGATTACTTAGATGAGGGATTGGCATGCACTGTCAGCAAGTTTGCTGATGACACAAAGCTGGGTGGTGTCGCCGACACCCCTGCAGACTGTGCTGCCATTCAGCGAGATCTGGACAGGCTGGAGAGCTGGGCTGAGAAAAATTGAATGAGGTATAACAAGGGTAAGTGTAGAGTCTTGCATCTGGGCAAGAACAACCCTAGGTACCAGTACAAGCTGGGGACTGGCCTGTTGCAGAGTAGTGTAGGAGAGAGGGATCTAGGGGTCCCGGTGGACAGCAGGATGACTATGAGCCAGCAATGTGCTCTTGTGGCCAAGAGGGCCAACAGCATCCTGGAGTGGATCAGAACGGGGGTGGTTAGCAGATCAAGAGAGGTTCTTCTCCCCCTCTACTCTACCCTGCTGAGACCACACCTGGAGTATTGTGTCCAGTTCTGGGCTCCTCAGTTCAAGAGGGATGTGGAGCTGCTGGAGAGGGTCCAGCGTAGGGCAACAAAGATGATGAAGGAGTAAATGCTAATTTACTCTTGCTGTCTAAAACGAGCTAGAATAACAGGCACACCTATGGTGAGTGTTATGACCTTTATGTAGTGCTGCTGTGCTCCCTCCCAGAGCTGGTAGTGTTTTGTGGATCAACAAAGTACTTTCCATTTACATAAAGACTTTTAAACTCCTGTCTTGAATATATGATTCACTTTAGAGATGTGCAGTTGTCTAACAGAGCAGTGGCTGTTGCAGTTAGTAATGTAATTTGAGATATTTGAGATTGGAAGATGCTATCAAACTCTGTGATGTCTGTTATTTTTAATTTTATGTTCTGCTCTATACAGTCCTGAAGCCTAATATATCTTCTATTCTGCTAGAGGGAACTGGCTTCTTTTAAAGATTTTGCAGGCTGTTTCTGTTATGCAGTGGAATTCAAATTAGGATTTACTCTGTTCTATTCAGGAAAGAAAATCTTACGATAGGATGGGAAGATAGGCAAGGTTCACTGGCAAGAAGACTGTGGTGGAACTGAGTCCATGGCAGTTAGACACCTGCTGTCAGGTCCTTTACATACAGGTAGTAGCCAGGATTTTCAGTCTGGGTTTTCAAGATTACAAGCCCTTTTTGATGGTTTTTGATGTTTCTTCTAAGTTAAAAAGTTTATCTTCAGTCCTTGTGCCCAGTTCTCAGGGAACAAACTAGTTTGTTCAAACCGGGAAACGGCTTGGCAAAGAGAGCTAAAGGATGGTTCCTGTTATGTACTCAGGGTTTCGGAATTTGATCACAGCCTTTGGAGATGATGGGTGTGCGCCTGATGGCAATGTATTGATGCATATTGATTGCAGAAAACTGATGAGGGACCCAAGAGTCGAGTGGCCTGTGTGCGTGGAAGCAGCTGCAGTCTTATCTCACAATTTAATTGATTATTGAAGGCTTTCCTGGCTTGCAACCCAGAATGAGTTCTTATTAGATTTGGCCTTTAATGGCAGCACAGCTACCTGAGGGCAGAACTGCAATGTTACGGCTCCTGAATGTTTACTGACTCCTCCCTTCCCTCTTGAACGCCATTCAAGGTGACTGTCAAACCCGCAGAAGGCTTTCCTAATGAAATGTAGAAACTTTGTAAATCTGTCTTTCCCTTTTTTTCCCCCCACTTCTTTACTTTTTATCTCCTAGTAATTGTTCCCCCTAGGATCAGCTGCATGATATTAAAGACACTTTTCTTGTTGTGCAATTAGTTTCAAAATGGGATGTTCTGCCACTGCGTCAATCTTACCCTGCAGAGGCAGGCGGCCGTAGGTCAGAAAGGACCTTGGTACCACTCCTGGAGGGGCTCTTTCTGTCTTTGTATGCTTGAGTCTTTTAAGCCTTGATCATAGAATCATTAGGGTTGGGAGAGACCTCCAAAATCATCCAGTCCAACTATCATTCCAACCTCACTCTGCTCACTAAATCGTGTCCCATGGTGAGACCATGTGCCAGATCTGTCTCCCATCCCACTTGAGCATGTGTGCTCTGGTGTTGACAGGTGACTGTCTCCAACCTTCAATGCAAAGTGCTGATGTGCAACTAAAGTTAGTTATTGAACTAAGGTTTAATAAGGTATTTAAGCACCTAAGTCCCATCAAAGTCTGCTGGACCTCAACAAACCTGGTTTAGTGAAGCCAAGCTTACAATATTTGACCAGAGTTGCACAGGAGACAGTTGGCATCAAACTTGGATTTTCCAGCCCCAAAGCTGATTCCTTGCTGTTGCATCATTGTCTTTTTACAACAGCAGGGGATTGTGTTGCTGGGGGAGAAGCAGCTACCCTAGCAGCAACACTGTAAGGGTGTTGAGAAACTGGAACAGGTTGCCTGGAGAAGCTGTGGCTGCCCCCCTCCCTGAAAGTGTTCAAGGCCAGGTTGGATGGGCAACATGTTCTTGTGAGAGGTGTCCTGCGAATGGCACGGGTTTGGGACTAGAAAAACTTCAGTGTCCCAACCCAAACCATTTGGTGTTTCTGTTGTTACCGCAGACTCTCCTGTGTTAGCAGACATGCTGGCAGGCTGCTGTGAGTCTGTGCGTGCCCTTGTGTCTATCTTGTGCAAATTTCTAAATGTGGCTCCTGCTACTTGTATGGTAGAAGTGCAGCAGGGTGGGAGCTGCCTGTGGAGTTTGCTGATTGCCAGGTCCTTTAAAAAAAAGCAACATGTCTGTGCAAATCCTTTATGTCAATGAACAAGCTCGGATATATTCTACAAGCCTTTCTGGGCTTCTGATGTCTAGATTTAGTCAGAAATTCATCACGGATGGACCAAATGCTGAGGCAGCTGAATGGATTAGGCTGAATCAAATTTTCAAGGAGGATGACAGCAAGAGGTATCTGCATGAGTGTGGCTGTTGGAGCTGTTCTCTATCAGTTTGAACAGGCTTCCTATGCCTGAGAGCTCTGGATCTTTTTTTTGGTTTAGTTGAACATATCCTACCTGTTGTAAAGCAACCTACCCTTGTTCTAATAAATGCTCCAAAGCTCTATACTGTCGCTCCCCAGCAACATAAGAAAACTGGAAAAAACACTCTCTGGTTTCAGCCAGCCCGCAGAGCGACAGAGTTGCTATGGGTTGTATTCTTGCATGAGCCACTGTGAAATTAAAATAACAAGAAGGCCGGGCGAAAAAAACCTCTCAGTAACAGCCATATTAACTTTCTTGTTCCTGTCTTCTGCAGCCTGGTTACAGCAGGGATCTCTAGAAAAGATCTTTTCAGCTGCCTTTCTGTCTTCCATTTGAAAAGCAAAGCTAATAATGTTGCTTTTTAAAGGGTTTTTTACATAGTGGATGTTCTCCTGCACGGATCTAATGTTAATCTAAAGTTTGGACTGCCAACCATCGGAAAGCATTTATTTAATAAGCCATCCCCATTATGAAATCCCTTTGGACTTAACAAAAAGATGTAAAGAATACAAATGAAATGTAGCAGAGGTAAACAGAAATTTAATAAGGTTCTGTAGGAATTCCTGTAAAAACCTAAGGAGTTTAATAGAAAATGAAAGGTTATTTTTAATCATCCTCTGGAACTCCGTAGCACAGTTTTAATCAAATTATGTAGGATGGGTAGGGAAAAAAACCTAAGGAAAGATGACTAATTTTCTATTAACCTTTATTCAACTTTTTCATAAAATGAATTAAGTTAATGACTCATTTCTGTTTGTGTCGTCTTGGTGAAAGCTCAAGTTTAAACCGTCTCCAGTAGTTCCGGTCTGTCCTTGTCCTTCTACCCCTCACTTGGTTGTTTGCCCCAGTGTATGGACTCAATAGGAAAAGGAACCTGTAGAAGACATGAGACTATAGGATTCTAAGCCCTGGCAACATTTTAGTTTATTGTGAGACCATGGAATTTCTTAGAATGTTTTTTATTTTTGTGTGATTCTCCCTGGACAGTAGATGGTCCTGAATTCCAGGTTCCTCCAGGCTGGTTTGAGACGGGTGTCTAAGAAGACCACCTCAGTTCTGGCCATCAGTTGGAGTGGACCCATATGGACCTGATGGCTTTTAAAAAGTGTTTGGCCTTGTTGGACTTGCCATGCCGCTTTACTAACTGCAAAATGAAGTAATTGAAGAAAACTTGAGAAAGTCGTCAACCTTTTGGACACTTGTAATTTTTTGCTAGTCCACGCCTGAGCCTGGTAATGATTGCACTCACATGGGTCATTGGGCTCTTAAATGAAATTTCATCCTATGCATTGAAAAATGCTTGATGATTCGTCTAGTATGAGAGAACCAGGACCATAGATATCCCCTTGAAAACAGCTTTAGTAATTAATCCCACGAGGCTCATCAGTGTTGCTGGTGTCTCCATTAGTTACATGCAGAAATAAAGACAAATGGCTCTTGTTAATAGCCCCAGGAATGCATAAATCTTGCTTGTTTATAGGGGAAGGCAGCACAAGGAGACATTCTGTTATGAGGCTTTTAGTTCGATTTATGGTGTGTTGCCTACCTCTCTGGCCAGGGATTTAAGTCGAAAATGTGTGGATGGTTTTAGGGGCCTGGGGCTGGTTGTGTTACCCACAGGCTTGTCCACCAATATCCCAGCCCGTGAGGTGGGAAAATGACACGGGACAAGGAGGCTGGGCAATGTGTACAGGTTGTGAGAGCCTCTCTGTGCCAGTCCTCCCTGTGATGGAAGGTCTTGAGCATCCATCCTTGGCTTGAGTGGGAAGGAATGCCTGTGGTGGCTGAGCACTTCCTCTTTGCTGTAGGTCTCAGCCCTGCAAAGAGATCCAACTGTTTTCACAGAAAAACTGTGTCTGTGGAAAGAAATATCGCCCTTAGGGCCTCAGTCTATTACTTTTCTGCTTCTTCATAGTTTGTGCTTTCCTGCATCCTGCCCCTATCAGTTGCATCTCTTCTAATGTCACACAGGTGGTATCTCATGACACTAAGAATGTCCATTGGAAGGACCTTCTGGAGGTTTCCAGCCAGCCTCCTGCTTGGAGCAGGACAGTTGCCCACATGAGGTCAGGACAGCAGTGATTTTGCTGAGCTCAGCTCCAAATTCTTCCTGAGGTGAGTATTTCTCCCTTCCCAGGGGCCTGCTCCTCTGCTTCCTTTGAGGGAAGACCTTCCTGAGCTTGAGTCTTCTATTCTGTGACTCATGACTTGTTTTCCTGAGAGATCCGTTTTTGATCTGATCGAAAGTATCAGAAGTTCTGATCTTTACTGCGTTCAATTCAAGCTGCTTCTGCTCCTCTCCAGTCTTTGCTGACCTATTATCACTTTCTCTCCTGTTTGTCGTCCCAATCCCAGTCCATCAGGGTCAACAGTATCTGTCCTGAAAATATCTTATTTTTCAATTGTCACATCTAACAACTTTCTTTGCCCTTCATTGTGGCCTTGCTTATCTTTTATGGTTTGTCCTAGGAGAGCACTGATCCCCTCATTGGCACAGGCAGCTGTCTGATGAGGAGCTGGCTATGGGAGCTCACCATGGCTGTGTTCATCATCTCACCAGAAGCCTGGATTTCTGTAAAACGGCACTTTTGAAAATCAGCTTGGGTGTCTGTCTTTAGAAAATTCTGGCTTGCTTCTTCTCTGTGACTGAGCAGTGGAGTTAGACCTCCTGCAAATCACTAATGTGGCAGGAGGTGACTGGCTGCTCAAATCATCACTTCTTCCTCAAAACGTACAGAAAGGACTGAGGAATTTCCTCTGGATCTGAAAGTGCAGGACTAACCACTCCGTGTGGCTTGTTTTAAGAGTTGATGTAATTAATTCTGCTCTTTTAGCTGGGGCTGCTATTTTTATCAACTCTGGACTTGCGTAGTGCTGTAGTAATGGCTCTGGGGCAGACCTCCTGTTCCTTCTGGTCCCAAGTGCGAGGTACGACTCTAATTATATTTACAGTTAATTCACAGTTCACTGAGCGGAGCTGGGGGCCAGTTTCACAAGTGCTTCACTTTGTTATCAAACTGCTAATAAATACAGGGAGCTGTTGTGAGTGGACGCAGGCAACAAAATCCTAACAAGGGTGGGAACTTGTGTGTCGTTAACTCCACGCTACAGCAGTTGATGAAAAGCAGAACCCCACAGAGGGAGCACAGGGGATATCACGGCACATCCATCACAAAAATGGTGTTTTACTGAAACACAGTTTAATTGGTGTGCAGGCTTTCCCCCTCCCGTTTGAATCCTTAATGATTGCTGAGGTATTTGGGTGGAGGAGAGTAGAAGGTATTCTTGTGTTTTAGGCTATTAGGCTGTGATCAAGAGATTTGCCTTCAGTTCTGCACAGTGGCTGGCTTTGAATTTCAGAGGACACTTCATCTGTGTGTGTCTCAACTCTCCAGTTGTAAAGCAGAGCTAATGTTTGCAAAATGAGGCTGCCATTGGAAGTCCTGCCTGGCTGCTTCCAAGCCAGATGGAGGTGTGACTCCTCCAGCTGACGGCCCCGGCTGTCTTTGCTCTCATTGCCTGGCCGAAGGCTGTCCTGCTGGCTGGGTGATCACAAGACTTCTTGCTTTCCCACGCCGGGCAGGCACCACACAGGCAATGTTGGCTGTTGCTGGAGTGGGCAGCATGGTTGGGGGAATGCCACCAACCCTCCCTCAAGTTGTTTCATTGGAGCATGTTAAGCCAGCTGCACTCTTAACAACTTTACTGCCCAGACAAGCTCTGTGCTGTATTTGCCTCCAGAGCTCTGTTATTCCATCTTTGAGTTGTCTCCAGTGTTCTGTGGGTTTCCTTGTGGTGGGACAGTGGCTCTTGCTCAGGGGAGGAGGAATATCCCATAATCCCTCCCTTCCTTTCCTGTAGATGCATCTATGCGTGGTGGCTGCCCGTCTGGAACCTGATTCTGTGCAACTGTTTCAAAGCAAACCATAGGAATGAAGAATAGTGGGAGAAGAGGGAGTTTGGCTCATGGAAGCCTCCTGCACAGTGTTCACTTAGGCAGCTTTTGCTTCAGCATCCCCATCTCTGAGAACTGAGGTTTCTTACTTCTTGTGTCTCCCCAAAGCTCTAGCACATTTCTCCATTGGATTTTCCCCTCTCTACACCAGCTGTAAGCTCAACAGCTGAAGCAAGTGGGACCAGAGATGCGACAAATGGTGCCAAACTTGCCTGTCACTGGTAGTTTCCTCAGGGGGTGGTGCACGCATCCCTGCTGCTGAAAGTGGGGTTAGCTGTGACATCTTGTAGCAAACACCATCACAGCTGGGGTCTGGCCACCAGACTGATTCATTCTGTTATGGAAATATTTTCAGGCTTATGGAGGAGGTGAAAGGGTATGGTACAGCCTAGGATTTGGAAAGATCATGAATCATTGATCTGTCCAGCTGCGGTAGTGGCTGTGTAACGTGGCAGCATTACGCCTTGTTTTCCTCCCAAGGAATAGGCTGTGTATCGATTGTAAGCTCATCTGTATCTTCAAGTATCTGAGCCAGTCTGTAGGTGTTGAAGAGTTTTTCAGTGAGTGCGACAAAATGTCAAAGTTATTCTGTGGATTAAGCCCTCTCCCCCAGCGAAAAATCTCCTCCTGCCTTTGACGTTCTTTGTGATGTGGATGTTGGTGTTTATATTTTAACTTTATTTTTAGACTACTGAGCCAGATCAAAGGCAGAAATTGGATGTAGGCAGTAGGCAAAAAGCTGCCCATTAAGAGATATGGAAGTCTTGCAGCTTTCCTGTGGTGGAGCTATGCAGGAGGCTAAACCCCTGTAGTAACTTATTTTCCTCAAATCCACTCCTGGCTGTTGAGTGTGAGCGGGCAGCTAGATCAAATTAGGCAAAAAGTGAGGAAGAGCCCCTTCTGTGCCTGATTTGTTTTTTTTTTTTTTTTCCTTCTCAGCTGATTTTCATTCTCTTAGACCTGCCATAGCTATTTGGCATTTCCCAGGAGCCTGAAAGTGGTGTGTCCTGGCTCACCTGCCCTGTGGTGGTTAGGCTAATGGTAGCCACTGTACACAACTGAACCCTGTGCAGTTTTCATGCATTTTTGGGTTATTTGTGTCTCTAGCTAATACACCAGCACCCTTTGCTTGATAAAATGCCAGGACCTTGTGTCAGGGAGGCACAAGAGACTGACTTCACTTTATATGAAACTGGGGGTCTGTGAACATCTTTCCATGTGCTGGTTGCCAGCCACAGACTCCCTATTAGGTTTTATCAGATTAGTATCTATTGTATTTATTCAGTGTTTGGATTCAAAGCAGTGTTTGAATGCCATTGCCCTGTACGTGCTGACAGAGAAAGGGCAAATGCCTCAAGTGTGCTGATATCCCATTTCTGAAAGCATTGGCTGGTAGGTTTGTCTACCTGTGAGATACTGCAGAGGAGGAGAGGGCAGAGCTGAAGCTGGAGCAGCTGCTGTTGAAGCTCTCTGTGTGCAGACAGCTGGTGGGGCTGCTTGACATGTGTTACTTCTCCCTGGACCAGCCCTAAGCAGCTCTCGAGCAGGAAAGAATGACCTTTCTTTTTTTTTCTTTTTCTATGTTTAAGGCAGCTCTAGAAGCAGGTGACTGTAAGTCACCAAAAAGATGGGGCTGGTGTGGAGCCATACACACTGTATCAATAGCTGTAATTAGCTGTTACAGTAGAAAACTATACTGGGAAGGTGAGCTCTGAGCCCTCACTAGTATTTAACCTCCTTAGGTGCTTATGTTACCCTTGAGAATCAGAGCTCTTAAATCACTTGGAATCCTTTTGGACAAAACAGTTATTAGAGCTGGGGGCTTTTTTACAAGACCTAATATGCAAGAGATTTCTCTGTGAAGCACAGAGGGATTTGTAGAGCTGTAGCCTATATGTTTTAATGGAAGAGACGTAGCAATGATTAATGACATGGTCAGCCCACAATGGCCCCTTCCACTTCCAAGGCAGCGGAAGATGGAAAATGCTATGCAGAGAAACATGTCTCCTCTTGGGATGCTGGGCTGGGAATGTCTGGTGGGGCTGCGCTGCACACAGCGTAAGTGGTGTAATAATGCTGCTTAACTGAGGGGTTTATGTAACTACAAATACAAATTTTGGAGCTGCATAAGAGCTTTTGTAAAATCTGAGACACTGACTTCAAAGGCTTGCACGCACA
Source organism: Rhinopomastus cyanomelas (assembly GCA_013400115.1). NCBI lineage: Eukaryota > Metazoa > Chordata > Aves > Bucerotiformes > Rhinopomastidae > Rhinopomastus > Rhinopomastus cyanomelas. The sequence continues at coordinate 3,139,680 of VXBP01001971.1, read as the reverse complement.
GTGGAGTTCTTTAATAAGCTGAAGTCTTTAATTGTGAAGTGCTAGGACTGGTCTCATGCTGTAAGTGCAGAGAGCTACAAGTGATTGTAGATTACGTATGATGACAGTGACAAGGTGTTGTGAGCCCTGGAGTTGCCTAAGACCATGTGCCCCTTGGCAAGGATTGAATTTAGCACCCTGTGGTCTAAAAACCTGCTGACCCAGACCTGCTCTGTGCAAATGCATGGCCATTTGGTTGCGGAGGAGAAATATGCATCTGGATTTTTGAGAATGTTGATAATATCAGGGATTATGGCCTCTAGCAGTAGGTAGCAATTAAGGTGTGTCAAGATCATCAATGCTTAATTAATCTTCATCTTTCTGCTGCTGTATGTACTTAACAAACTAATAGAGAAGCAGGCATCTGTGCACTCACTTTAACACTTGTGATAATAGAGGCCAGCAATAAACTTGCTCGCTGCATACTTCTGGTTTTCCCTGCAAGTGAGTTCTGAGCTTGAACCATTTAAAAACTGCCTTAAAATTTATTGCAATTAGAAATCACAGAGGGACTGATGAGACTAGAGAAGGAAATGCAGTGCTGGCCCTTGGGCTCTGGGCCAAGCTAATTGTTTGAGCTACTGATGGGAGTGGGAGGTTGGTATTTGAAAGGACATACAGAAGTTTTTATTACTTTTTCTCGTGTTTGTGAGTGGTCTTGAGTTAGAAAATCACCAGGAAACAGCTAAAAAGAAGTGATTTCTTCGCAAATGAATTGTTAATTATTGAGCTCCTGTGAATTCCTGTAATTTTAAAATCCTGTTGGCAACAGATCAAAAGAACATGTGGTGCCACAGTGTTAGAGTATTTTTATTTATATCTGATTCACAATTGTCTCCATGGCAATGTGAGAGATGAAGGCAGAGGAAAGAAATGAGTTATCGCATTATTAAATGACCCAGTGGAAAAAAAATTAAGACATGCTAAGGATTAATTTTATATTATAGAGCTGCCTAGCAAGCCATTATCATCATAGTTAAGGATTTGTTAGCATTTCTATTATAAACGTGTTTTTGAAGTGTTATTACTGTTTCAATTTGCATCAGGCTGCAACTTTGCATACAGGTTCTTTGGAAAATGAATTCTAATTTTAAAATGCACTGAGTAGACCAGTTTATTAATTTTAGAACATTTCCATGCTCCTTCTTGTACAGAGTGATAATAAGCCATAATAATGGCTTTTTCTCTTCAAAAACTAAAAGAAACCCCAGCCCCTCAGTTGGAGAAGCAGCCTTTCCTAGGTTTTTTTTAGTGGACTTTGGGGCAAAACTGTATATGGCTTTTGTAGGGGTGAGCACAGCCCAGCTTTTTGCAAACTGAGCTGTTTCTACTCTGCTTTTGTCAGAAATATTGTTAGTAGATGAATGAATGAAATGGAACAAATAGCTGGTAAAAGTGAACATCTCTTGGAGGACAGAGGTTTTGTTTGTTTTGTGTGGGTTGTTATTTTGTGTTTTGCCCCCTAGCAGAGGGGAGGAAACGCTTTTCTAACAGTCTGTGGTGTATATCCTCCCCCCGCCATCGTCCTCACTGGATTATTGCATAATGCAGGACAGCGTTTTCAAGCTTGGCTAGCTGTGATTAGGAAGCTAAATGGGGGGGAAAAAGCAACAATTTTTATTCTAAAGCAACAGCATATTTGCATCCTTCACCAGCCAGGGCTCGGGTTGTGACTGCGAAGCAGGAAAAAGGCCAGGGGTGCCACATGCTGGGTGTTCTCAGCCAGGGTGTGTGGGTGAGAAGCCCCCACATGTGTCCCTAACAGAGAGGAGACTTCCTCATGGACTGCAGCTCTAGGTGTTTTAAGTAGAATCTTGGGAACTTCAGATGCCCCACAGACTGAGTCCCGAGAGAGTGCTTTGGGTTGACTGTGAGGTGGAGGCTGCCTGGAGGAAAGGTAACAGTGAAAGTGTTTAAAACAGAAAAGAAAGAGGAGTCATGGCTTTATGGGCCAGCCCATTTATCTTGGATTCCCAGAAAAATCTGTGAGGCTCTGCAGGGCTGGCTCCTGTCCATCTCTGTTCAGTATTTTCATTATCAATCTGGGTAATGGAACGGAGAATACGTTTGTTAAACTGACAGGTGATATAAAGTCGGGAGAGACTGCTGATTCTTGGGAAAGAAGAACCAGAGCTCTTTCTTAAAATAATCTGGACAGATTGAAATGGTGATCTGGAAAAAAGGATAAAAGGCCCCAGTGATAGCTTGGGGCAAGAATTGCTGCAGATGGCAAATAGCAGGCTAGGCAACACTTCAGGAAAAGGATCTGAGGTTACAGGAGGCTGTCAGCAAGACAAAAATCAGCATGTCATACAATGATAAAAAGGCGCTCTGCAGGGCTGTGTGCAGGGAAGACACATGAAGTGATGCTGCTGCTGCTCCAGCAGCCCTGTGGAGGGCTCAGCAGGATGCAGGGCACAGCGTGAGAGACTGTGACTGCTGACAACCTGGATGTGAGGGAGAAAAAACCCTCCAATCTTATTTGAAATCTCTAAGCAATTCAGGTAGGGTAGATGGCTCAGTATGAGAAGACATTGGGAAGAGAATTGCTCCTCCTAGGAGATGCACTGTATAATCCAGGACTACAGGAGCATTGAACCTTGCTTTATATCTCCTCCAGAAGCTGTGGTGTCCGGCTGAGGTGTTTATGCAGAATAAAGGATCAGTAATAAACAGTTTTTCTGCAGCTCACATATTTTCTTGCAGATCTTTCTTTTCTGAGCACTGAATTGTCTTGACTCTTCCTGGCTTTCAACTTGAGTTTTTAAAAAAGTTATTAATGGGGTAAGAGCACTGAGGACTGAGCTAGCTGAATTCGCTCCATGAAATGCTACTTTACTTGATTAAGTCCAATGACATCTCTGCATTCAGCTAACTAGCTCTCTGCAGGTGATAGAATAACTAATCAGAGTAAAAACATCAAATGAAATGAAATATAGACTGTAAACACCATTCTAATTAGTAGCTTTATGGGACTCTGTCAGTGAATGATCGTGGAGCAGATTTCTTGCTTTCCGTCTTGAGAATATTTGGGGTATTAGTCATGGCTGAATGCCTGCTTGTGTCTTCCTATCTGAGATTTAGGGCATTTTAAGCCTGGCTCTCTGTGCGGGCCCTCTCTATTATGAAGTGCCGAAAGCTGCCCTTGGCCTCACACTGACCTCTAGTTTTGCCTTGTACCAGTCAAATAAACTTGCAGAAGACAGCCTGGGTTTGATGTCATCACTGCTACCAGGGTGGCTGAATGATTTGCTGGTTTAACTGAGGAGCTTTTTCCTGCTCATTTCTTTTGGGGTTGTGCTGCAGGTGAACAAAGGAAGTGCAGGAATTCCAAGAGCTCTATATGTGTTTCAGCAGGACAGAGTTGGGATGAGTGTGGCTGCAAGGGAATTGCTCTTCATGGGTGATAAGGGCTGCTGGTGGGATTCCTGCTGCAAATAAAGCAGCTTTTCTTTCCATACTCTAGTGTTATGAGCCATTGCCAATGTCTTCATCTACCCTTGTCCCAAGTTTTAGTAAACGTAACTGGGCTGTTCTCAGTGTCATGTAGTGATAGGACGAGGGGCAATGGTTGTAAGCTGGAACATAGGAGGTTCCACATCAACCTGAGAAGGAACTTCTTCACGGTGAGGGTGACGGAGCACTGGAACAGGCTGCCCAGGGGAGTTGTGGAGTCTCCCTCACTGGAGGTATTCAAGACCTGACTGGATAGGTTCCTGTGTGACTTGGTTTAGGTGATCCTGCTGTTGCAGGGGGATTGGACTGGTTGATCATTCGAGGTCCCTTCCAATCCGTAGTGATTCTATGATCTGATAGTTGTAGAGTAAAGCAGTTATCTGTAAAGGACTGCTTGGGGTGGTTTGAGCTCTGTCATGCCCTAGGCACACCTTTGGACACTGGCTATGAGGATAGCTCTCACTTTTGATTGCCTGGTCTTCACCCTTTCATTCCCAACTCCTCTATCTCCTCCCTCCACTGAACAGCACAGGGGGATAGAGTCATTGTCAGTCATAGTATCATAGAATCATGAGGGATTGGAAAGGACCTTGAAAGATCATCTAGTCCAATCCCCCTGCCACAGCAGGATCACCTAGACCAAGTCATGGAATCAGTCAGGGTTAGAAGGGACCACAGGATCATCCAGTTCCAACCCCCCTGCCATGGGCAGGGGCACCCCACCCTAGCTCAGCCCTTATGGCTCCTTCCTTCCTCACACCCTTTGCTGCTTCCTGTAGCCATGTTTTACCCCTTTTGAAATGTGTTTCACCTGAGGCACCAGCAGCTGGGCTGAGGGGCTCAGCTGTGCCCTGTGCTGGATCCAGCCATAACTATCCGTAACCGGCTGGAACCAGACATGAACAGCAACTCGGCTGCCCTCAGAGAGCCTCTCCAGCCAGTGCTGGGGCATGAGCACCTAGAACAGCCATTTAAGGTTTATATTTTGCAGCAGTTTCAGAGTTTATATTTTGAGCACCATTATTTCTTCCTCTCTCCTTGGAGCTGGATCAGCCCTGCTCTGTTCCTGGAGCCAGCAGTCTACATCTTGGAAATTCATCAGTGGTGATTTTCAGTAATTAACTCTCCAGCCTGGAAAAAAACAAACAGAATTTGACTGCAAAATTACTGCCTGTTATGTAAGCAGAAAGTTTTTTGATTTTTTTTTTAAAAAAAGTACCCAGCTGCTTCTCTGTCACATCCCTGTGCTTGTAGCTGGGGAAGAGATGGTGGCTGTGGCTACGCTCTGTGGTTGAGAGCTGATGGCTCCTGGGCTGTGGGGTAATGAAGGTCTGAGAGGGAAAGGGGAGCAGCAGATCCCCACTGATGTATTAAAATGAGATGTGGTCATGCCCAGTTATTCTGTCTGGGTCAGCCCAGTGCTGTGGGAGAAGGGCAGTGGGGGGTCATGTAGGCTGTCAGCATCAGGCAGAAGGCGCTGCTGGTACCTAGGGAGGAGATGTGGTGCGGCTCTTTGCTGGAGAAGTGGTAGAGCAGGGGCTGTTGTTTTATAAAGCTTTTCAGTAAGATGGAGAGGAGGAATGATTTCCATGACAACAATTCAATTAGGGAGAAAAATGAAGGCTCTTGGAGAGGGAATCTAAAGGGAAGGTGTCACTGCGTGAACCTGAAGGGGGCTTGGAGGAGAATGGGGGACGGAGTACAATTGAAACACTGAAATGCAAAACCGTGATTATTGCTTGTGTTTCAGCCCTTTCAAGAGGAAAGAAATGCTAAGAAGAGCCATGTGAAGGAAGCAGGGAGATGGAGGGAGGGCAGGGAAGGATGTGGTTGGCACACTCCACCCCAGTAGTACCTGGGTATGGAAGGGAAGTGGGCATGGGAGGTGGCCATACACCCCATGGAGCCATTTCACTTTGCTCCACCACTGCAGTTCCTCCATATGTGGAAGTGGGACCATAGTCGCTAGTTCAGTGGACATGGCAGGTCTGTGATCCAGCTCTGAGTGTTGGGCTATTTCTCTGTTACTTTGCACATGTGGCCGGCTGTTTTTTCAGACATTTTCCTCTCACCCTGAAATCTTGCAGTTGCACACACCTCAGCAGTCTGGATGTCCCTACAAGCTGCTCCCGGAGTCAGCCTCTATTTTCTGTTCTCTTGTCACTCTTCATTAGCTGAGTTTCCTCCTGTATCCTTGAAGCCCAGCTCCCTTTAATGCTAATGAGAAATGACCTGTCATCTTAAAATTACTCTCAGGCACTGTGATTTTGGGCACAATGTGGGTGAGGAGACAGTTTTGGCACTGACACTGTTGATTTTGAAAAGTTTGCTTGGCCTTGGGAAGCCTAAGTCAATATAGGAAGTCCTAAGACAATATACTGAGTAACAGAACACAGCAAAAAAGTGGATCACATCAAAACTAAGCTTTGTCAGAACCATGTTCTCTGAGCTATTTGAATTCTGTGCAGCAAAAGCAGGCTTGAAAGGCACTTGGATGCATTTTCCTGCCGTAAACCAAACAAGTTGTCAACTTGAAAGGTACTTGGTTATTGCTGATAAAACATGTGGCCAGTAAAAGGCAGGAAGATACACTGGGAATAAATAACCTAGTCTATAAACAATTGGTATTTGTTTTATGTCTCTGTAATGCAGGGTTTTTGCAGACAAATGCACTGAAATTTCAACTTATCAGATTAAAACAAACAAAAAGAAGTAAATAAATTCTGCTTAGGGTGGGTGAGATAGTGTTCTGCAGGGTAATCACTCTCCTCTGAAGGCACCGAGGGAGTAAGTGAACATGAAGTATTGCCAAAGCTCACTGCATCCCTGGGCTGCTGAGGGGATGTGCTGGGTCTGGCCAGGTGCTGGCAGTGTCACCCTGTCCCTGGTGGCAGAGACACCCTCCCCAAGGCTGTCTGTCACATTAGGGGACCCATACCAGCACAGGCAGCAGCAACTGGCTTGGTGCTGATGGGGTGTAGAGTGTACAGCGCCTTCTTCTCTGAGGTGTGCTTGTGGCCATGTGGCTGTGAGGTGTGACAGGGTAGTAGACAGGGCATAGTTCCAGGCAGCAGAGGTCCTGTTTGCTTTTGGTAATCCCAGACGCCAGCATGGCTTATAATTAGCATTGCTACCTCCACATGGCTATTTAGGACTGGCTTTCAGCAGCTTTTAACTCTGCTGCTCATTAATCATTTGGGCTGGAACAATCCATGGGCAGAGAGATTGCCACTGAACAATGAAACTTTTTCCCTGCCTTCACTGTATCACAGAGTCACAGAATCATTAGAGATTGGAAGGGACCTCGAAAGATCATCCAGTCCAATCCTTCTGCCACAGCAGGTTCACCTAGACAACGTGTGATGCCAAGGAAATCGGTGTAGTCCTTGCTGCCATAGGGATCTATGGTTGCCTTTCCTTGTGCTCTGGGCTTCCACCTTGGCATTCTTGGTTTGCAGGAGAACGCACAGGCATCCTTGGGAGTGATGTGCAGAACAGCTGTGATTTGAGCGTGTGCTGTTAAGTATTGGAGGTAAAGATCTGGGTTTGAAGCACCTCAGATTGCATGTCTGGGATGGTTGGTGAGGTTTTAGGCTTTTGCCTGGTTCCAGATGTGGGGTTGAGCTAGAAGCCTTACGCAGAGCTGTTTGAAGATCCAGTAAGGTTAGCTGAGCTCTAGGGTGCAATGTGGTATAAGAAAAGCAATGAAGAAATGAGCCTTCTGCTCAGGGTATCCAGAGCACTGTCCTGGGAACGAAGCCCTGATGGGCAATGCATGAAAGAAGCACTGACTTACAGTTCCCTGAGTGAGCACTTGATTTGCCTCACTTTGAGCAAGGCTGGTGGAAAACGTCTAATTGTATACAGGCTGTATTGTAATGTGATGCCAAGAAACTGTGCAGCCCTCGGACATGTCCTTTCCTTTGAGTTTTGACAGCCCCGGATGCTTCCATCCCCAGTGTAGCTGTACAGAGCACCCTAATTCTTAAATGCTTTGCCTGCTGATTTATGTAAGTGTGACGCAGTGGGGTGGGTTTTTTTACTTTGTTTGCTGGCTGGGTTTGGTTTGGGGTGGGTTGGTGAGGGTTTTTTTTTTACTGTCACCTTGTGTGAAATAATAATGCAGGAGCAAAGGCTGCCCTGTGACTGCGTGAAAGCCCTGGACTGATGTCAGATATTTCAGTGCAGCCACACGCCCGTGTCTACCATTCATTTGCGCTTTGGCACGATCCAGCAGTGTCTGAAATGAATGCCAGAAGGACAAGTCAGCGCATGGTGCTTGTTTTTTTTATTTTTAACTGGTATTTGCAAGGAGGATTTCACAGACTCCCAGGCAGTGTAGCCTGTGCCATCTTTAGAGAGCTGCAGAGGAGCGAAGAAGCCACATGTGTGTGTAGAGTGTGTGTATGTGCTGGTAAGGAATAAAAAATAGGAGTAGGATCCTGCATATCAAGCATGATGTGCATCTTCCTCATTTTTATTTCAAACCTTTTGGTGGAGAACGGGAAGGGAGGAGACAAAACCCAACTGACTCATGTTCAAAATGCTCTTCAATGTGTATAGTAGAAGCAAGATTGTGTGATGGTGCATGAGGCATTGGGAGTGACTGATGAAGAGCTTGTGACAGCCTATCCTGGTTTTTCCTTTTGTTTTTTCAAGACATGATCTTGCTTCTGTTTTCTGACCTCACTGGGTGTTGGGAACCATCCATCTCCCTGGCTCTTGTTCTCTTGCTGTTTGTTCCAAGTTTAGTCCCAGGTCAAAAAGTGCCAATAACCTTGTCAAGAGTAGAAGGCAGAAGGGAAAAATCACTCCTGCGTTCCCAACAGACAGCTTAGCCACGTTTTTCCACGAGGTATTGTTAAGAAGTAGATATGCTTTAAAAACTTGCACAATTCTGAACCCCCAGTTTAATTGCTGGTTACAGATGCTGTTTTTGATCCAAGCTAAACTTCTGAGCCAAGATGAACTTCTTACAGAAAAGAGTTCGTGAAATTCTAAAGAGGAGGAAATCAGCATTAAAATAGCGTTTGTAGAGAATCTTAAGCAAAATGTGCACTTTTCAGTGAAGGCCTTTGCATCATAAATTAGCAACATCTGTCCTCCTATTCTATATGTTATTTCCTCTTCAAATCCCCTCCAGAATCTGCCATTTTATAGAAGTATTCTTGGATACATTGAACTGTGGTTGAAGATGCTTCATAAAATATGCATAAGCACTTGTCGCTTGGATAATGCTTCTTAGTCCTTGCCATGTCACTGTATTTTAACAAATGAACCCTCTAAATATGATTGATGCCCATGGTGATTATGGTTGGGGTGTCTCAAGGGTTTGGTACACACCATGGCTGGGGAAAGAGCTGTTGAATTAGTCCCCTCCTTTGTGGTGGTTGTGGACTGTTTTTTAGAGACCACTTTGTCCTTTATGTGCCACCCTTCTGAAAAGCTGCCTGGTCTTGTTCCCTTCCCTGGGATGTGTGCTGGGAGCCCCTAAAAATATGCTGGGAAGGGCTGAATTAGACTTGCAGCTGTTTAGTACCACGTCCTGGGAGCTCCATTTGGGGAGAGCTGCAGCCACAACTCTGCAATCTGCCTGAAGGGCAAAGACATTTTTGTGGTATCGTGCTTTGGGAAAATAACTAGGGGAGGAAATTTGGTGCAAAACTCATCAGGTTGTAGCAGTGTAGGGGTTGGGTTCAGAATATCAACTGCTGTTTAAAAATCCCAACATGTCTCATGGCAGAGGGTTTGAATGGTGCATCTGAGCTCTGTCTGGGGAGGTGTTCCAGCATCACAGAATTATTGCGGCTGGAAGAGACCTCTAAGATCATCAAGCCCAGCCTGTGACCTGACATCACCACAACCTCAACCAGGGCATTAAGTGCCACATCCAGTCTTTTCTTAAACACCTCCAGGGATGGGGACTCCACCACTGCCCTGGGCAGTCTATTCCAGTGTCTCGCCACCCTTTCCATGAGGAAGGCCCTCCTAACATCCACCTCACCCTCCCCTGGCAGCTTCAGGCCCTGCCCTCTTGTCAGGGGGAGAATTGCATCTGTAGTCCTGCTGGCCATATTATTGCTGATCCAAGCCAGAAGCCATTGGCCTTTCGTGACACCTGGGCATCCTGCTGGCTCCCGTTCAGCTGGTTGTCACCCAGTACTGCCAGGTCCCTCTTCACCAGGTTTCTCTCCAGCCATTCATCCCCCAGTCTGTAGCTGCAGGGGGTTATTGTGCTCAAAGTGTAGGACCTTGCTCTTGGCCTCATCCCATTGGCCTCTGCCCATTGACCTAGCCTCTCCAGATCTCTCTGCACCATCCTCTGACCCTCCAGCAGATCGACGCTCCCCCAACTTGGTGTCATCCACAAATTTACTAAGAATAGGTTCAATCTCCTCATCCAGGTCATCAGTGAAGGTGTTGAATAGAACTGGGCCCAGTACTGATCTCTGGGCGACACCACTGGTCACTGGACACCAACTGGATGCAGCACCATTCACAACCACTCTCTGTGCCTGGCCATCCAGCCAGTGTACCCATCCAAGCCGTGGGCTGCCAGTTTTTGCAGGATGATGCTGTGGGTTGAATCAACCCGAGCCTTGACTGCAAGAGGGTTTGTTGCTTCTGTGGGGTGAGAAAGAGAATTGTGTCCACATTACCTTCCTGCCCGAGGGTGTTTGACTTGTAGGTAGTTATCTGAAAGTACTCCTGATTTTGTCAGCTGCGGTCAAAGAAGTTAGGAAGAAAAAGAAGTGTCACAGGGGCATAATTGGGCAGGACCTTCCAACAGCTTCTGTGCCACGCTGCACGGAGTCACCCAGCGTCTACCGTGACCTTACAGGAGTTGCAGGTGGTATCAGTCTCCCTCTCAGCACTTCCCTCCGTTGCCCATAGGCAAAGCTGCACTGTTATCCGCTGTCCCCTCCTGTGAGGGAGCAGCAATGCTGTTGCTTGCTGTAACTATGCGTTAGACTGTTGCTTTTAATGACAACTGTTCATTTTGTTTTAATGGTCTCAGAGCTGTGCAGGGCTGAGTAAGTGTAGGTGTCTCTCCAGTCTTGAGTGAACAGGCAAGCATCAGGACAAGACTGTATTGGATGCAGAAAATACTGTTGTAGATGTGTGTTCACGTCAGAGAAGTTGCTACTCTTCCTGTGGTGACTGGTGAGATCTGAGAAATTCAGAGTATGGTTTTCAGGTAAGCTCAGAGATAACTGGATTTTAGAGAGCTGACGCAAGGTAGGATTACCTGTTGTCTTCCCCACTGCTGAGGTGCTGCTGATGTCTCAAAGGGCAGATTAACTCACTTGGTTGTTTCAGGTGTAGACTGAACTTGACTGCTCATAGAGGTATACAGTTGGGAGGAACATGGAGGGTCATCTAGTCCATTCCCCAATCCCAAGGAAATCTCAGCTCTGTCTGTGAAATTCCTTGCAGATAGACTGTCCTTATGAAGTGATGAAGACTCTGACAATCTGTTCCAGTGTTTCACTCTTCAGTTGATAATATTGAAGAATGAAGTCCAATCCTGGAAAGCTTCTGAGTGTGAATGAAAATATTTAAAAATCAATACTGTTCTTTACAAGGAGAAAATAGGTGTGCAGTGAGACTGGAGGGAGATACCTGGCAGATATAATGTCTGATCCGGGAGTTCTCACTCAAGCAGAAGTTTTGTTTTATTCCTAAATTCTTTTATTTCTGTGTTACTGACAGGTTACTCTAAGGCTACCTTTGGGTTGAACTCACTGGTGTTTGAGCTATTTGTGATGGAGCGGGATGGAGGCTGTCACAGTCTCTGGGTGAGCAGGACAGGAAGATTGTCCTTAAGGACATGGTTTAGGTTGGTGGTTGGACTTTGTGATTTTAAAGGTCTTTTCCAACCTTGACAATTGTATGACTGCCCATTCACACTCTCTGCATAGACAGTTTTTTTCTGATCCCACTGAGTCCCAATGTTTCCACAAACCATCATGTGTAGCCAGACTTTGCTTGCATCTGTTCTGTAGGTGAAGATGTCTTTTGTGCTTCCCTGATCCTTTGGGCCTACTGGACTGGCCAGGCATGATCAGGAGTTGCATGGTAGATGCGAGAAGCCAGGTCTGAGCGTCTCTGAAAAGCTGGGCTTTGGTTTTTGGTCAATGCATTGCAGCTGCTGTAAATCAAAGGGAAGAAGGCAGAAAATGTAAAGTTGTGTAATGTATGCTACACTAGTCACTGAAAGGTCAGCCGGCCTCATCCACATTAGTAACATGCATAAAAAATTAATGAGTCTTGCTAATTGGTTTGTTGTGGTAGAGTTTTATTAACAAGACACAATTGATTTTTAGTTTATGCTAAAAACATAATAAACTGCAGTGAAAGCTGGTCTTCACACATTTCTGGTTCTCATTGATAAAATGACAAGATCTGAAGCCAGTGTGGGCTGTGCTGTCAGAGACAGCGTTGGCACAGTCCCAGTGCTGGGGATTGTGCACGTCTGTGGTAGGACATGAATTCAACCTGCACTGCCTCTGTTCCCCACTGCCACTCTGATTGCCCCAATAGAAGGAGTGTTGGGAGCCCAGACTTCCCAGGACTTAATTTCCTGCTGTTGTGGGATATATTTATATTCAGAAAGTGAAGATTGGCTTATTTGCTTTACAGGTTTTGCAACTCTTCTCACTTTTGGAAGATGACTAGTTTGGGTCTTTGTTGCAAGCTGTGTGTGCTAAAAACGTTGTGGTTAGACGTTCAGGAAAGTAAGATAAGGCTGTTGATCAGTTAAAATTGTCTTTTTCCCTTTTCACTTCTACACTTAGATGAAGGAATGGGTCTTTCTGATTTTATTACAACCTATCCAATTAACTGCATGAATAAATATCTTGCATTCCTGAAAACTAATACTCTTGAAGCAAACGACAAGCATATTCTGTCTGAAATATGAGAATCTCTTGCGAATCCTGCACTTACTTACATTCAGGCCTCTAAGACACCAGTGTTATGGGGAAAACAGGGTTAGTCCCAGGCTCTACAAGTAACTAAATTGTTTGAAACAAAACCTGTTTGTAGTCCATGTCAAGGGTCCAGTTAAGCATCTTTACCCCTTCTGGTGAGAAGAGATGAAATGCAATAAATCCAGACATGAGCCAAAAAGAAGAGAAAGGATGTTGCCTCTTCTGGGCAGCCACCGTTCCCTTGCAGATATCTCCAGTTTCTGTGGACATGTGCTGGGGAGCTCTCTGACACATGCTGACACATGAACCTTCCATTTTTGGATGGGATTGGTTTCAATGTGATGCTTTCCTCACTGTTCTGGAGAGACTCGTTTGGAGTGTGTTCAACAGCCCAGTGTCCCTGAGCCTTTGGGTGAGGGAAAACACAGAATCTCTGCTTTTGCAACCTTATGCCCTGGTAGGATGTGGTTGTGTAAGAAGTGCTTTATGTTTTTGGAGAAATGAGGTGCCAGCCACCTAGGGCAGCACTGTCGAGTCTGTACCTGTATTAATCCTTTATACTGTTTTTTTTTTTTTTCTTCCTCAAAACTTATTTGGAACTTGTTGAGAATTCATTTGTTTGCAGACTTTGGGAAGCCTTGATGGATGCCTAGGAGACCTTTTGTTGCTGAGTTCAGAAAGACTCCTGCAGCATCCTTGTTCTTCAGAGCAGGTTGCTGACAAGCAGTCAGAGTGCCACGTTATGACGGGTGGTCACTGCTGAGGTCTTGCATTAGCAGCTTTGATTGACAAGTTCCCCGTCTTGAGCTAATTCACCCTCTGTCTGCATGTTTCTGTCTCGCCCAGCCTTGAACTGAAGGTGAGGATATGGATATCAAAAGAGAGGTTCATTTATAGTCTGGTGCCTATAAATATTTGGCTCGAAGTTTCATCTAAAATTCAGCAAAGATGGCAAGGTTCAAAGGGTGTATTTGAAAGGTAAGGGCTGGGAGTTTTGCTTTTTACTAAGTAACTCTATTTTCTTACTCTTCGTTTGCTTTCTAAAATATTTCAGCAGGCTTTTATAAGAGTTCTTACAACTCTTGGCAAATGTTGAGATCTGGTGACGGAATTTTCAGTGTCAGGCAACAGGCGATGCTGGTCTGAACCCCACTGCACAGAGCAGTGTTTTCTTTTGTTTGCAGTTGTTACCAATTTTCTGTATGAGTAAGAATGGCAGAGCATGCCTTGAAGATCAGCCAGGAATAGATGTAGAATAGGCTGCCTTTGGGAGGCAGTGCTTCCTGTTGATTAATTTGCATTCCACCTTTGGTGATCCAAATGTACCTGGTGTGTATGAGATGTTGAGTGAGTAAAGATAGAAAGTCTTCTACTTTTTTTGCCAGCAAGTAGATTCACAGTGCAGAATGCATCCCTGGCTGTAGCTCACAATGTTGCTGTTGTACTCTCACAATAGGTCAATAGAGTCATTCAGCTCCGCACCCTAAGCTGAAATGTGGACATGAGGCTGGGTGGGTGGTGAAGGTGCCTGTGTGTCCTCAGTGACTGTAGAAGTGGGGGTCTTGGTGTGGATTCCCTACCTGGTGTGTGTGGTGTTCCTTCATCTTGTTCCAAATTGTCTTGGAGTCTTGTCTCTTCACTGATGTGTCTGATGGGCAGAGCCATGGTATGGATTAGGGCAATAGCTGTGCTTCAGGGCTGAACACAGCACGGTCACCAAGTACTAGTGGGAGAGGGTGTGGTGGTGTCCTGTTGTCCCATGCTTGGTTTTTCACTCTGGCTTGTGCCTTGCTGGGAGGTAGGGAAAGTCTCAGACTTCCTGCCATGAGGACCGAGTTCATCAGAAGTTAATGTTTGCAGAGGACAGTCTCCACTCAGCTGGCATTATGTTAACTTTTATGCTCAGGCAGACGTTGAGGCCAGCAGATAAATATGCTGCCTGAGAAGTTATCTAAATAAATTGTTCCAGTTCAAGGCATTGTGCAGGAGAGGAACCAAGAGCAATTTATCTCAGAGTGCCTGGGAGAAGGAGTTGTTCTCTCCCTGCAGGGAGAGCTACTGAGGTGGAAAGGGAGGTGGGTGGAGTCCCAGGTAAACTTGTGCAAATAGTGCTGAAGTTTCAGTGCTGTCTGAGGAGCTTTAGCTCCTGGGGAGGAGCTAAATCCCCAATGATTGATTAATTTTTTAAAATGGAATTTCTTAATCTTTGTACAGTGAAACTTCATTCGTGCTCTTGACACCTCCTCTCTTCTCGTCACTCTCTCATAGACTGTTGCCTCTTGCTTCTCAGGACTGTTTTCTCTGCCTATTGCTGTCTCCTTTCTCCCTGTGCTGATTCACAACCCAAACCTGTTAGCCATGAAGAGTGTATGAGCCTGAGCTCTGTTGTGCCTCTCCTGCTCCTGGCACCTTCCCCCTAGAAGCAGTATCCTGCTGTTGTTGGCCAATGGGGCATCAGTCTTTGCCCCTGGTTGCCTGAAAGGGAGCGAGCCCTTTCCTTGGCATCTGAGTCAAGTTTGCCCCAATTACAGAAGTGGGAAACGTCTGTGTTTCCTTTACTGTCAGTAGGGATTGCAGGTGTTCAGACCCTTTCGAGAGCAGCAAGCAGATTTTAAATGTGTGCAGCAGAAGTATTAGATTTAATTTGATTTTTTCAGTCCTGGCATTTGAAGTTTCTGGTCTTGCTGCCATGTATTTGTCAGTAGAAATAAATGTAGCTGGGAACTTGGATGAGATGAGCTTCCTACCAGGCTAGGAGTTGTCTGGCTTTCTGGTTCCCAGCCTCCCAGTATGGCCCATAGCAAGCACTTCATGAAGCTTGTTAATTCTTAGGACCGCTCTTGAATGAAATCCTAGGCTAATATTTGACCGCGTCCCTTTAAAAATTCAACATCTAGTGCTGTTTCAGTAGATTCCTGGCAGTGGCTTCTGATATAAATTTAAATGCTGATATTACAAACGAGCTCTGATCCAAAGTGCTTATCCTGCAGGTGAAAGTTTTAGTTCATAAAACTCGTTAATTCTCAGATCATTCTTAAAATCAATATTTGTCTACAATTTTTTTCATATTCGTTTATCTTGGCAGTTGCTTTGTATTTACATTTCTGATCTATAGTCGCTGTTGTCTGTATTTGAAGTCCGCGTCCTACAAGGAGGTTCCTATCCCAGCTCCAACTGAAAATGTAGGCCCAATTTTAATGACAGTGTACAATCGTACAGACATATCCCACAGCCTGGGGAAACCTGTCTGTTAAAAATTAATGGAGTAGGAAGTCCTGGTGTAAAAGTAAAGCCTTGAGTGAAATTCCATGGCTTCATGGACTGTTAATTCTTTATTAGGCTTTCCTAAGACTGAGATAAAAGGCATTTTATCTTTTTTAAGGTTTGCATTAACATGTCATTGAGTTTTATAGATACATTGATCTTCATTTGACTAATCCAGAAAGGGTAATAGAATTGGGTGTTATATGCTAGAGCAAAGATAACTCCATAACACTCGTGATTTTTTTGTTGTTTTTATTTATTAAGTTTTGTTCAGGTACAGAACTGTCTGGAGTCGTGCAGTTCAGCTCACTGTATATGCTTTGCATTGACCATCGTGACTAAGTTTCTCTCTTTCCTTGATGTGTTTTTAACTGCTTTTGCTTTCTAGCTAATTTGGCAGTAAAGTTGATGTGTCTTCACTGAAACTAGCAAAGAGCTTTGGCAGTATTTTTTTAAAATACTGTCTATGTCTATGATGGATTCTGGGCTTTTTTGGCTACCTGACAGGCTCTTTAAAAAAGTGTGTTCCAGTCTGTGATGGAATGCAGTGTGTCGCTGGATTCAGAGAAAGGACCTGAAATCCAGCTGATGGCAGTAGGGGTTTTTTTGCTGCTGCTGCCCATGAATAAAGATTAAGTGCTGGGTCTGCAGTTCTACAGGAAAAAAGTACCATGATGTTGGACACAGCTGGGGCAATGGTGGTGGTACCAGGAAGATAAAGACAGTTCTTATCCTCTTACCCTACAGTAAAATCTTGAGTAGGTAAAAGCTGGAGAGTCTTCAGCAAATCAGGGATTTATCCCTGCTCTTTTGATCAGCAGCCCTCGATATCATTATTGCCTGGGATTGCATCTTCCTGTTGTTGGGGACTTTTAATTGCACGTGTCTTCAAGGGAAATGAATCATCCTCACCAGAGTCACCATAGGTACTTGCTTAGGAAGGCTCTGTGGAGATAACTTTATTAATAGCTGTCACTACTAATGAAGATTGTGCAGTGGTCAGTGTGTTGGCATGATGTTTGAAGGCATGTGAGAGGGGAACAAAATTCCACATGATTTTTTTTTTTGTTCTCTCTGTGGAGGCTGTACATCCT
Organism: Rhinopomastus cyanomelas; assembly: GCA_013400115.1. Lineage (NCBI taxonomy): Eukaryota > Metazoa > Chordata > Aves > Bucerotiformes > Rhinopomastidae > Rhinopomastus > Rhinopomastus cyanomelas. Next base: position 3,122,894 of record VXBP01001971.1, on the reverse strand, counting down.
CTCGTTAGTTCTGCATGTGCATGAACTAGGGCCAAAAGAAAAAAAAAGAGAGTGGTTCTGGACCTATGAGCTAGAGAGAGCTCAGTCCCAAGTTGGGTACATTTTCCTAGCTTTGCCCAATCTCTTGCACAAATGGGGCAAATAAAGCACAGTTTGAATTGAGTCCCCTGTGCAGCACTGCATGATGATGACCTTCCCTGCTTGCCAGCTCTGAGCTGGGAAATCTTCCCTTCCTCTGCAGTGGATAGACTGCAAGGCCTGTGTTCACAGCAGAAGGGCACAGGTTGGTTGGTTTTGGACATAGCCCCCTTCCTTCTTGCTAGCTGATTTTGCCAAGCCAAAGCATCAGAGCATCCCAGATCTCACACACTTCTTGTCTTCAGCTTCCTCTTTTGCAGCCTCTAGCAAATGCTTATTTTAGCACCAGTTGGCTGTGATCCCTTTGAACTCTCTGATACGAGATTAAATGTTAATTTATTACATATCATTATAGGATTATGTGTTATCTCTAGGATAATGGAATCCAAATGTTAGAATGGCATGTTTGAGATTTAGTGCTTGCACATACTTTCCTCCACTCAGGAAACAAGTTGAACGTAGAAGATTGAAAAAGAGGTGAATTAATCTGACTGATTGTAGCCAGCCAAGAGCTCAAACCCTGGAAGAATATAGCCAGAGGTTCATAATCCTTTTGCAGAGTTCAGGAGTGGAGAAGAACTTGACTGAATTTTCTAAAAAATAAATAAGTATGAAGAAATCGTTATCTGCTCTGGGTGTTCCATGGGCTAAATCCTGTGGATAAATGATGCAGCGTGAATTATGTGCTCAGCTTTGCTTATAAACACCAGAGGAAGCAGAGTGCTGAGGTGCCCTGTGTGCTGAGTTTCTGCAGAATTGTATTCTCTAGGCTGTGGATAGGTGAGCAGTATGGGATGTAGTAAGGTATGACTTGAACTTGAATTGACTCAAACTTGAACTGTGCTTGTGATGTTTCCACACAAAGCTTTAAAGGAGATGACACTGAGCAGAAGGGAAACTCAACCCTTTTGCTGCTCCCCCTCAGTGCCCGTGACAGCAATTTCAAGTGGACAAATGGGGACATTGTGTGATGGTGGGGCTGCATCCTCAGCAAACACAAATGCTCTGTGTGCCCACGTCCAACTGCTCTCTGTTGCAAACGTGAAGAGGTTGTTCCCAGGCTTTCCCAGTCTCTTGGTCCTCAGTCTTTTTGCCAAGCTGCTACAGGTTGGCAGTGAAATGTCTTCATTCAGCAGCAATAGGGCAAAGTGGGAAATACTGCTACAGGTCAGTGTGTATCCAGCTCACACCTTGGGACCATTTATCCTGGTAGGAAAACACTTTCAACTCTGGTCCAGGCCCTGGCCTAAAATAGTCCTAAAGTAATCTTCAACTAACTAGGGAGAAAGTCCTCCCTGTAAGAGTGCTTGAGGTCCTGTAATAGGTTGCCCAGGGAGGATGTGTCTGCTCCATCCCTGGAATTGTTCAAGGCCAGGTTGGATGGTGCTCTGGGTAACCTGGTCTGATGAGGGGTGTCACCATCCATGGCAGGGGGTTGGAGCTTGTTGATCTGAGGTCTCTTCCAACCTAAACCATTCTATTCTGTTAAAATAATCATGTTGACAATCTGATCCTAGTAGTTTGTTGGGTTCTGATGTCCTGCAGTTCTTGCTCAATTTTATAATTGCCCTGTCATGGAGAAAAGAATTAGATCCAGCTTTTTGCCTTGTCAGGCAATCTCAAATCTGATCAAATGTACTTGACTCTTGAACAGTTTGAAAATGCTGTCAGCTAATGCTCATTATCTTTTATTACCTTAATATATTAACACAAGTGAACCACACTGCAAATGTGACCTCACCCAACTTTGTTTTTTTGCTTGAGAGTTTTTATTCTTTGCCTATACGTTAATAATTGCCTGTGAGGAAGATAACTGTATTTGGTGCAGCGCAGTATGAAAGTCATAATAAGGTTTCACTTTCTTCACACACCAATATTTTGACAAGATCTCCTTGAACTGCCTCCTCCAGAGCTATTGGGAATTTTCCTTGTGCTTAGAAAATTGAACTCTAAATTGCTAATGCAACAGAGAGAGAAACAAACACCCAAGAAGTCCTGGGTGAGGCTGCAGGCTCTTTCTGCTCTCCCCGAGAGGAGCCGTTCTCCACTTATGAATGACAAGCTGCAGCCTTTGATCACTGTGGTAAGAGAAAAGCAGTACCCAGGGATAGTTATTTTGTCCGTTCTGACAGCATCTGCCATGAATTCATAAAATATGTGGGATGTGTTTTCATAACGTAAAATAATGCATCCAAGTGTGGAGAATTGCGCTTTGTTCTGGTAACGGGACGTACTCGAGCAGCACTGTTTCGATGAGCGAGGCAGCAAGGGAAGAGGTCGGCAGTCACCCTAAGATTGCAAAGCTTTTTTACTCCGTAACAAATTAATGGAGTTGCTTGAGGCTGTTGTCATTCCAGAAATAAAATGTTGAATTAAGTAAAGGGATCTGAGAGAAAAGAGAACTTTTGTTCTGAGTGTTTTGGGTGGAGGTGTAAAATAGCAGCTGCCATTAGATAGAAAGGATTGATGTTCTCCTGTGCTGATTCTGGGGAGGCAGGTGTAAACTGATAACTTAATGATGTCTGAACTGCAAAAGTAGCCTATGTGGTTGCTCTTATGAGAGGCAGAGAGCACATGTTGTGAAGAATGGGTTTGGAGTGAAAAGGCATGGTTATCTCTGATCTGTGGTGGATCTGTAAAGCCATGGAGCTTTTTCCGCAATGGCAAAAAGGCTGGGCGGCCTCAGAGGTCTCTGCCCTGAAACTTGGTAACTTGTGCTTAAATTTCCCAGTGGGAAAGCTCCTGACTTAGTGAGAGACACACAGCCTTGAAATGATCTGTGTGCACTTGAGTCTGCAGCATGAGGACACAAATCTTACTGGAGGCAACAGCCTGCACTACCAGTTCGGTGGGGGAACCTAAGTGAAAGCTAATTTCTTTGCACCGACCTAAACACAGAAAAGATTCAAAAAGTATTGTAACTGTCTATATTGCCAACAGCCCCCAAATCAGCATGTGTAGTCAGGGTTGCTATCCAGGTGAGAAATCCAGCAGTAATGGGGAGTGAAATAAGAACCGCTCCCAGTGCTCAGGCAGAGCCATGGGGCTGGTGCTGGACCTGTGACACTGCTTCATGTGTCTCTGCATCCTATTTTTTGAATCATGAACCCCTAGTGGGGCTGTGCATGGTGTGTATTCTTCCAGGGATTACAGTCACAGTGGGATATGGATGAGTGCTGGTAAGACAGAAGATTTTCTGTGCATTCAAGACATATCTGTGTTCTTAATAACTTTACAGGGGTTTTACCATAAGCTGCTTTTGTGGTTTCCTGTGGCGTCAAAGCCCGTTGATTTGGAGCGTGATTCCTTCAAGAGCTTTCAAACAACAGAATGGAGAACCCAGCGAAAGCCCATTGCTCTGGAGCAGCCTTACATCTTTCTGAGAATGCCTTTGGAGAACCTGCTGCCAGCACTTTAATACCCTGTATTTTCCAGGAACCAAGGGAGAACTGCCAGGGAGGGCTCTGCCCAGACTGGGGCAAAAGTTATTGCCGTTGTTGCTTAAAGGGAAAATTGAAAATGCTGAAGCAGGAGGATCCTTTAGAAATGGCACTTGCTCCTTAAAATGGGTATAAAGCAATGCAGTCAGCACTGTGCTTCTTGTTTTGCTGTGAATTCGGTCGGAGTGTAAAGGTAACCTGCATTAGTGATTTGGGGATCAGAATAGGCTCCCTGAAAAGCTGGGAGTTGGAATTGAGAGGGACTTTCTAGTTCCTGGAAAGCAGCAGTGCCATGGCTTTGCAGGATGTCATTTATACCAGTGCCCCTTGTTCCCTGCCTGATTCCTTTTGGGGTTGTGAGAGCATCTGCCCCAGTCCTTTACTGCTATACAAGAGAGAGTAACTTTGTAAGAGATGGGGATGCACTTTGCTCATCAACCTGAGCTGCTTAGATCAATATCTGGAGCTGGAGAGTGATTTTAATAAAAGGAAGCTCTCTCAGCTCTCCTATCTCCATGACAGATAGACCCCAGCTAGCATAAATCCTGGTCTTTCTCCTGTCAGTCTCTTGGCTTTGTGTGACATAGACGTTTTGACATGGAATACAAATATTCCACAGTTGGCTAATAGTTTAGAGCACATACTTAAGAGATTTACTTCTGCAATCAGCTGGGATTGTGTTTTGCCTTGTGAAGCCTTTCTGTTGTTTGGAGAATATATCCGCATGCTCCCCTACACATACTCCTTTTCTGTTGCTTGTGAAATATCATAGAGGAAAAAGGAGTTTTGGTTCACATATCTGTAGCAGGGAGCCCTCTCCTAACCTCCTCTTTAGCAATGATAACCTCCAGTAGCTGTGACAAACCTTATTTGGTTGGTATCAGGATGGATGCACAGGGGTTTGCAATACTGGCAGCTGGCAGCAACACCTCTGCGCTGAGGTGAGAAGCAATTCCAGGACCAGTGCCATGCACTGCAGACCTGGACAAGAGGGCTAGAAGCCTTGCTGCTGCCCCTAGTACCATCACCTGGCTTAGCAACACCCAGGGTGGCTGTTCCTCTCCCCCCATTATAAAGTTGTGCTTCTGGATGTCAAGTTGCCCTTCCTGAGCTGTCGATGCCCTGGTTTGCAGGACTGATTTTGGTATTTCTGTATCTGGCTGAGAATTGCTGAGGGGTGTCTGGAAGGGAGAAAGAGGCTTTAGGGAATCCTGCTATTGCTCATGCCTCAGGGAGGCACCTCCAGGTGGGCTTACAGTTTGTGTTTATGTGGTTTCTGCCCACCAAACAGCAGATTGTGCAAAACCTTGCAAAACCAGTCTTTCTGCTCTGGATAACCAGAACAGAAATCCTCCTTGTTTAACCAGTTTAGCTTGGAATAGTGGCTCTGTGATTCAGTACTTTGAGCTGATGAGTTTGTGACTTTTGGCCACTGTGCTAATGGCTCAAATTGTAATTGGGAGGACAACTTCCCCATTACTGTTGTATAAGAGATGCAGAGAAACTTGCCAAGAGCAGCCTGTGACTTTTAACTGCCATATGGACACTCCCAGTTGAAACTAGAGTGGCAAGCGATCAGCCCAGCAGACTGACCTGAGCAACTACAGCAGCCACACTGAGAAAACTTGTAGGGGGATTTTCCTCTCTTGGGCACCCTTCCTGCCCCTAATCCTTTGGCAGTTAAAGCAGCTTTGTCAGTTATCTGCATCGTGGTGGCCATGGGTGTGTAGAGGGTGATCTGAGGGGAAACTCCCTTCCAGCATTCAGGGAATTAGTCTGGACTGGAAAACCCTAGTACTGCAGGTACCTGTCTTGGCTCTGTCAGAGGAGGTAGGAGCTGTAGATGGCTGGTGTAAACTTGAAGGAGAGGCCCTGTTAATGTCTGATTTTTGCTTGGCTGTTGGAGAGGGAGCTTGCAGTGTGCCCATACTCTCTTCATGCTCACATTGTTTCTCTTTAGCTTCAGACCCAGTACTAATTCTATGTCCTTCACCCATTGGGATGATCCACTTCTCCTTAAGGGAGAAAATATTTTACATCCAGGAGATTTGGGCAAGAACTTGCTGGCTCAGGTGGGTTGTGAATGTCTGGCTCAGGAGTAACTTTACTGTGGGCTTTGTACAGTCTGTGGGTGAGACCATCTACTGCTTCTGCACAGCAGATAGGTAATCCTGTGGGAATGTATCTTCTCTGCCTTCTAGCTTTTTCTATCAGACACATTTGATGAAACGTTTTTAACAACGAAGACTTTGGCCAGAAGCGTGAATGTGAGATTGAGGCGGAGATGAATAAATAGAATACGTGATGACATTAAGATTTTTATGGGGTGTGGGGATGGGCACGTTACTCACAGATGGTGAAACCATCCCAGTATGTTTCAAGAAAAGCTATTTTAGGGATGTTTAGAGAGTTCTAAAATTTTTTTTTTATTATGACTATTTTTTCTGTTACTCCAGCCCATAAAACCAGGTGCCTTAGTTACCATGCTTCCCACTACATGGGGTTCAGAGGGAGCAATAAAAGCCTCTAAAACTTAGCTAAAATACCCTTCCTGCAGTTAAAGATATCACAGGTTTAGTGTCCTGTATCTTAGGGCCTTCCAGCTCTTGACACGATGGTAACATTTGGAAGAAAGGGGTTCTCTCTTCTCCCTGGTGGAGTAAAATTTCCAGTTTTTAACCTGTAGAAGTGCTGAATCTTTGGCTTAGAAGCTGTGACAAATTTAATGGTAACAGCCAGTGTAAATTACTTTGGGAGAAATTTGCACTGCTGAGGTTTGGGCAGCGTAATTTTGGGGAATTTCATATTTGGGCAGGAATTGTGCTCCAGTCTGGTAGTTCTCAAAGCAGAGTAGGCTGGGACAGCTGAAGGTTGTCCTGTCTAGGAATGTTAAACCTCACAAGAAGTGAGTTTGAGTTGTTACAGAGGTGTAGTAGTACATCACATACTCTTATTTCATCCACACATCCTCTTACTTTGTCCTAAACAACGTTTTTTATTTTGTTATTTTTTTGGTTTCAGACTGTGTTACCTTTAAGCTAAAAGATCTCTAGTCTTTGGAAATAAACACAGAGGCTCAGAAAACCACTCTATTGTACTGATAGTGTTTCTGCTGTAGTTTTATAACTGGTAAGATCTTCTTAGGCAGGCAAACTCAATGTCTGCATGGTGGCTTCTTCAAATACATTGCAGGTAAAAGTAAACCTACAGGCAATGTAGGCCCCCTGCTGAATGAGGTGGGTGCCCTGGAGACAGAAGATGCAGAGAAAGCACAGCTACTGAACACCTTCTTTGCCTCTGTCTGTACTTCTGGGGGCTGTCTTGATATCAAGCCCCAGACTGCTGAGACTCCAGAGGAAGTCGAGGCAAAAGAGGAGCCTGCCTTGGCTGATGAGGACTGTGTTAGGGATAAGCTGAGCAAGCTGGATGTGCACAGATCCATGGGCCCACATGGGATGCACCTGCACGTGCTAAGGGAGATGGCAGAAGTCACTGCTAGGCCACTCTCCATCATCTTTGCTAAGTCCTGGGGATCAGGAGAGGTGCCTGGGTGCTGGAGGATAGCAAATGTCACTCCAATCTTCTAAAAGGGAAAGAAGGAGGACCCAGGTAACTATAGAACAATCAGCCTCACCTCCATCCCAGGAAAGGTGATGGAACAATTTGTACTAGAGGCTGTCTCCAGGCACATTAAGGACAAGGGTCTTAGGGACAGTCAGCATGGCTTCACCAAGGGAAAGTGATGGTTGACCAACCTGACAGCCTTTTATGAGGACATAACCAGGTGGATGGATGATGGCAGAGCAGTGGATGTGGTCTGTCTTGACTTGAGTAAGGCATTTGACACAGTCTCTCACAGCATCCTTGCAGCCAAACTGAGGCAGTGTGGTCTAGATGATTGGGTAGTGAGGTGGATTGTAAACTGGCTACAGGGTAGAAGTCAGAGAGTGGTGGTCAATGGGACAGAGTCTAGTTGGAGGCCTGTATCTAGCAGAGTGCCCCAGGGGGCAGGGCTGGGACCAGTCCTGTTCAATCTATTCATTGATGACTTGAATGAGGAATTAGGATGCATGGTCAGCAAGTCTCTTGATGACACAAAGATAGGAGGAGTGGCTGACACCACTGCAGGCTGTGCTGCCATTCAGCGAGATCTGGACAGGCTGGAGAGCTGGGCAGAGAGAAATTTAATTAAATATAACAAGGGTAAGTATAGAGTCTTACATCTGGGCAAGAACAAACCCAGGTACCGGTATAGTTTGGGGACTGACCTGTTGGAGAGCAGTGTAGGAAAAAGGGACCTGAGAGTCCTGGTGGCCAGAAGGGTGACCATGAGCCAGCAGCATGCTCTTTTTGCCAAGAGGGCCAACGGCATCCTGGGGTGGATCAGAAGTTGGATGGTTAGCAGATCAAGAGAGGTTCTTTCATGGTGACACCACATCTGGAGTATTGTGTCAAGTTCTGGGCCCGTCATTTCCAGATGGACATGGAGCTGCTGGAGGTAGTCCAGTGTACGGCAACAAGGATGATGAAGGCAGTGGAGCAGCTCCCTTATGGGGAAATGCTGAAGGAGCTGGGTCTCTTTAGCTTGGAGAAGAGGAGACTGAGGGGTGACCTCATTAATGTCTATAAATATGTGAAGGGCCGGTGTCAGGAGGATGGAGCCAGGCTCTTCTCAGTGTCATGTAGTGATAGGATGAGGGGCAATGGGTGCAAGCTGGAAGATAGGAAGTTCCATTTATATATCAGAAGGAACTTCTTCGTGGTAAGGATGACAGAGCACTGGAAGTGGCTGCCCGGGGAGGGGGTTGTGGAATCTCCTTTTCTGGAGATATTGAAAACCCACCTGGATGTGTTCCTGTGTGACTTGGTCTAGGTGATCCTGCTGTGGCAGGGGGATTTGACTAGAAGACCTTTTGATGAGGTCCCTTCCAGTCTCCAATGTTCTGTGATTCTGTAACATGGAAATCAGAGGAGGAATTGCTGCAGCGTTACTGCTTGGGTCACATGCTATTCCCTGGCTGGGATAAATGTGTGGTCTGTTTTGATAAACAAGCCTGAATTCCTCCTTCCCAGTAATAAAGTTGTTAACAATCATCTTCCCAGAGAATGGCAAATAATGAGGTAGTGGCTTAATAAGGCAGTTCCTCAGCCTTATAAAAGTAGAGCCACATTTCCTTGGGAAAAATAAATAAATCTCTCATCTGCTGGATACAGAACTGCTAGGAGGGTTTATGTTTTCAACTAAAAAAACACAGAGTAAACTTTGCATATTTTTCTGATATATTTACTTTACACAAGCACAAAAAAAATGGGGTAATGTGTCTTCCTGATTTGCAGTTGCTTTAGGGATCACCTCTGAGGTGTTGCAGATGAGGGAGCACAGGTTAAGAACGGCCACACCAGGTCATCTGGCCCAGCAGCTCATTTCTGTTAACATCCGAACCAGATACTTGGTAGGAAGAATAAGGTCAGGCAAGCACAGAGGATGCTTCCCCTAAACGTGCTCTCAGCAGCCTGTGGCAGAGGTCTTGTCTTTGCATAACACTGATTTAGGGGGCATGGCGAGCAGTGTTCTCTCTGGAGTCCAACACTTCATAGGCTTTCCTTGCCGAGCTAATAGCGTTTTGAGCCTTTTTGTTTTTCTCCAGTTTCCCAAACTTCTGCTGATAGAGAACTCTGAATTAATCTTCAGGCCTTTAGGGTATTGGATTACACTCTGCCTCACTCCTTTCTGTGCCAGAAGTGCTGGAACTGGCATGGGATGCTAATCCTGCCGTACCTATTCACTCAGTCATAGAAGAAAATGTATGAAAACAAATTGCTAGTTGAAGCCAAATTTAGATTTATTCAGTTGGAGTTAATTATAATCTTTATTTAGTCCCAAGTGATGCTTTCTTATCATACACTTATTATAGCTGAGAAAATTAATTTTTAGTCTACCATAAAGGTGAATGTAATAATCTGGGTTCAGGGAAAGGATTACTTTAATAAGATTTATAGGCAGCCTTTCAGACAGTACGGTTTTATTACTATCTGTAGGTGGCCTTGCTGTATGTGTGTCTTTCGGTACGGGTGACTGCAAAATGCATGCAAGCTAAAAACTGCAGTCAGCACCAGCTCAGAAACTTCCACGTCCGGCTTAAATTTTTGGCAGCAGTAAGCAGGCAAAGCACTTAATTTGCTTTGGAACACAATAATGCAATTTATTACTGAGCTTATGGCTTGATGAAGGGTTTCATTCATATGCATGGGTTAATTTTACACTGAAAAATGTATTTGCATAGACAAAAGATTTATGAGACCCAAAATGTTGCTTTCAAGCTTTTTGGAAGCAGAGTGTTGGGCAAACATAGACATGGGGTGTGGGAAGAGGAGCCTTAGTGAAGAGTGTGCCATCAGAACTGATGGGCTGGGACTTCTTTTCCCATAGACATCCAAACCTCCAGCATGCGGGTCTGCACTGGCCACCTTTATCAGCCGAATTAGTGGATAAGAATGGACTCCTCCCAAGGGTGATTTATCACTCCTAAGATAAGTGTCTAGGAGAGGGTGAATGAATTCTGAAGATACCTTTTTCTGTGATTTACTGGAAGGGGAGGCTGGAGAGTGCTGGGCTTACCTTCCTGTCTAAAATGAGATGGGGTGACTCTCACAGAGGGTGGCCAGGATGTGTAGCTGCAGGAAAAGCTGGGTAACAAAAGTTTCACTGAGACATTTGAAGATAAGCATGTGAGACATTGTCTCAAGCCTACAAAAGTTAATTAACCTTGCTTCAATTTTAGACGTTTGGATTAAATAGTCCTCTTTGTTTTTAAATTGCATCCTTTTTCTTGTCTTTCAAAACAAGCTGCCCTCCTAGCAGCGTTTTGCAAAGCGAATCTCTATCTGCACAAATGTGTAATCAAGATTGAATGTGAGCACTGTAAACTGGTTGTGAGTCCTACATCAAGCTCTCTCCTTATATAAAACTGGGATAAGAAGAAGAATGAATGAGAAAAGCTTTAAGGGATCCTATCATCTCTTCTTGTGTTACAGTTTTTTATATGTTGACAGCTTCTGGTCTGGCTTTAATTTAATCTTAAAAGTATTGGGAGCTCCTTTTTGCTCTTTCTTGCAGTGTCATTTGTATCTTCAAATTGTTCTGTTACAGCTGTTTGCTATAGTGGATTTTTTGCCGGTGTGCTTCATTGTATAACTACCTCAAATAGTTTGGTTTTTAATGGTAGGTGATGGGACTTGTTTCTCATTGGGGCTGCAGAAGGTTTTTCCTCCTCCTTTTCCTCCCTAACGTAAAACTGAGGAGATGAGTCACAGGATGGACTCTGCATGTGGGAAGTAAACAGTGACATCCTCTTTTCGTGCTTATTTTATTAAATTTTGAATGAGTCAAGAGAACACGAGGTGGGTGTTCATCTAGGCTTCTTAAATCCTCACACAACCCAAACTTATCCTACTCGCAGTGCTCAAAGGAGTATAAACTCATGGGAGATTTTTCACACTGTAATCATCTTCCTCATTTTCCTGCTGCCAGGATTGAGAGTCAGAGTTTCCCCAGCTTCAGCCAGGCCAAATCACATTGTACAAACCCTGGCCGCTGGGGTCTCAAAACAGTATCAGGTCTTACCCCTTGCATGTTTGAGAGAAAGGGACCTACACAGACACTCCAGAATTAATTATTCTCTTATAATTTTTCAGTTACAGAATAGCTTTCCTTGTGTAGACACCCTATTCTAGGATACAGTGTGGTTTTATTCAGGGATAATGCCTGCATTTCCAGAGCAAAATAATTATTATGAATAGGGCCATTTTTGTAGTGGAATAATGTACATGTGTAGTTTGGTCTTTATGGTCTTCAGTAAGGGCTGGTGATTTTTCTCCTATACAGACAAGCCATTGATTGCCTCTGTGTGAGTCATGGATAACATCATAGTACTTACTGGCACCACATTACTTGAAATTATTCCTCTTTTACAAAGAGGAGGGTCTGTATGATCTCACGCTACACTTCTGATGATGCAGTGGAAAAGATGAGTTTTAACATTTTGACAGTTTTTTCCACAGGTGCAGGATTTGCTTTGGTGTTTGTTTTCAGTGAAGAAGGTTATTGAAAAAGTTGCAATTTTAAACACTTCTTGTTCTTGCACCTCCAGCTTCAGAGTTACCAGGGCTTATGGAAGACTTGGCTCCTGTTAAGTACTTACATGAAGTAGAGGGAAGATTTAGATGTGAAGTTTGGATTTATGGTCCATTGGGAGTTATTTTCCTTTTTACTTATAAAATGATGAATTTTAAAGGCTTTCCTTTTACCACAGCTTAATGTAGATTAGTTTTTAACACTATCTTGCCACTGCCACCTAACTAGTAGGGTACTTGTTTTATTTCTTATTAAAATGTATGAAATCTAAGAAATGTAGCTTGGGTGAAACCTCAAGTTGCATGAAAGGCAGGTTTTTACTGCACAGTGTGACCTACAGATGTGGCTTTGCTTGTGCCTTTGTCCTGTGCTGCTTTCTGTGGCATCAGTCCAAGGTAAGTAAGATTAAAAACGAAAGCAATGGATAATTTTAGGGTTAAATTAAGAATCATCAAGACGACAGAAAAGGAAGCTTCATATGAGGGCTGAGATGGTCAGAGGGAAGGGGCATTTCCCTGATGCACAGCATTGCATGGTTGGTTACTACCGAGTGGCTTCCTCTCTGTCTGCTCTTCAGACAGATCAGAAGGATCTGCATCTCAGAGTTTTCAGGTTTTGCTGTGAGGCCATTGCCCAACTCCAGAGAGAGGGGTTTTGGTATAAGATGGGAATGATGCAAGTGTTGCAAGTTGACCTGTTGCTATAGGGGTTTTGGTGTTTGGTTAGTCCAAAGAACTGTTTTTAAAGGGGCAGAGCACCTGCTGCAAACCTTACAAGGTTAAAATTATTTTAGAAATTCAAGCTAAGTATCTCAAGTCATGTCCAGCAATGGATTATTTCCATACATCTCCCCTCAAAGCTCTCAGTGCCACAGTGATCTGACAAACAGACTGTGTTCTGCCTTCGAGATAGTGCTCGGCTCTGGGGATGCTCATTTGGCCTCCATTTACTTTTCTTCAACTCTTGCTCTCTTTTGTACATAATTAGGGCTAACCCACATTCTGGTCTAATGGTCTGCCCTCTTTTGATCTTGCTGGAGTACTTATTAAAGGAGCAGGTGATTTATTAGTTGCTTTGTTGCAGACCAGAAAGCTGGACGTGTGTCCTGTTTCTGATTGTTGCTGTAAGGAGATTGATGCTCTGTTGCTGATGTGCTGAATTAAAAAGGCGGGGTGTTGGCCTGCCACTTGAAGAAGTATTTCTTCTTAGATGTTCTTACAGTGTCATAAAATGCTGCTAAATTCAGATATCATATTTTGTTGCATGTTGGTTCTAGGACAAAGCCCAGCCCTGTCTGTGGATGTTTATGGCCTCCCATATAAGCTTTCAGGCAAAATTTGTATCTCATTTGGTTTGAGTTACAGCAGGCTGATACTCTAGTTCTTGGATGAGTTCTCAGAGGAGACACTGACTGCTGCCACCATAATGAAACTGAGGAAAGGCAAAAAGATACCTTTCAAACTTCCCTAAATCGCTGCTTGAGAGGGATAAGATATCTGCATAAAGGTGTAGGGGAAGTCCAATAATGTAAACACTAATGCGTTTAAGCTTTGCCTTGGTTTTGGTTCCTCTTCAGGCTGAGGAATTGTAGCAGTGGTTAAATCTCCCTTGCAATCTCGTGTGTCTTGGGAGAAGAAAAATTTTAGCTCTTCTCCCAGAAATTGGAGGATGCTTTTGCTGCTGTGTCTCTCTTGCTTAACTATATGGCTGTTTTTATGATAAATGCAACTTCTCCAAAGCATTGCTTTAAAGTGCTGTTTAGTTTATCCCAAGCACTTTGTTATTCGGTGGTGGGATTAAAGTGCTGGGACTCCAACAAAGCAAGAGGTAGTGGTGCTCTAGTGTCCACCAGCTTCTGCTTTTTGCCTCCATCCTTACTGTAGGTTGCTGTGGGCTTCTTGCACTGTGTCCTGTGCCTAGTGTTAATGGACAGTGGTGTTACTCGCTGCCACGCGCCACCTGCTGCTGTCTATGGTGTCCATCTCACCAGTGTCTCTTGCCTCTTACACTGCTTGTAGCTTGGTTGGCTTCTTTCCTTGAGAGACTACTGATGATGTCTTCCAGAACTGCTTGTTACTAACTACAGGTATGGTAACTACAAGAAACTGTGTGGTTTCCTGTAGAGAACTGGGATCTCCAGTTTCTTCGTGCTGCAGGGAATATGCTACATGCCTGTCATTCATATCTCAAGGGAAAGATTTGTGGAACAGCTAAGTCAGTCTTCTTCAGTAGAAACTGGCTGTACCCCTACGTGAGCCATAGAATGCTCATTCAGGTCATTGCTTGCCTGGGGAAGGGAGGAGAACATTTCTCATCATCAGGGTTTCTGCAGTTCATCTGGGTGCTCAGGTCCATGGTTGTGTGCAGCTGGGGAAGGTACCGGCTGCACTGGTGTGATGTGAGAGTTGGGCTGAAATGTTTATGCGTGGGCATAAGAAATGAGAGAGCACCTAGGTGGGGCGATTGTGTGGCAGCTGCTCTGCAGTTCCATTTACTTGTGGAGCTGAGAGGAAACAGTGATCAGATCCCTATGTGGAGCAGCAAGAGAGGAGACTTGATATGGTTTCCTGCTGAGAATTTTTGTCTGCTTCTGTGTATTTTTGCATATTCACTTGTTCCTAAAAGAATGTTCCAATGGCTGCAGAGAAACCTTTGCAAAATTACATCTACAGCAAAAGTAAAGGCAGAAGTATTGTGATGAAATGAGAAGCGTTTAAACAAATGCAGATAATATCCAACCGTTGAAAATAAATGAGAAGAGTTTCAAGTGAGAATGAGAGTGGAGCAAAGTCAAATGGGTGAGATTTGCCCTAGAATCTGTCTTCAATAAGCATAGGCTTTAAAAATACACAACCTGAAAAAGGAGCTCTAATATTTGAGCTTTTATCGGTGCTAAATTGTAGCTGCAAGTATGTGACTCATCTGGCTTGTAACAGGTATAATTGTTTGTGTGGTTGTCGAACTGTGTATCTGCTCTCCCCGGTCCTGACAAACACTAAAATCACTGCTAAAATCACTCCAGCAAGAAACAACAGGAGCTTTGACCTTAGGATCTGTCATTGTTCCTTTGTTATCTCTGTGCGTTGTGGAACGGCTTCATTTTAATTCATTTGGTTTCTGTTTATTTCTTTTGTGGCAGTCCCAGGAGTCTGCATTCACTGGCTTTTTGTCTGAGCCTGTGAATTGTTAGTTTGAAAGACCCACCATTTCTTTCTGGTAGAATCACAGCCCAGATTGAATATATCTCACTATTAATTAGACTGGCCCAAACCAAAGACATTCGTTTGATCCCTCCCTCCCTCTGGAATCTTTTCTTGCCTGGGAAAAATGTCTCGGCACTGGCTGGAGGATTGGCCATTGTGTTGTAGAGAAATTTTAGTGGTTTTCAAACGTGTTTCATTCCCCTCTGGAATTAAACCAAAAAATGTTTCTAAGCATCTGCGATCTTTCTGCATGTAAAGGATTTTTCTCCTCTCAAGTTCACTGTTTCCCATGTTTCCCATGAATCTGTCTCACTGGGACCCCTCGCAAACCTNTTTTTTTTTTTTGTGTGTGTGAAGGGTTTTGGTTTCAAGAACTTACCAGTTTGTTGCTGTCCTGGCAGAAGTGGATTGGGAATAGTGCAGGTTTGCAGCCCACTCCACCGAACTGTGTGTTAGTAACGTTAGACTCAAGACAGTGTTCTGGTTTATCACCTTGCAGTCGTCAGTATGGCAGTTTCTTGTGTGTAGTGAAACATGGATGAGAAAAAGTCTGGTCTGATCTGGCAAGAAAAGAACAAAAAAACAATCTGTAAAAAAGTTTTGGAACTTAAATCGGGATCTGGCCAATTTGTCTCCTCCTTGCTTTATCCAGTACTTGATTAATGGCTTTCAAGCAGGTATTAGACTGGAGAAGGTGGAAAGAACTGTGGAGCTGATGGAATGGGATGCTTTCACTGTATGAGCTTTGAGCCAACAGCGTTACACCGTCGTAGCTGTGTGGGATTGTTTCATAATTGTGGCTAACAGTATTGATCTCTGGAAATACATTGCTTTTGAGAAAAAACTGAGAGGCGTGCTAAGCAAACATTAGAGTTGTCTTTCTGTTTCCTTTTATCTTTGGACTGCAGTGGTGGAGAGCCGAGGAGGGATCATGGACAGCATACAGAGATTTTCAAACCTGCCAACGTATCTCCCTGCAAGCCATCACATCTGCAATGCTGAAATTTTCTTCTTCCTCAAAGAAGCCAACCAGGATATCATGAGGAACTCCAGTTTGCAGACTAGGGTGGATTCATTCTTTATATACAAAGCCAAACTGCCACCTGTCATAAATGCCACATATGGACCCTTTTCTGTTGAACATGCGGTTCCCCTGGACCTCATGCTTACTTCTGCATCTTTTGGTTTCACAGATAAATTCACTTTTAATTGGAAATTAAAATCTCACATAATCGACAGCTCAATCTACTCCAACAAACCTAAAATACAAACCCTGTTCTATATTGCGGGGAAGGACTGGGATGACTATGATTCTGAGGAGAGCTTGCCTTGTGTGAAGATGTTTGCTTTCCTGGAGTCTAGAGAAGTTGTGGCCAGCTGTAGATTGACAGGTCACCTGGGATTATGTGTTGCAGAGCTGGAATTATCTCCTAGCTGGTTCAGCTCCCCTCCACCACTGGTTTCAGAGGAAACAACCTCCCTGGAAGGGATTACTGTGGAGCTATTCTATAAGATTTATACAGCAGATGGGGAATGTTCTCCAGAGGATGCAAAATGGGAAAACAATATCCATGCAGGTCAAGATACCGAACACAAGGCTTTGTCAGCTATGGAGAGGATTGGTAGCATCATTGTTTATCCAAATCAAGACAAATTAAAGCAGTCTTCACTGAGGCTAGATGAAAATATTGTTATTCGCTTACCGCTCAACCCGGTCAGAGAAGGTGACATTGTGACCTTTCATATTTCCCTGGCTGATGACTCTCTAGCAGACCAATTTGTGTTAAGGTAAGAATTTTTCAAGTGCTGTCTGCTAAACAATCTCCAAATAGGAACAAATTGATGTCAGGTGTAATTTCTTTGGTTGTGCTCAATGTTTTCCTGAAACCATTTTGTCTCCAACTGAGCAAGATTATAAACAGCTTTGAATTATCTGTGTGGACACCACTTTTTCAAACATGAGAACTGATTTTAAAGTATGAGCTGTAAATGTTTGTATGACTATTTTTTGCTTTAATTCTATTTCCTTCTAGTTGTAATTCTCCCTCTTAAATTCTTCCTCTAAGGCAGCCGGGAAAACTGCTGTGGTCCTTTTTTGCTAGACAGTTTGCGGGTGGGTATTCGTTGTTTTGTCGAAGCTTCTCTCTTTTTATCAACTTTTGTATAGTCTTTCCCAGAGTACATGGGATGCATCTTGCCCAGGTCATATATGGTAAGAAACTGCTCTGTTGCGTTGTATGCTGAGGAGCTGCAAGGTGAGAAAAAGAGATGTTTCTCAGCTTGCGTCTTTTGCAGATCCAAGATTTGAATCCAAACTTTGCAAGCTGGCTCTGGTTGTTCTGCAGAATAACCCGTCCTGCTGCCACAAGTGTTTGACCACTTCTTGCTCATTTTTGTTTTAAGTTTTGAGACTTTCTGGTGACCTTTACTTGTGAATCTGCCCATAATAGGAGAATTCAGGCATTTCTAACCACCCCGAGGGTTGATGCTGCACATTTTTTATGCCCATAGCTGTCAGAATGTGGGTTCAGAGCTGTACAGAGACCAAATTCAGTGAGAAATGTGACCCAGACTGGAGTAATAGAAAGGGCCAAAAGGTAATTGAAAAGTGTCATCTGCTGTGAGAATGTGAGACACCTGGGGAAGAAGAAGATGCAGCTCATGCTAGCAAATCTCAGAGCAGATTCGTGCCTTACTTCTAACTTTTTGATCCGAGAACGATGGGAGCAGAACATGACAGAAGTGCACTTTGGGGACAGATGTTGAGAAAACAGACAGCAAACCTTATGCAGCACTTTCAAATTATTCAATGTTTGTGAAAATAGCACCTGCATGTTAATAAACTCAGAGATTGCTGCATGATTCAGGACAAGTGGTTCCTAGCACAATGCAGAGGCAGAGAGAGATGGTCCGCAATGCCCCAAGCATCTCCATCTGCTCAGGATGCGGGGAAATAGGTGAGAAATATCATTGAATTCAGGCAGACTGTAAAAGGTCTGGGTCAGGATGGGTCTTCTTATAAACCTAAGTTACTCTTGCCTTTACCTGGCTTTACTGACTTTTTCTCTGCTTAATACAGTTTTGCCAGCATCCACTGTCGGTTGATGGGCCAACCTTGTGGAGCAGTCGGGTTTCAACAGTTGTATATTGATCCTCAGTGCTATAGCAAAGGGATTATGGAATTTGCCTAAGGCTCTGCAAGGATTTAACATCATCTCTTAATTCTTAGGTATTTGTTCTCTTTGCTACCCCAGAGGTAAAATTCCTCAGGTGCTAGAGGCAGCCTAAGAGGAGAATCTTCTTTCCACTGATACTTAACATTTACGGTGTGAAGGTTGAGTTTTCGTATTTCTGTTGGCCAGGAAAGCACGAAAAACTTCTCATAGAGATAATTTTGAAATGCTCTTTCACAAGCAAAATAGTTTCTGAAAGTGCTAAGCGCGGTAATTCATTTGGGCTTTCAAAGAGGCAGAAACCAAGGGAGTTGAGAGCCTCTGAACTACCGTGCTCCAGGACAGGGCACAAGAGCTTGGCTACCATGGAGACCATTGCTGGGACACTCCTCCCACAGTCGCTTTGGCTTGTGTGTCTCTAGCCATCAGGAGGGAGTCACTTTGTGGCGCTCTCGTGACACGCGGAACATGTGTCTCAGTGCTCTGGGAAGTGCTGCTGGGAAGGCAGACAGTTTCCATGGGGATCTCCTTCCTTGAAAAGTGTGTGGAATCGGTTCATCTCCAGGAGGTGTTTCTGTTACAATAAATCAGCATGTTTTATGTGCCCAGAAATATTTCCTTGGAAAATTCACTGTCAGCTCTCTGTAGCTGAGCCTGTCTGGTCTTTTATTTGGCTTTGCTTGCATTGTGCTTTTCATCAGAGAAACAGCCAGTGTTTGTACTTAACCTTCAGCTGAATGTGGAAAGTAAGATGAGAAATGCAATTCTACTGATGGTTCACCCGTCTTTCAGAGTGGAGAGAGAGCTCCAGCAACTGTTGCTATGATTATTTCAAGTGACATACGTGAGGGCCTGTGGAGAGATTATTCCGCTGAAGTTTACATAGCAGGCAGGGAATGATGCGAGGGAGATGCAGTCACTCTAGCGCCTGCATCTAATTCCTGCCATTCCGCTCGCAGGCTTTTCATTTCTCAGCACAGCGCTAATGTCTGTAAAAACCCTGAAGGTACATTGAAGTGAATGTTTGCCTTGGGAAATATATTTTTGCCTAAAATAACTGATTGTTTTTAATCATATCTGTTTCAAGGGTAGCAGGGTGAATTGCAGCTTGGCTCATATGAGACAATAGATCAAAATCAAGTCATTCTCAACACGGTGTTTGATGCCAACCTCGGGCTCTGACACTGTGCGAAAGAACAGATATGCTCAATTTTATGCACCTCGTTACTGTTTCATGCTGCGTTGTGTATTTTATTTTACGTTGGATTTATTTCTAGCAAAACTAACTTCAGTCCTCATACAAGAGCAGGTCCTTCCTTGTTGTGGTAAAATTTGAAATTCTTAACCAAGCTTGGAAATGGAAAAGCAATTGGAAACAGGTTTTGATTCAGCAGTGTGCTGTGTTGAGAAATGCTCGCTTACTAAACTCGTGTCCTTCTGGTAATGGTGCTTGCAGGCTGATGCTGCAGGTTATGTGTGAGGCCCCAGCTACCTCAGCTGTCACTTCAGTCCTTTTCATCAGCCCAAACTGGTTTTACTCTGCTTAAGCTAAGTCTTGGTTGTTCGTTTTCATTCAATAATTAGAATTTAAGGTTGAGTTGGAGCTCTAGTTGTGCTGTGGTCGGTGGGGAGAATTTCTTTCCACAACGCAGTCCAGCCAGGCTCAGTGTGACTGGAGGACCCAGATAGGATTCGGAGGCTTGGGGTGCATTTAATGTTTTTGCTCTGCCTGACAGCCAGGTAGCTCTCTTTTGCGGATGATCTATACACGTGTGCAAATTCTTACGACGCTGGTGGTTAATTTGTGGCCTTGCCACCCTGTACAGTAAAATTTACCATCTGTGAACATCAGTTTTGCCCATTATGTTAGATGGGGTGCCACTAAGCATAGTTTAGCCATAAAGATGGGTGAAATGGGCTGTTACTGTGACTGAAGTTTTTTTATGGGCTACCTGGTTTAAAAAAAAATAGAGAAAAATGAAGCTCAGCCTTGAGATTCCAGCAGGACTAACACATGCTAAATGCATCAGGGATTTTCAGGTGCTTTTTGCCTTTGATGCATAGTAGTATCTCCATTACCTTTGCTGACCAACTTGAGATGAAGCATAACCAATGAAGGAAGATGGAAATAATGACTAAAGAAAGAGGTGACACCAACTTTTGTGCTGTTTACTAAATGGATAGTAAGGTTTGCGAACAGGTGCTTCCTGATGTACATGGAAGAAGTCGTTAAGAGACAGGAGAAAAGAGTTCTTGCTTAACTGGAAGGATGGAAATCTTGTCCAGCAGCACTGGGAATGGCTTGCATTTCTTCTGTGGTGTGGATTGTTATTTAACTGCATCCTGAGACTCAAAGGGTGTATTTAAAAGAAAAATGGGACTCATTTTGTACAGCAGGAAAACATTTACTGGAATAAATGGGCAATCACCTCTTGGTTATAGGAAAGAAACCAGGACACTCTTTGTAAATAAATGGCAGAGTTTTGTCTGGTTTTTCCAAGACTCCCCATTTAAACTGTCAGCGAGGATGTTCTGGTAATGAAGGCCAAGCACTAACAGCAGATTGTTGAGACACAGACTAAAAATGGGTTTGTCGGCATTCATTACATGCCCCTAACCCAAACGACCCCTCTTTGTTCTGTGCCCCATCAGAACGGAGATAGGAGATATTCCAGGAATAACAGTAAGGGGCTGAAACCTGGTAACGAATCACAGGATGGAGAAATGAAAGTCATTGGGATATGGCCCTCACTCTGGAGGGGAGTGGTGGGACCGTTCAAAGAACCCTCACGGTCACTTGGTGCTTAGGCAGCCTCAAGGGAAGAGATGAGCCGCCTCTTTCTGCCATGGCCCATACACTGCAGGGCAAAGATTACTTTTTGACTTTTGGGTGACCTGGTACAAGGTGTAATACACACCGGTTGGCTTTTACTGATTATTATTCTCTGTAGGAAAGGTGACACTAAGGATTTGTATTAATAAACATATATCCATATGGAGGAGGCTGCTTTTGCTGCTAAGGAATAAAAATTGCACAGGCCATTAAAACTGACTTACAAGGCTTCTGCGTTAATAATGAAAGATCTGTAGAAGTCTGAGCAGTCGCCTAGAAGGCCAGAAAAAGATCATTAAAAGGATGCCTCCTGCCAATAGCTGCCAAAAGCAAACAAGGGAGAGAAAACAGAAGGTTTTAGATCTGGAAATGCGTGGAAAATTAGAGTGTGCAGACTGTAGGGAACGAAGCCTAGCTGTGCGTGAGGAGGAGGAGGAGATGCTGCTTGGCCTTCCTTACTTGTAACCAAGTGGGGAATCAGGGCAGGATTATTACTGGCGAGAGAAAGAAATGATTAACTGAGGCATCATTTTAGGATGAAAATTCAGCAGAAGTGAAAGTGTTGAGAAAGGGAAAAAAAATCCGCTTCTGAAATTAATCAGAAATGCTAGTTCAGCTTTAGAAATAATTACAGAATTAAAGCATTACTGGTGACTTGGGAATATTTGGGTTTTGCTCAAAGATTTTTAATAAACCCAGAATGAATGTTTAAATTTGTTACTTCTCTCTTTTCTTTGAATGTGCATTGAGAGCTAAATGTAAAATATGAAATAGTAATATTGATTAAAAATATCAAGCGCTGCAAAGACTGTAAGTGCCAGAGATGTCTGTGCAGCCTTGACTCAGTCACACACACTATAACATACTCCTCAAAGACAAAGTCACACTGCTTTTTTTCGGATCTCACGCTTCATGTGATGCATACATTGGCTTACTCCCACTGTTTGCTTTTTGTCACTGAATGGGAGAGGGAGTAACATCCTTTCAGGACACTCCTGTAGAGCCTTGGGGAGCTGTCACAGTAGTTTTTTTTTTAGCTTGGATAAACCAAGTGTTGAACCATTCTTTAATTTTTGAGACAGACACATGGCGCAGAAAAAGTGGCTTCAGCTGATGAAGGCCTGGCCTCATGCTGTGGAGTTACAAAATGAAGTAATTAGACCTGAATGTCTCATTGATGTGAAGAAGACATCTTCCCCAGGTACCTTCAGGCACTGCATGGCTCTGCTGCACCCATGTGCGTGAGCCCGCCTACCCTGGAAATAGTTGAACCACACTGCCAGATTTTTTTCCTTTTTATGTGTCATAAGATAACTTGCTGTGCCCTAGGCTCAGTGGAGAGGGAGAAGAAAAGGAATCATCCCCTCATACAGTCTTAAAAACAGTTAAAAATGAAAAAAAAGGAAAAAGCTCCTTCTTAGAGCTCAAATGGTCCTAAAAGCTTAAAAACCAATGGATATCTGACAGTGAATAAATGACCCAGTGAATCCTGAAAGACCCCACAAGACTACAGTCAATAAAGCTTTTTAATGGAATTTTAGATAAAGGTCAACTATCTGCTACAATAATCAGCTGTCCACGATCACTCTTCACAGAAATAAAACAGACAGAGCCGCAGCTCCATGCAACATCAAGAAGCTCTTGTTGGATGTGGGTTTAGAAGCAGTTCCAGATGGGATCACTGTGTGAAGATGATAATTTGCTCTTTTTTAAATTGAGATGTTTTCTGACAATGACTTTGGTTGCCTTGCAAAAGGGGTCCTGAATGTGCCACTTTGACCAGAAACAGAACGGCTTGTTACTGTGATGTTAGAGTGGTGTTAAGGTAAAGAAGACAGTGATGGCAAGATTTGGGGCAGAGTTTGGGTAACTGTGGCAAGTGTCTCCACTGTTTGCCTCTTTCCTTGCCCTCTGCATCCCTGGCTTACAGATCACAGAATTATTTACTTGGGAAATGACCTCTAAGCTCATCAAGTCCAACCGTTAACCCAGCTGTCCCTAAGCTCTAGATCTATGCGACTTGTAAACGTGTCCAGAGATGGTGATTTAACCCCCTCCCTTGGCAGCCTTTTTCAAGGCCTGATGACCCTTTCCATGAAGAATACTTTCACACTGTCCAGTCTGAACTTCCCTTGACACAAGTGATTCCTTCTCGCACAGGAGCAGGGAAAGAGTTAGAGGAAAAGAGTTGAACAAAATTCACTATTAGGTGAACTGGAAATATTTACCCCATTGCCCTAGTGAGACCACATCTGGAGTATTGTGTCCAGTTCTGGGCCCCTCTGTTCAAGAAGGACATGGAGCTGCTGGAGGGAGTTCAGCATAGAGCAGCAAGGAGGATGGAGGAAGTGGAACACCTTCCTTATGAGGAAAGGCTGAGGGAACTGGGTGTCTTTAGTTTGCAGAAGAGGAGACTGAGGAGTGACCTCGTTAATGTCTATAAATATGTGAGGGGTGGGTGTCAGGAGGATGCAGCCAGGCACTTCTCAGTGTCATCTAGTGATAGGTCAAGGGGCAATGGGTGTAAGCTGGAACATAGGAGGTTTCATAGAAATATCAGAGGAAACTTCTTCCCAGTGAGGGTGACAGAGCACTGGAAGTGGCTGCCCAGGGGGGTTGTGGTTAAAACCCGCCTGGATGTGTTCCTGTGTGACTTGGTCTAGGTGATCCAGCTGTGTCAGGGGGATTGGACTAGATGATCTTTCAAGGTCCCTTCCAATCCCTAATGTTCTGTTCTGTGTGTTTCACCAGTGTTTTTTGCTGTAAGGGTGGATAGTTTGGCTGCTAGTTTGGGAATGTTTCAAATGTGTGGTGGTGGAACGCTGAATACAGCTGGAATGAAAAAAGGACCCGCTTTCCATTGGAAAAGGTGTTTGCTTTGCCTTGAAACTCCCCTGTCTGAGTCCTGCTAGCAGCACAACTCTGATTCATCTGCCTATCTACATCTGTGGCACTAAGGCATCTGGCACTGTTATGTAATTTAACGTGCTGAGTATCATATTCAGAACCATAAGATTGGAACAAAGAGTTGTTTGCGTTGATTTTAAGTCAGTCAGCAGGCACCTCGTGTGCAGGGAAGTGTGTAACTGGTGGCAGTGCATCTTGTTTGACACATCAGCTCGTTTGGTACATGTGGGACAAATAGGGTTTATAGCAGAGCCTTGACAACCTCTTGTCTGGCAGCATGTTAGCAGACATGGCTACAGCTGCAAATGGAGATGATGTGAAAAGTGTTTCCTGTGGATTTGGAAGGTGCCAATATGTCATGTGACTTGACACAAATTCAGCCTTGTTGATGGTAATGGAAAGAGATTTTACATTTTTAAATGGTTTGATTTCTACAATGTTGTTCCTAGGCTGGTCTCTGTCTCTGAGAGCTTCAACATGACTGCTCCTGCTAATTAACTCCAGGCAGCTCCTGCTCATCTCAGTGCTTGCTTCAGGGCCAGGTGTGGATCTGCAGAGCCCTGTCAGTAGATCTGACATGGTTGCACTGAGAGCAAAGTATGAGCTGGGGTGAAAATGCTGATGATGTCTGGGAAAACGGCGGGTGGATTCTGGAGTAGACCACAGCTAAAAGGACACTCTTGCTCTGTTGCATCTGCTCAGGCTCCCTCGTGGCAACATGAAGGCACACTGGATAGTGATCCCTTTTGGATGGTGAGATGATGAAGGTTCTACCTCTCCAGTCTGCAGAGGGCATTGCCACCACTCATCTCCAAATCTTTCTTTTGCTGGGGGCTCTTCTGCATGTAGTTATTGCCTTGCAGGAAGGGACCAGAGTTTTATGCGTGCTGTGATTAACATTGGTGCAGGTATGAAATGGGAAGGGAAAGCCACTGAAGGTGAAATTAGGAATTGCATTTTGCCTGCAAGCACCTGACTCTGAGGTCGGTTACCTCCATTGATGAACACACAGTTGCCTTCAGGTGAGAAAACTGCTTCAATACCTGGCATCTCAAAGAGTAATTTAAGGAAGATAGCTGCAAGGTAAATATTTTCTTAATCTTTTTTTTTAACTTCATACTCTGGCCATATATATTCATACAGGCCAGAAAAGGTTTCTTTTTTTGAGTGGTCATGTCAAGTTCAGGAACACGCTGCAGCTTTTTGCAAACTGTGTGTCCTAGTGAGCAAGTCCCTGGCAGGGAGCTTGGGGGGTGGTGTGTGTCTTTGTTTTGGACAATATGCTGAGTGGTCCCTGCTTTGTGCTTCCAGACAATGGTGGCATTGATCAACTTCTTGTATGGCTCTTCATTAGTTGGCAGTGCAGTAAATCACAGCCTTGTTTAAACAAGTCAGACACAACAGTGATTTGGCGGTTGATGCAGTTACTTCTAGTGTGGAATGAATGGCATTAAAAGTATAAAAATGTCTACTTTGAAATTTGCTTTCTTTGAGATAAATGTTTTGGGCTGTTGCTTTCATTTTATCCTGGTAAAAACCAGATTACTATCCCATGAAGCTGATGAAGTACTGCTTTGAGTGAACACATCGATCTTTGTTTCATCATATTCCTGCTGATGCAACAGGGAGTTGCTTTTGTCCTTGTGTTTACCCGTAAGTTTTTGCATGGTCTGGCACAAGGAGGGCAGTGTGATGGTTAGCTGACAGCATTGTGCATGGGGGACTTTCAGGAAGTTCAGGAGCTAGAATTTAGCAAGAAAATTGTCAATGTATCTTCTCGTTTTGGGTGCTCTTCCTGCCCCCCATGCAATTTGTGCCAATAAAGGACTGGTAAGAAACAGTTTAGGGCAAGTTGGAGCAGGGACCTGTGCTTTGTGTGAGGCATTCAGGGTTTCAGGTAGTTGCCACGTTGTGCCTCGGATGCTGGGCTCAGCCAGGGTATGAAAAACGACATATTAACAAAGTTATTTGATCCCAGATGAATCAAAAGAGCTGCAGGAGAGGAAAACAGAGATAAATGAGTCTGCCATCCCAAGGCACAGCAAATGGTGCTTACAGTTAAAAGCTATTTCACTTCTTGCACCGTTTGGCTGCCAGCCCTTCAGGGCTGTGTGGGCAGTGGGACGGAGGCAGTGTGGGGAAGGGGATGCCTCCTGCCAGCAGAGCTGCAGAAAGCCCCATCACGCTGCTTCTCATGATGGGACTGCAGTGGGAGCTCTTGAGCTTCTTCCCAGAGCCTGGGGAAATGCTCCTGGGTGGTGTGAGATTCATCTCTACTCACTCCAGCTTTCAGTCTGCCACATAAAGCCACCTGCCCTGAGCAGTGCTAGGTGCCAGTGCCTTCTGTGGAGCACTGCTTTATCCTACATTGGGATTTACCTATAACTACACAGGAAAGCATCTCTAGAATATGTTCTCCTTAGGATCCGTGTGGAGATGTTGTGAATCTTCCCAGAAGAGGAGGTACTGGTTAGAATACCAGTATTTCCAGGGTATCCCAAAGAGGAGGCTGCTGTTGGGAGGGTTATGGTGAAGCTACCCCATGCTCGTCCTTATCACTCTGAGATGTCAGACATGGCTCCAGCAGGTCTCTTTGTGCTTCTGCTGGGCTTTTGTTCAAGTTGCTCACTGCAACCTTCTCCTCCCCACTTACAGGCTTTTCAAAATTTTCTTGCCCAGTGAACTTTCTCGATTGTTTTTTTTCCTCACTGTGTGGCCCAACCTTTTGTGGTATTAATGTAGTCCCCAGATGCAGTCTCACTGAATCCCCATCTCTAATTGTGCTGGTCCTAGAAGACAACAAGTGGGAAAGGAAGAAGTGTGGGAGAGACGATGCCTTGTTCATGGGCTTTCTAATCATCTGCTCAAGTCAATGAAGGTCAAGAAATGTGCCAAGTGGCCACAGTAAGCACATGTTTGAGCGAATGGATGCAGATCCCTAATGAAAGATGGTGATAAAGTACACCAAGTGGAGTTAAGGGACAGTCTAAGAAGTTTGTCCCACCCTAGGAGGTGACAGAGGGTGAGGGAGAAGCGGTAGCAGACTGAGAGACTCTGGACCATGATACAAACGCATTTTGAGTTTTGGGTTGTTTTAGATCTGGGAGTTTGGCTGTGGCCCATCTGTAATTTAATTTGCCTGGCCAGAGTCTTCTCTCTTACACAGAGAAGAGGGGTGATTTAATTGACTTCCGTAGAGTTGCTTAGGATTAGTGCCAGCAAAACTACTTTGAGTATGGTTGTGTGCAAGGTGCGTGTGTGTGCCAGGGTTCTCCCTTTGTAATTCTGGTCATTACTGGGAGATTTGTTAGGGACAGTAGTAGCCCTGGGTGGGTGGGTAGGACACAGATGGGTAAGGAATGGTCATGTTTTGGGGACTGCTTTTAATGACACACAGTAACACTAGTAGTGCACTCCTAATTATGGCGTTTCCTGCTGTTATCTCCATAATGTGGCACAAGTACCTGTGCTCTTCAGCTAAAATGACTTTTGATTCATTTGACAAAGTTAATAACACTTTAAAAATAATTTAAACATTTTCAGAGCTATTTCACTGATGCTCTTGGGACCCGTAGTCCTTTAGTTGCTCTAGAGCAGATTCTGAATGAATAGCAGTACAATGGACTCAAACAGCAACCATATGTGAGATGTAGTGATTACAGGAATTAAATTCTTTTTGCCAAGGCAACCAGGGCTTTATTTCAAACTGAAATTAGATGTCTTTCCCCCCCAAATAATAAAACCATAGAATCATAGAATCATTAGGGATTGGAAGGGACCTCGAAAGATCATCTAGCCCAATCCCCCTGCAACAGCAGGATCACCTAGACCAAGTCACACAGGAACATATCCAGGTGGGTCTTAAACGCCTCCAGTGAAGGAGACTCCACAACCCCCCTGGGCAGCCTGTTCCAGTGCTCCGTCGCCCTCACTGTGAAGAAGTTCCTTCTGATATTTATATGGAACCTCCTGTGTTCCAGCTTACAACCACTGCCCCTTGTCCTATCACTAGATGACATTGAGAAGAGCCTGGCTCCATCCTCCTGACACCCACTCTGTACATATTTATAGACATTAATGAGGTCACCCCTCAGTCTCCTCTTCTCCAAGCTAAAGAGACCCAGCTCCTTCAGCCTTTCCCCATAAGGGAGCCGCTCCACTTCCTTCATCATCCTCGTTGCCGTACACTGGACTACCTCCAACAGCTCCACATCCCTCTTGAATTGAGGAGGCCAGAACTGGACACAATACTCCAGGTGTGGTCTCAGCAGGGCAGAGTAGAGGGGGAGAAGACCCTCTCTTGATCTGCTAACCACCCCCGTTCTGATCCACTCCAGGATGCTGTTGGCCCTCTTGGCCACAAGAGCATACTGCTGGCTCAAGGTCATTCTGCTGTCTACCAGGACCCCCAGGTCCCTTTCTCCTACACTGCTCTCACACAGGTCAGTTCCCAACCTATACTGGTACCTGGAGTTGTTCTTGCCCAGATGCAACACCCTACACTTATTCTTGTTATAGCTCATTAAATTTCTCTCTGCCCAGCTCTCCAGCCTGTCCAGATCCCACTGCATGGCAGCACAGTCTGCAGGGGTGTGAATCTCTTCTGCATGCACTGTTCATTTTTCTTTGGAACATTTAGCCTATATGAGGTGCATGAGCTTAAATTCAGTATTATTATTTATTGATTATTGCATTGAGGTAATGTCTAGGACAGCCTGCCTCACGAGGTCAGAGAGCTCAGAGTTCTCCTCTGCAGCCAGAAGTGGAACAAGGCTTGTCTCAAGGTGGGGATTGGAGACTTAACAGCATTTTTGAAGACTTTGCATTTGCTTTTTGCTTGAGTCCGTGAGCCATGCCAAGGAAGTTTGGGGTATTTCAGTGCAGTGGATTTTTAGGCCACTTACTGTTTAGTACTCTTACAATATACTCTTCCACTTTTTTTGCTTAAGTGTTTGAATAAAGTGAGTCATGTCAGCTCAGGCTTTCTAAGTCCAACTGTGTTTGGGTGGCTTGAACTTCTCGTTGCTGTGGCTCCTGTTAGAGAGGGGATGGTCAATGACCAGAAGTGATGGTTAATCTGGAACTTTTTCTTCGGTAATTTTGGAAATTCTAGCTTAGGATGTTTTTTTAAATTTTGGGGTTTTTTTAAGGAACAAAATGTTAAAGAAGTGCCTGTAAGGCTTGTCTTGAATGTGCTACACCCCCTTCTTGAGATTGAGAGAGTTCATTGTCTGTTTCTGCTATTATATAAATAGCTTCTTGATTGACAAGAAAGCTAAAATGATTCTGTTTAATTCTGTACTGCTCTTCAAAGAAATGTACATTCATTATTCCTGGGATGACTGAAAGATTTCATAGGATCATAGGATGTTAGGGGTTGGAAGGGACCCAAGAGATCATTGAGTCCAACCCCCATACAATAGTTTATAATCTGGTATCATTTCATTCTTCTTTTTGGTATTATTAATCACCTTGTCATAAAGCATCAGGAGAACTTTGTTCAGCTTGCATGGTTTTGGCTGAGCAAGCCATACCTTAATAATAGTGTTTCTTAGGAAATTGGGTAGATACCTTTATGTTCTGAAAACCATAAAATGTTAAAATCACAAGTACCCTGGAGGCTGGTGTTTGTGGTTGATCCTTCTCCCTCTTGGTGCTGACTGCTGTCCTGTTCACAGAGTCACAGAACATTAGGGATTGGAAGGGACTTCAAAAGATCATAGGATGTTAGGGGTTGGAAGGGACCCAAGAGATCATCGAGTCCAACCCCCCTGCCGGAGCAGGACAAAACTATCTAACACAGATCACAGAGGAACGCATCCAGGCGGGCCTTGAAAGTCCCCAGAGAAGGAGACTCCATGACCTCCCCGGGGAGTCTGTTCCAGTGCTCTGTGACCCTCACAGTAAAGAAGTTCCCCCTTGTGTTGAGGTGGAACCTCCTCTGCTGCAACTNGTTATTCCTCCCCAGATGCAGGACTCTGCACTTGTCCTTGTTGAACTTCATCTGGTTTCTCTGTGCCCAGCCCTCCAGTCCGTCCAGGTCTCTCTGGATGGCAGCACAGCCCTCAGCCGTATCAGCCAAGCCTCCCAGCTTGGTGTCGTCGGCAAACTTGCCAAGCAGACACTCTGTGCCCTCATCAATGTAATTGATGAAGATGTTGAGCAAGACCGGTCCCAGCACCGATCCCTGGATCATCTAGTCCAATCCCCCTGCCACGGCAGGATCACCTAGACCAAGTCACACAGGAACATATCCAGTCGGGTCTTTAAACATCTCCAGAGAAGGAGACTCCACAACCCTCTGAGTAGTCCTGTTGTAGCTGTGTTGATGGGGATGCCTTATTGGTGACATGAAACCTAGGTCTCAATTATTTGGCCATTTCAAGATTCCGGGTTGCATTTCACAAGCCTGAAGGCAGTCAACCAGGATCCTGGCCAGGTTTCAGCTCCAGTAATTGCAATGTGTCAGCGCAGATTCTTTCTGCCTCTTAAATCACATCCGCTATTTTTCACTTCCTTTGCTAAACTGCTGCATCCCCCATGCTGTTGTTGATGATAATAGTTCTAATGCTTAGCCTATTTATGTAATGTTATTTTATCCGTAACGTCTCACCGTGTTCTTACAGAAACGTCTGTCATTGCTTTCATTTTACAGATGACTGTTTTCATTGCTCGTATTCCAGTGATACACCTCAAACAGTGAATGCTTCCCAAAGGAGGAGGGCAATGCCTCTTCTACACCAAACCGTTCTGTTTCGGTGAGGATTGTGGGGACAAAGGGATGCTCCTGCCTTTTCCTTTAGCTCTTGCCAGGGCTGATATATACTTGGGATGGCTGGAAGGGTGGTGAGTTAGGTGGGCAGGGAAATGCCATCCTGTGTCTGTCTCCTGCCCATGTTCCCTGGAGCTCGGCCCCTCCTTCCCGAGTCTCCACGCAGGACACGTTCAGGACCACTGCACCGGCTCGGATCTCGAGGCGGGCCAGGAGAGGGCAGAGTGGACTTGAGTCTGGCTTGTGCCTGAAGCTGAAAGCCCAGGCGAGAGGCAACAGCCGGTCGGGAGAGGAATAACTTTAGGAAAGCATGTGGCTTGGTGCTGGCTTAGGTGCCCTGGTTGGAATGGGAAGCTGTTTCACCAGCTCTGAGCCCCCTGGCTCAACATTAAATGCCTCCATGGGAGGAGATTTAGCAACCTGATGCACTGCAAACCCTGCGCAAAGAGCCTGAGTCCCAACAGCCTGGAAGGCTCTCCCAGGTCTTACCTCTTAGTGAGAAGGGGCAGGTGTCCACTGTGGCATCCTTGGCACATCTTGGGGTGTCTCTGGGCAGCAGACAGAGCCGTGTGCTCATCTGTGTGGAACCGGAACTGGGCATGCAACATGCTTCTTTCTTTTCTTCTTCTCCCCTCAATGATCTCTGAAAGCTGAGTGTTTCCTGCTGAGGAACAGGCGGTACCCTTGCGTATGCTGAGTGTCACAAAGACACTTCATAAACCAAAGTCCTCTGCTAGGCTATGGGTTAAGAAGCTGTGAGTGAGCTGGTCTCCTTGCAGAGCAACTTACTTTTTTTCTACTTGAAAAACAATAGAAATATAGTTAATGTTCAGCCTGACAGAGCCTTAGCAAACATATTAAGGGCTTTGTTTAATAAAATCATATTTCACTTTCATAGACAAGAAGCAGAATAGAGTTGAGTCTTTTTTTAATGAATAAAGTCCTTAGGAAAGCGCTTGCAGTTTTTCTTCATGTGAGAGTCATTCTCAGTTTTGTTCAGTCTGAGGAGCTTGGGAGATTTAGTGCAGCATTTTCTGAATTTCCTTTGGAACAGAAAGCAAGGGGAAATGTTTCTTAATGTGAAATAAAAATGTGCTTTCACCCAAAAGAAAAGTTAAACATTTGCAAGAAAAATGTTCTTCGCGGAAATCTCAATTCTGTTACTGTCAGAAAGTAACAGTGCTAGTGAGCTCTAACACTAACCCCGTGTGTGCGTACTGCAGGAGCGGACTTCTCCCCTCTTTTGTTATAAGTCATGCTGGAAGGGCTGCCACTGGGCTACAAGAGCACAGAGATTTTCACACTGGGATTTGTGTCTACTTTAATTATGTGAATGTCTCTATTGAAATACTACTGGGGAAATAATTCATCATGTGACGTATTATGAAAACATTACTCTTTGCTCCATTCAATTTTGTTTGAACAGCTCCATGTATTTTTTTCCTAAGATTTTTTTGAAATATTTCTTTTGTTCTTAAATGTGCTCAGTGCACAGTGCCTTGATTGTCCTACACACAGCTCGGGTGGCAGCAGACTCCAGTTTTCTGGGTAACTGCAGCTAAGAAATACCACTTCTGGGCTGGGTGTGAGTGGCTTTCCCAGGGCACAGGGCTTGCATAGCATGCTCCTCTCCTTCACTGTTCCACCAAAGCATGCAAATTTACAATTTGCTTTGAGGAAAATTGAGTGGCACTTTTCCCTGAAACAAGCTGTTTCTCTGAGCGCCTCTGCCAGCGAGCTTGCTTGGGAGAGTATTTGCAGAAATGGAATTCAAATGTGGTACAAATACAGCCAGATTGAATACAGATTGAATACATTTACAGATGTAAAAGACTTTGCTTCTTTTAGGCTTGCAAAATGTTTTTGGGGTGAGGAATATCACTTTCTGTAGATTTATAGTGTGTTGCATAAGTCATCCCTAAACACTCTGGCCTTGAGGTGCTGCTTCAATCTGATGGGTTTGATGATGGTGACTGTGACAATGCTGGTCCCACCCAGTTTATAGACCCACAGGTTTCCAAGTGGGTACCTTTTACTCTCTTCAGTCAGTCATGGTTGATAAGAGTGTGAAAATTGGATTTGTTAACTAGAAATCCCTTAGTGATCAATAACTAGTTGTAATTATGCGTTGTTTAAGTGCTACAGAGAGAAAATTGAAGTTTGTGGCCAGAGGAGGAAATGAAGAGCTACAGATACAGCAAGACATTTGGTGTAAGAGAAATTAATTTAAAGAACTGAGTTTGCACAAAGAACAGGAATTAAGCAGCTTCCTATAATGGAGCGTTGGAACAGGCTGCCCAGGGGGGTTGTGGAGTCTTCTTGTCTGGAAACATTTAAAACCCGGCTGGATGTGTCCCTGTGCGACTTGGTCTGGGTGATCCTGCTGTGGCCGAGGGATTGGACTAGATGATCTTTCAAGGTCCCTTCCAATCTCTAATGATTCTATGATTCTATAGCCAGGCCACCTCACACAGCTATAGTGAGGGTACTAGTACATAAGCTAAGCAGGCTGATGTCCAGGAGCCTGGGAATGTCTTTATTTATCTGCATACCTATGGGTGATTTGCATTCTCTAAATAAATCATGCAAAACCAACTGCAGGAGGTGGGAGTGAAGTAGCTGGAGTAGAGCTATTACCAGTAGTATGTGAGAAGGAGCCAGCAAAATTTACTGAGGACCAGTGTATTTTTAAGCTTCTTGTATTCCTACACTTCACAGTTAAGATTAGCAGATTGTTGACAGCTCCATGATATATTTGCCGTCACCTGGCTGGAGTCCGAAGCAAGTGATAAATTTTGAGTTTGAGTGAGCCTGTGTGACATGCAGTGACAGAGACGTTTCTGTTACTACAAGTATGTAGCACGTCCTGTGGTTGGGGTTTTTGGTGCTATTCTTAGGTGGCCTTGAGAGATTTCCTCACTTTCCTTGTGCTTCGGTTTCACCATCCAAGAAAAGATGGAGAAAGTGACACCTTCTTCATTTGCTGAGATGCGTCATTCCTTTTCCGCAGTGTTGAAGCTTGGTACAGGCTCATACCTTTCTCATTGAGTTCAGCAAAGACTGTGTGCTGACAGGAGGCAGTAAGTGCTCTGTAGAAAGGAACCCAGCATTTCCAGTTGTGAACTTCACACATCTTGAGTATGTCATATGAACTTAGATTTGGATTAAAGTGTTTTTGGAGTGATAATACTACATCTTGGGGAGATTCTCCTCCTGGAATACACATTCATTATGGGAGAAAGGACAGTGTGAATCAATTTTGTGCTTGTGTCACCGAACACCTGGAGGTACTGAATTTGCAGCTATTACCGTGAGGATAAAACCATAGCTCCCTGTACTGGTGAATTCTATTCAAATGATGAAGAAATATAAATGGTGGTTTTTTGGATTCCCTCATCTTTGTAGTTTCTGGTGCTTAAATTTATCTCAACAAATTGAAGTCTGTCTTCCCCACACCTTTAAAAAGGTCTCACATGTGTCAGCATTAGTAGGGTCACAGAGAATCACAGAACATTAGGGATTGGAAGGGACCTCAAAAGATCATCTAGTCCAATCCCCTGACACAGCACGATCACCTAGACCAAGTTGCACAGGATCATATCGAAAAGGGTTTTAAACACCTCCGGAGAAGGAGACTCCACAACCCCCCTGGGCAGCCTGTTCCAGTGCTCTGTCACCCTCACTGTGAAGAAGTTCCTTTGCATATTTATATGGAACCTCCTATGTTCCAGCTCCTTGACCTTATCACTAGATGACACTGAGAAGAGCGTGACTCCATCCTCCTGATACCCACCCCTCATGTATTTATAAATATTATTGAGGTCATCCATCAGTCTCCTCTTCTCCAAACTAGAGACTGAGCTCCCTCAGCCTTTCCTCATAAAGGAGGTGTTCTTTGTTGCTCTGTGATGGACTCTCTCCAGCAGTTCTGTGTTCTTCTTGAACTGAGGGGCCCAGAACTTGACAGAGTACTCTGGATGTGGTCTCACCAGGACAGAGTAGAGAGGAGGAGAACCCTTCTTGATCTTCTAACCACCCCAGGATGCCATTGGCCCTCCTGGTCACAAGGCACATTGCTGGCTCATGGTCATCCTACTGTCTGCCAGAACTCCCAGGTCCCTTTCTCCTGCACTGCTCTCCAACAGCTCAGTCCCAAGCCTATACTGGTATCTGGGGTTGTTCTTTCCCAGATGCAAGACTCTACACTTACCTTTGTTATACTTCATTTATCTGCTCAGCTCTCCAGCCTGTCCAGGTCCCACTGAATGGCAGCAGTCTGCAGGGATGTTGGCGACGCCACCCAGCTTTGTGTCATCAGTAAACTTGCTGACAGTGCACCCTAATCCCTCATACAAGTCATCAGTTAATAGATTGAACAGGACCGGTCCCAGCACCGGTCTCAGTACTGACCCTTGGGGCACTCCACTAGATACAGGCCTCTAAGTAGTCTCTGCCATTGACTGCTACTCTCCGGCTTCTATCCTGCAGCCAGTTCATGATCCTCCTCGCTACCTGATCATCTAGACCACACTACCTCATTTGGGCTGTGAGGATGCTGGAAGAGACTGTGCCTTGCTGAAGACAGACCAACCACTCTGACATCATCTTTCCACTTGGCTGTGCCCTCATAAAAGGCTATCAGGTTGCTCAAGCATGACTTCCCTTTGGTGAAGCCATCCTGACTGTCCCTAATAACCTTCTTGTCCTTGATGTGCCTGGAGACAGCATCTAGGCTAAATTGTTTCTTCACCTTTCCTGGGAAGGAGGTGAGGCTGACCACTCTATAGTTATGTGGGTCCTCCTCCTTACCTTTTTTGATGACTGGGTAGCTGCCTTGAAGCTGGTATTTTACTGCTTGAGATACATCAGAGTCAGGCAAAGTGGCTGTGCTTGTAGTGAGAGATGCAGAGTGTTACACCCCAGCTTGGGGGCTTGTGTTGGCTGTGGGAGCTGGTCGCAGACTACACTGGAGACAGCACTGATCCTGGCAGAGCAGTCAGGGAAATTGTGACACAAACAATGTTCAATAACTACTGCAAAGTGTAGCCCGAAACTGGGAGGTCTGGTTAGGTCTGGAAATTGTCTGTCGCTTGCAGCAGAAATTTGAAGCAGCTTGCAAAAGGGGAAGTTTGAAAAGCAAGTAATTATTTTATTCCCTGAAATAGGACCATTGAATTTCCTTACTGAAGACCATTCAGAAATGTCTTCACACTAACTGCTTCAACTCTTCACCTGGAGGATAAAAGTGGCAGTTTCTACACCGGGTAAAATATGTTTGTTTAATGTGACTGCTGGGAGGAAGTGAACAGAGGAAGGGAATTCTCTGAGGAAGCAGCTGAGTCTGCCAGGGAGAACAGTGCTCAGGCATTGGAAGGGAATTTCCCTTGTGCATGTGCACACAGGGAAGAAGGGACCCGCTCCTAAGGGTACACAGAACATATGTGTGGCAAATGGACTCATGCAAAGGCCCATTACCCTGTGCTGTCTGCTCTCCGTGGCTGGCTTGCTGTAGAGGAGCTTGGCCAAGGTTCATTTTGGTGGAAACCAGGGCTGTGTAAGGGAATTTTACAGTACATGCACAAGTAGCCTCCCCAGATCAGGCCTGATTAATGGTTTTGGACAGAAAACTAAAGGGAGTAGCCAGTTTGGGAAGTGGCACTGCTGGCTGTGTGAGTCTCCCTGAGAGTTGAGAGCATCTGTGCCCACCAAACTGCCAAGGAGGGAGCAGCAGCAGTCTTACAAAGAGGTTAAAATAAGAAGCTATGGTTATAGAGTACCTATGTGGGAAAAAGAGCAAAACCCCCACTTCTGATTTATACTTCTTTGGAGAAAGGTTCAAACTGTATCTACAAATAGGTCTTTCTGAATTTGAAGGTGTTTTAGCGGTAGAACATAGCAAACAATTAGAAAAGAGAATATGCATAAGTAAAGCACATACTTTCACCTTCATGTGATATGGGTTTAGGTTCCCTAGACATGTTCTCTGGGGTTTTAAACCTTGGGTGCTCTCAGAGACCAAGAGATCTGGGGGCGCATGTCTGTCATGATATAGGGCCTACACCATCTTTACATCCCTTGGATTGAAGAGTGCAGGGCTTCATAGATTACAGGGGTTAATTCTCTTGTAATAGTAAGTCTGCAGGCAGATATATTTGAAACAAAGGAAACACCCATTTCCATACACACAGTTTCCTTTGAAACCTTAGTTGTTTGTGTAAATTATTTCCATTATTTTTCCTTTGTGTTGCAAAAGATGGAGTTGGAGATTGATGCTGGGAGAAGCAGAAGAGAACAGGGAACAGAATTAGCTTGAAAACACAGATCTTATTGGTGGAGGCTGAGAAGCACTAAGAGACAGGGAAGCTGTTCTTTCTATATCAGGGAACTAAACCCAGGCAAAAAGCTTCAGGGTTATGCTTGTTGAGCAGTAAAGAGATGTTGAGCTGTGTCGTGTTTTGGTGTAGCTGTGTTTTGCTGGGGAGATGAGGGGCAGGAGATGAGGTGCCTCTGCTTTGTGTTTGATTCTGCCCCCTGGTAGTTCTCTGCTGCCTGCTTCTTGTTCAGCTGCTCACACATCCTCCTCCAACAAGAGTAGAGACACTCTCCGGAGCACCTCCAAAACTCTTCTGTGCTTAGCCATCAAATGTGGAAGGTGTACCTCTCTTGCTGTGGATTTGTGGTGATCATTTGCCTTAGGCAGGGAGAGCATATGTACAGCAAATGGACACTTACATAACCCTATTAGCTTATACTGTATGATTTGAACTGTTGGTTTGCCACAGGGAGTTGGAGAAGAATTAGGTAATATAAATAGAAAGATGACATCCTCAGAAAGAGTGCCATTCAGCACATATTGCTGGCTGTCCTCATGGTTCAGAGCCGATAAGCAAATTTGGCCTGAATCCTGTTGTGGCATTTTACAATGGCACCAGCACAGCAGAAGAATTGGCAATATCAGCAGAGGTGGACGCTGTGGATGTGATTCCAGCCATCCCTTGTCTACAGCTCTGAATGTGCATCTTAGGGGCAGAAAACTAGGGCCAAATTAATTGTGTTTAATTTTGATTATGGGCCATTCCCTTTGAAGTGACTCCTGAGATGAATTTGTCCTGTGAGTGCTTTAAATGGCAAGTTGCTCAGAAGTACTGCTAAGGCATCCTCCAGGTTCATTTCAAATACCCTTTTTCCTTCCTCGGCCTTTGGTTCCTGGTACAAATGCAGACACTTTGCATTAATTCCCTACAGGGCTTCTGTGCCATATTTGTAGGCTTTTGAGTGGCACTGTGGAAAACATGTATGCATTATGGTAATGATCAGGGCCAATTCTTGTGTTCTTTATTCAGATACCAGTTAGGGGAAAAAAGAAAATCTATGGTGATTAATCACGCAAAAATTCTACTAAGAACTCACTTCAGGGAGGGTTTGAGTGGGACCTCAGTAATTTGGCCAAAGAGCATGATGGCTTTTAACAACAGCTAGGTAGTGATTAGGTGGAAGTATGTGAGTGTAAAGGGCTGACGTGCTGGACCAAGGAAAGGTAATAGTATTGTCTGTTCAACACCACAAGGAGCTGTTGCATATTATTACATTTAAAGAAAAGGAAAGTACAGTGAATGCACTTTTAAGCCAGTTCCTCCCACTGTTTTGTTCATTTGTTTCTGTGGGACTGGCTGAAGGCTTTGTCGGGTCTAGCAGGAGTCTCTCAGCTGCCTAATAGCAGTGCAGAAAGCATGGCACAGCACTTTTTCTTTATTTATTTTCTTACTTATAAAAAGCAGTGTTTACAGAAAGCTGTGCTGTGACCCAGACTTTAAGAAAAGCTACCTGTTCTTCCCTCCTTGAGGTCTTCTGAAAGCTCACATGACAGAAAGCACTTCTCACCATGAACAAGCTGTCAAATGCATCTGAAATGGGCATCTTGGAGTTTCCAGCTGCTGGCAACTGCATGGCAAAACAATTGCTACATTGGCAATTGCTTTGCAGAAGTTGCTTGTCTAACAATCAGGCCAACAAAGTATTTATTTGAAACAAGTTTGCTTTAAGCATGAAAGAGCACTGCTTTTTCCCCACCTTGCTGTGTAGTTAAAACAGGGCGAAGACAGCTGGAGATGCTGTTTACTCACACCATGAGTGCTGAAGGCAGGTCAGTTCAGGGCCTTACAGTCTGCAGAGAAAGAATGGAATTTGGAAATTCTTGGGTTCATTTGGCAACTCCAAATTCAAGACTTTTCCAGATAAAGCTGAACATTTCAGAGCATCGTTCAGGAGCAGGGGAAAACTTTACAGTTCATTTCATTCCTAGACAGAGAGCAGCAGGAAGCTGCCCATTGCTTGGCAGGCAGAAAGTCCCAAGGCTGGGGCAGCGGCCAAGGGCTCAAACTTGAATTGAGTCAGTTTTCCTTGTCATCTTCCCTCTTTTTCAGCTAAGGTAGACACTGCTCTCCAGCTATGCTCCCTCCTGTATCTTCTGTTCACCCTTGAGCTCTGTGGGGTTAAGTAGTTTGTACTCAGGGGACTGCTTGGTGCATGGAACAAGTGAAGGAGAACTTTGGTCTCTAGCTCCACTTGCTCAACTTGTTCATGAGTCTCTAGCAAAGCTTTTTCTGCCTCCAAAACTGTATTGCTTAAACACAGGACTTCAGAAAAAAAAGGATTGTGCAGCCATGGGGGTGGCAGTAACCTTCTGACATGTCAGTGCTGAAGGCAACTGGAAAGAGACGGACCGTCCATCTCTGTGTCTCAGAAGGTTCTGCAAATAGCTGGAGAGACTCTTTGGTGCAGAAAGTCCTCTACCAACTAGCAAATGTGATCCTGAAAGTTACTTTTACAAGTCCTTCTGACAACTGTTCCTATTAGGATCTCAATCAGTACCGCATTGTGAATTCAGTTAAGTTTTCCCTTGGCATACTCTGAATGTATTAAGTGGTGAAATGTCAGTCAATCAAAGCAAATTTGCACTTATTCCAGAAAGAAATCTGAATGTGGTGATGGGGCAATATGCTGCGTAATGAAAGTTGTGGATGGCTGAGTGGACCTCCCGGCTAATGCAGTGGTAATCCTGCCCTGGCTAAATTGTTTCTCGTTTGTACCCATGCTGTCCACGTTTGAGTCACAGTGTTTCTCGCTGGTTGGTCCTGTTTGCAGTTGAATGATTTAACCTACTAAGGGTCCTGATTCCCCTGACACATCTCACAGAATGATAGAATTGTTTTGGTTGTAAGAGACCTTTAAGATCATCAAGTCCAACCTTTGATCCAGTGTTTCCAGGTCACAGCTAAATAATGTCCCTAAGTACCAAATCTTTTAGCGGTCTTCCAATACCCAAAGGGGCTACAGGAAAGCTGGAGAGGGATTTTTTTATAAGGGACTCTAGTAATAGGACAAGGGGATGGTTTAAAGCTAAAAGAGGGGAGATTTAGGTGAGAAGGAAGAAAATTCTTCCCTGTGAGGGTACTGAGGCCCCTGGAACAGGTTGCCGAGGGAGATTGTGGGTACTGCGTCCCTTGAAGTGTTCAAGGCCAGGTTGGATGGGGCTCTAGGCAACCAGGTCTGGTGAGAGGTGTCTCTGCCCATGGCAGGGCATTGGAACTAGATGATCTCTCAGGTCCCTTCCAGCCTAAGCCCTATGATACATCTTTTAGGTTCCTCTAGGAATGGTTTCCATATACTCTTTGCTGAATTCTCTCCCTGAGTTGGAGAAGGTGACTAGGGATGAAAAGGGGCCTTATGGCAACCAGCAAATCTCTTACTGTTTAAGCAAAATACCTCTTGTCTCGAGTCACCTTGAAGAAAATAAGCTTTTCAGTAAAGAAAAGGGGAAATCTGCTGAGTACCTTTTTTGGTTTCGATTAAGACCATAACTTCTAGCAGGCTCTGCCACTAATCTGCCTGAAATGGGAACCTTTTAAGAAGCTGCAGCCCCAAATTAATTTCTGCAAATGTATTTTCTTTTTGAAAAAACCTGACTAAGGATTTGAAATCTGGAAATGCTGGGGCTGCAGGGAAGCTTGTCTGGCTCAGGAGAAAAGAAGGGAGATCTCGTGTGCAGTGTGGTTGAGTGCACTGAGGTTGGCTGTGGTGGGTGGGTGTTGTGAATAAGCTTATGCTGCTTTCCCTGCTGTGCACCACAGGACTATGTGCTGGGGCTGCTGGCTGGGCATAGAGCTGAGGTGCTGCGTCTCCTCAACCCACTTCAAGTGTATCTTCTGGAAGGGAGGTGCCAACCATTTACGCTCTCTGTGGGTTGAGGTGTTCTGACTGCTGAGCCGTCAATAATACACACTGTTGTTTGCTAGACAAAGCTTTTCCATTCTTCAGTTTTTGTAGAACATTTGCGTTCGTCGCTGCCACTCTGGTGCAGCATTGCCCAGCTGCCTGGGCGTTTTGCAGGCACATCATTTCGCTGTGCTGTGCTCCATATTGATGGTATCAAGAAGCGGGGTCTTCTCCTTGGTCTAAGGCATTGAGGTCTTCTCTTTGGCTTGTGGCGGATGTTTTTCTATGGCTTTGTTCATACCAAAGAAACGTTCTACAGGTCGAAAAATTTCAGGATTTGACTTTATAACCTAAATCATAGAATCATTAGGGATTGGAAGGGACCTCGAAAGATCATCTGGCCCAATCCCCCTGCAACAAGTCACACAGGAACACATCCAGGCAGGTCTTAAACGCCTCCAGTGAAGGAGACTCCACAGCCACCCTGGGCAACCTGTTCCAGTGCTCCGTCACCCTCACTGTGAAGAAGTTCCTTCTCAGGTTGATGTGGAACCTCCTATGTTCCAGCTTACAACCACTGCCCCTCATCCTATCACTAGATGACATTGAGAAGAACCTGGCTCCATCCTCCTGACACCCACCCTTCACATATTTGTAGACATTAATGAGGTCACCCCTCAGTCTCCTCCAAGCTAAAGAGACCCAGCTCCCTTAGCCTCTCCTCATAAAGGAGCTGCTCCACCTCCTTCATCAACCATGTTGCCCTATGCTGGACTCCCTCCAGCAGCTCNACTTCTACCCTGTAGCCAGTTCACAATCCACCTTACTACTTGATAATCTAGACCACACTGCCTCACTGCTGACTTTGCTACCTAAATGCAAGTTGTTCATCTGAGTGGGGGTTACAATGTTGGCTTCTTTTAGGGGCTCTTTTCTCCCTCATTCACCCTCCTTCTCTACAGTTTATAATGCATTTGGAGCTTGCCAAGGCCATTTCCCTCGTGTTGTGATTCATCGGTAATTATACTCCTTTAAATCAATTGTTCGTTTACTTTTCATAAAAGTCCCCAGCTTTTAAACTTGTACTTCATTGGAGCTTATAATGGTCTGCTGAAAAAAAAAAAGTAAAAAAATCCTATGTGCTTTTATTGTCTTTTAGCATCTGCTTCATTATCTGTTATACTTCAATACTTATTTATTCCAATGAAGGAATATAAATGTTGAAACATTCTGCACAAAGCTAAAAGAACTGCCAGCAGTAAATAGCATTTTTGATCATTTTAATAATTTTTCTTTCTGTCTGCAAATCAATCATAAATACGCCACGATTTTTTACAACTTTGGTTACTACTTGAAGTTGTTCTGCAAAGAGATTACTTGAATTCTTCCACTCTAGGTACAATTGCAGGTGTTGACCTCATCAGCGACAAGTTTAGTGGTACTTTTAGAAAACTTTTAAGAGGATATTCTTCTTTACTTTGAGGATGGAAGCACAGCACCATGGAACAAGCTGCTCAGAAAGGTTGTGGAGTCTCCTGTTCTGGAGACATTCAGAAACCACCTGGACATGTTCCTGTGCAACCTGTTCTGCATTAACCTGCTTTAGCAGAAGGATTGGACTAGATCTTTTCCAGAGGTCCCCTCTGGAACCCAAATCAGTTTGTGATTCTGTTCATGTGGTACATTTTGGCTGGCAGCACAGGCCTGCAAGTTTTCTATCTCTCGATCAGATGTTAACTGATTCATAGGAT
Organism: Rhinopomastus cyanomelas; assembly: GCA_013400115.1. Lineage (NCBI taxonomy): Eukaryota > Metazoa > Chordata > Aves > Bucerotiformes > Rhinopomastidae > Rhinopomastus > Rhinopomastus cyanomelas. The sequence continues at coordinate 3,080,328 of VXBP01001971.1, read as the reverse complement.
TTAAATGAATATCCGTGTCTGTGCTGCTTTAGTCGTGACTTTGATAAAATCCCAAACCTTTGTCCTTGTGTTTAAAACTCAAACTCAGTGTCTGCATTCAGTTGCAATTACTTTTTCCCCCAGTATTTTCTTAGTGGGTATGATCGGCGTTGTCCAGTTATTAGCCTGTTGTTTATAAGAGTCTTATATAATAATCTCCCAGAAGCATATACAGCATATGGAGAGCTGGGAACTTTTTTTGCTAAGACTAGATTCCCTTCAAATTCCTTTGCCCCGTAGAGCAGAGCTCACTAGTGAACAAGTTACTATGGTCAGCAGAATTTTTCTGTGTGAGACATTTAATACAGCGAAATCTAAAAACAGTGGTCATCAGCTGAAACAGAATCTTCCTAGAAATTTAAGCTTTGAACTCAGTGGTGCTTCATGATCAACACCTCTGTATGACGGTCCTGCTCAGTTCAAGGAATCGTAGCCTACTTTCTCCCCATGTGCAATGCTTTACCTGACTATGTAAAAGGAATTTGAGTGTCGTGTTCAGCGTAAGTCGAGAATGTGGAGGAGGCTGCACTTTTAAACCAGTGGCAGGAAATCACATGAAATTCAATGTAATTACATTGTTCTAGAAATGTGATTATGTGTTTCAGCTATCAGCTTCCCTCTAAATTACTTCAGCTCAGTCTCAGTCTGTGGAATGATATCTGCCAAGTTGAGATGTAAAGGATGTAATACATATGAAGAAGTGCATTTTACATTTACATTTTATATTCACGTGTGATTGTGTATTACATTTCCCACATCCAGCCTCTGCCCATATATGTGTCTCACCTGCTACGTGCAGGGAAATTGAACCTTAGCTTCCCTTAATATCGTAATTTAGTCTTTGCAGCACCACGTGTATGACATTAGCTACTTAATTTCACGTGAAATTGCAGAGAGGTCTTAGCTGCAGGAACAGCCTGTAAAGAAAGGGCTTCCCATTGTGAAAATAAGATAAAATGTTCCCAAGAGTAAGTACAGCCTTGATTGTAATGGTACTGCTGAGGTTTCACAATTCTAAAAGGTAAGAAAAGAAGGATAATATTGGTATTTCTGATAGATGAGCTGCAGACTATGGCTTGGAGACCCACTGTTTGAAGCCTGGTGCTATGCTGACAGGCAGTGTGTTACACCTGAAAGTAGGTGGGCCTCGAGTTGATTGAGGATGATAACTTGACAGGGAAGATTCCCATCAGGTTGGCAATACCACTGGGAAGAGCAGAGCACTTCCTTAACGCCACTTAAAAGCAAAGCAAGTCGTCCATATATTTAGTGATTTTTTTTGAATTGGTGCCTTGGTAATTTGAGCTCTTCATCAGCAAATCAGGTAATTTATAGCCTAACTGTCAGATTAGAAAGTAATCTCAGTCTCAGTAATATACTGGCTTTGCTTTTAATATCCACAAGCTATTGACATTAGTAATCGAGAGTAAGATTTTGTGTCAGCAATTACTTGCACAGAAGATATTGTCACTTTAATGCCTCAGTACTTGACTTTAGGATAAGGTCAGCAACAGTAATTGCTGGAGGAAATAATTACAGCCACCAACACGCAGGCATTGACAAAGACCACCTTTGCAGGAGGCTGGTGTCAAACTCAACGTTACTGCTGCAGCTGGAAACCTATTGTGATTTGTAGGTGTAATATTGTGTCTACAAAAATAGAAGGCAGGTTGCCTTGCTTTTCCCTTCTTCACCTCTCACCCAGTTATTGGAGCGAGCTGCATTTCTGAGCCCTTTAGTCCCAACAGCATCTGTGTGCAGAGTGCTGCAAGGACAGGTGACTCTTTGAGAGTGAAGAGCGTGATTTATGAATAAATCTTCTTCAATTGTCTCTTTAAGTTAAGTACAAGACAACTTTAGGCCTCCCTCTACCACCCCCTCTCCATAATAAGTCTGGGTGAATGGGACTTCCCCTAAGGTTGAATGACTCTTTTGAGTCAGCAGTACAATCAGAAGGACCTTGGAAAGAAAGGTTTCGCAGCTGTGGAAGCTGCTCAGATGTCCATGAAGATGAAATAGGGAGGAGCATAATTAATCTTTCTGTCGTCTTCAAGATGTGTTAACAGCAGACCAGGTTGTTTTCTCTGAAGAGCTAGGGAGTTGCTAGAGGGGAAAAAGTGCTTGTCTCCAAGAATTAATCTCCTCTTCTCCAGGATTTACCCCCTCAAATGTGTCTGAAAGAGACTGCTGTAGCAGAACAAGGAACATTTTTTCCATCTTGGTGCATTTTATAAACCTCTTCCAGTGTAATTAAGCCCCTCCTCATCCTGAAATATTTTCAGGTGTTGATGGGCACATGGTGGGTGACTTAATTTCATTCACAATACTATCTTTTAAGTTTTCACCGTTTTATCATGGCCTGAGAAACGCACTTCACAGTCAACAAGAAGGCTGGGCTGATGAGACTGCGTGCAGGGCCTTCTCCACTCCTGCTGTCAAGCCTGGAGAGGAGAGCTGTACTGTGTGTCCTCATGTCCCCAGTTGAGGAGATAATCTGCTCAACGGACAGTTCTTACCTTCCAGGTGCAGGGAAGACAAGCCATGATGGTATGTATTTCACTTGTCCCCTAGAAGCAGGAGAGGAGTGGCTGCTGTTTTCCAGCTCAAGCATGACTAGTCATAATTAGTTTAGCCCTGGGTTATTGGTCCTGTGCCGTGTAAGATCAAACGCGTGTGTGTGCGGCTCAGCACGTTTGTCATAGTTAAGAATTCCAGTGGCCTCACACCATCCTCACTTCAATCACAGCCGTTTTTTGGCCAGCCTCAAGTTTACAAGCAGATGTTAAACATCCTCAGTGCATGAAGACAGTTTTGTCCCCAGATGGCAAGCTGTGAGATCGTTGGGTGGCACCGTGGAGCTGAGAGCACAGCGTGCTGCCCCTTGTTAAAATGGCTTAACAGCTGATTTCCTTTATTGGAGGTTTGGAATCTCCCCCAAGCACAGCAGATTCCCTTGCTGAATTACATTGTCTGTCTGCCGTAAAAGCCTGTGTATCAGAATGGTTCACATCCTCTAAATAAGGCTCATTAATTGCAAATTCATGACTAACAGGGTTAGGGACTAGTTAAAACTGAAAAAGCAGAACAGGAGTGGGAAGTGCTTAATGCTCAGTGGGGTACAGTATCTCACTGTGAGTCTTCCTTGCTGAAAACCATTGAGTATATGGTTATACAGGGTTGTACTGGGTTCATCAGTAGTTGATTCAGTGCCGTCCAACTCCTCTGTTGGGAAAGTCTGGTTCTATAGTGTTTGCTGTGGCAAGCGTGGTGTGTGCTTTGATGTGCTGAAAGTTTAAGCAACTCTTTAGTATCTGGCACCCAGTCTTCATGAAACATGAATTGTTTCTTCTCTCTCTTTTTTCTATGTCACCTTTTGCAGAGCTGAGTTTTCATCTAGTTTCTGAGGACGTGTAGGAGCTTGAATCATAAAGGCTGGTCAAGAAAACAGAGGCTAACCAAAACCAAAGCTGTGAGAGCCTCTCCTTCCTAACCTCAGAAGGGCTCTGCAGGTCCCGTTTGTCTCACTGAAATTCCCTGGGGCAGTGCTCCTGAAGGACCTATTTGAGTCCTTCCCCCTTGATTTGCCAGCTAATGAAGGACTGTTGTTTGTCACCAAACTACTGAGGTAGCTCGTTTAACAACAATTTGACTGAACCATGATGGAGCATCTGCCCTCGTGCTGGGGGACTGCTGGTAATGAAGGTAAAATCAGAACAGAGCAGTCCTGTGGCAAACAGACCAGTTTCAATGACAAAGGAAAAATGCTAGAGGAAGGTTTAGTGCTGTTGTTGGGAAGGAAAGGGAAAGCCACGGAGGGAATGATCCTATCCACTCTACTGAATTAGGAAGTGAATCACACTCCTATACTGTTGTACTGCTGCACATACAGAGCAAATTGGGAGCCCCATCCTGTACCACTTAGATTAGTTGCCTCCAATTTTTTATTATGGCCATTTTGTCCAGAATTTCCCAAATTTTTCATTACATGCACAGTCTTTGTTAGAGATTAATGATCTGGAAGTGGATGTGGCCCTCTGAAATGTGTAAACTTTTTATAGAAGAGCCAGGAGTGCAGTGTTCAGCTACCATTCTCTGTTTTATTGCTGCTGTATTGTGTTTGAATCCATCCTGAAGCAGGCTGCTGTCTGTGACTGATCTTCAGCCCTGTGAACACAAGGGTCTAATTTAAAAATTGCTGCAAGGATTAAAGAATCCTTTGCCAATCCTGCAGGCCCAGGGTGAGTAATTCCTTTCGACAGGCAAGTAAAATGCCATTAGTTTCTTACATTACTGTCAATTGCAGTGGTAAAAGGCAAGCAATTTCTGTGCGGTGGCTGGTAAATTTTCCTGACAGCTCTGCAAGGCTGGATAAGCTTTTGGAGCTGCGGCAGCACTATGAGCAACAGACTCTGGAGAGCTGAATTGTCCTGACCTTCTTGCCCATCTCAGGCTCTGGGGCTGCCAGGGTCTGTCTATCAGGCACCAGCTTGCAGAATAATATTTTGGCCAGACCTGCAGAGCAAAAAGCTGGGACTTGGAGCTTTAGGGCATCTAGAGGGGGAAAACTGTCTCTTCATCTTCATTGTTAGAAATATTGCAGGCAAATCCAGCGAAGCAGTGCTTTGGCACCGTCTGTCTGTGGGGCTTTCTCTAGACGTCATGGCCTGCGCTGCACAGCCTCTGTCAGCTGTACTGGAGGACAGACAAAATCCTCACTGAAGTTGCTGAGAGATTCAAAGAGTCATTGGTGAAGGCTCACTCTCCTTGCAGAGATTCTTCACAAAACTTCTGAGAAAGCATCACCTGAAGAAGCCACTCTGGGGCTGTCAAAGATCAAAGCCTGTTGAGACAGTGGCTGAAAGGCTAACTAGGCCTACCTGAGCACCAGAGGAGTGGGGTAATTTTATTGTGAAGTGCTTGGTCTCAAGGAGAATCTTGAAGACGTGTCCGAGCTGCAGAAAAACTCAGAGTAAAGAAAGCAGAATGGGAAAAAAACCCAACAACAAGAAAACAGGGGAAAACTGTCTTTGAAGTTTTATCCCAGCTGGAGGGCTGGTTCTCATCAGAATTCACACATTATTAGGCTGCTTGGTGGTCATTGGTGCCTGGAGTACAAACCACATAATCATAATGCTCACTAAAGTTTTCACTAGCAGTAGAAAAATGCTTTTTTGCTATAATGTATGGTGCCACCTTTTCAAGAAAAGTAGGGTCTGAGCTATACTGGAAATTGAATTCTATCTTGTGGAAAGGGAGATTATTTCCTGAGCTTTCCTTATTCACTGTCCTAGCACATACTGCTCAAGGTAAAGGTGCACTCTGGGATGATTGATGGGCAGGTGCGAGAAGACTGCTGTTCCTTGTGACAGGGGTATAAAGAAGATATTTTTATTTTTTGACAGTGAAGGGGAAATGGCATCACGGGCAGTTTTCAGCAGTGTACTCTGCAGCCCCAGTTAGCTCTGCATATTTTACGGCCTCCATTTTCTTTCTTCGATTAAACAACATAAAACCCTATAAAATAATCCAATAAAAACAACAACTACTAGTTCAGGTAAAGTTCTTGTGGCCTTTTTAATTCTGGAAGGATTTTCATTGCTGTGTTTTATCTCCCTTCCCCTCCTCTTGCCTCTAACTCTGTCCCTTGTGCTCAGGTCAGTGGCTCCTTGCCACAACCTTTATAGATGTGGTTCCTAACAACAACCTGTTCTGACCTGCTTTTCTGTGCAGAGCACTGGGAAAGAATGGAAAAACATCCTGTGTTAGCTAGGTCTATTAAAGACCTCTTCATGCTGTTAAGCAGTTGCTGGATGTGCCAAGGGATGGGACTGGTTCAGTAGAAGTTTTGAAGATCTGTTGATTTTAATGTTCTTTTCTGTTTATTTTTTTACTGGTGCAGTTTTAAGCAGTCTTTTAGGTCAGGATGACTGTTACTGAGTGTCCCGTTGCTTTTAACGGCATCTCCCAAGAGAAGGCAATGTTCCAATGTGTTGTCCACTCCTCAGCCTCGCTGCTGATCTTCTCATACTTTTTAAACCACTGAAAGAGGTGTGTGAGAGTCAAGGTGAGACCTCATTCAAGGCATGAAGACTCTTGCCCTTATGTACTTTTTCAGGCAGGACTACACATGCTGCCTCAAGACTCGCCACAGGCTGGCTACCACTGGCCTCTTCTGGGTTTCTGCCAGTCAGGGCATTTGCAGCACAACCTGCACTGAGCTGAGGTATTGTGCCCCAGTGAGCACAACCAACTCCAGGGCTGACTGTAGTACTCAGTTTCTGATCCTAGGTCATACACTTTGATGCCTGATAAAAGAAAACTAATTATATCAGCCTGAAATGTATTTCATAAACATTTTCCCTTCAGGAAACCTCTGAGTCTCCACGGTGGTGATTAGTCCATCACTGTGTTTAGATTTTTTTTTAAATGCTGCAAACCCCCACCCAGAGCTGACTGAGACATTGCTGTGGAGCTCATTATCTGCTTTTTCAGAGAGGGATAGAAAGTTTTCCATTTGTCACTGTTTAGGTGCTTCCAGAAATTGTGACCTTCAGAGCCTTTTTTTAACACTTGTAGAGATAGAAAAATGACCCCTTTATAAAAATTCTTTGTCTCCCAGGAGGCCTGAACTCTATCCAGGCTGCAAACATTTTTGCAGTGCTGATTTCTAAAAGGAACCTTTCAATAAAAGGAAACCTGGAAGTGTCTTTGTCTTTGCAGGAGGAAACCTCTGACTAACTTTGATTTTTTCATTATAGTTTTCAAAGCTGTGTTTCTGCATGATTGCAAGAATTCCAAGTTCAAATACTCTAGACACTTTCAGACTTGGTAATGCATTTTCTCCTGTGCTCCTAGGCTTTAAAGAAGAGTTTAATCTATTATAGCATTGCATTGGTTTCAAGGTAAAGGACATAGTCTGAGAGTTTTAGATCTTGCAGAGAAAGGTTGAAGAGCCTGAGCAGGCTTTGATTTTTTGTTCTGTAGACATGTTACAAGAAAGCCACTCCAGCGTTTTACCTCTTCTCTCTACAGAGAAGGTATACTACAGATCGTTGTGTTGGAGAAAAGAGGTCACATACTTCAATTCCTGGAGATGTCTGAGGGTGTGTGACAGCAGGCACTCTTAAGCTCTTTGAGTAATGATCAACACGTGGTAACTCGGTTGAGTGAACTGAGGCAGTGGAAGAAACAAAAGTATCTGGCCTCCTTCAAGGAAGCCAATGGTGTGAGCTGGTTATGCATCCTAATGAGGAAGGGATGTTATGAGTTGTTAGGTAGCAGGAGGGTCATTTAGACTTGGAAAAAGACCTGCTGTCTCCTTTTGATCAATAGTAATAATGGTTAGTTCATGTTTATTGCATACTTTGAAAGTGTGAAGTATCAAGTGAGTTTTAGGATTTGTCTATTTATTTGCAAATTGTGGGCAGTTTCTCCTGCCCTCCGGGCAGGGAAAGGACAGAGGACGTGATTTGCTTCCCTGTGTGGCAGTTGCTGCTGGAGCTGTGCTAGTGAGATGCCGGGGTCAGCATCCCAAACATCAGCCCCATTCTCCTGTGTGAAGAGTTTGTTTGAATTTAAGACTGTTCAGCACAATCCAGAGCCACATTCGCTTATACTATAATTAATTTGTATGTCAAAGGCACAACAAAATTTTCAGGTAGACTCAAATTTTGAGGTTTAGTTCTATTAAGAAAATGCCAGTTGCTTCAGAACTCTTTAACCTGGAGTTTTAACTACCTACTGCGGAAATGTGGAAATATGTTGAAATGCAGTATCTACACAATTTTTCAGTGTAAAAATGCAGAGCATCGGCACAGCAATAGCAATTTATTGCTCTTTGGATGAAGTTCTGAGTAATGGTGAATAAACGTCCTTATTACCCTCTTGAACTTACTCAAGCAGTTAAATGGTTAATAAAAGATCTCGAGTAGATAGAGTTGGACCCAACTCCTCCTGCCCCCGTGCCTAGCAACCCTTTCAAAGAATCACAGAATTTTAGGGATTGGAAGTGAACTCAAAAGATCATCCAGTCCAATCCTCCTGCTACAGCATGATCACCTAGACCAAGTTGCACAGGAACATATCTGGGTGGGTTGTAAACATCTCCAGAGGAGGAGACTCTATAACCCCCCTGGACAGCCACTTCCAGTGCTCTGTCATCCTCACCATGAAGTTCCTTCTCAGACTGATGTGGAATCTCCTATGTTCCAGCTTACACCCATTTCTCCGTGTCCTATCACTAGATGACACTGAGAAGAGCCTGGCTCCATCCTCCTGACACTCACCATTCCCATATTTATAAACATTAATGAGAGAAAACCATGTTTGTTGTGGGTTTTCATCTCCTGTTGCATAAAGACTTCAGAACCTCTCAGGTTTCCATAGCAGTGTTGGAAACCTATATAAACAGGTCTGGTTAGTGGCAGGAATAAATGAGATTAAAAACTAATAGCTTTAATTTCAGGGCAATTAGAATAACTTTCTGGTGTGTTTGTAAGCTCTGTCTGCTTACCTGACTGAGAGAACAGATTGAAAAATGGATTTGGTGTTGAAATAGGAAAATGAAATCTTAAAATGTCTCCTCTCCTTTAAGAAAATGTCAAAATTAGAGAATTTTCTTTGGATATGGAAATACAACACAATGTTTGACTGCTTTGAAGACATTCACATTCTCTTTGCTGGTTTCATGAGCAGTCTTACATCTAGAAAATGCTTGAGACACCTTCCAGTTAAAAAAAATTCCTAAGGGGTGACACCTCTTTTTCTGCCCTTGCTTCACAGCTGTGACATTTAACTTTTCAACGTTAAACAATAGCTGTGAGGCTCATCAGTCTCTGCTGATTTAGACCAGCTGAGGATCTGCTCTAAAATATTTAGACGTTCTTAGGAAAAGTGAGGGGCTCTTGAGATAGTGTGCTGGATTTTTTTAGAGAAGTCATATGTAGAGTTTGATGAAAAAGAGGAGGGAGGGCTTCTGATAAAATACTCTTCCCATCATCATCTCAGATTTTTCAACCTGACATTTTGGTGGATTGGACTGGATGATCTTTTGAGGTCCCTTCCAATCCGTAATGACTCTATGATTTTGATCATGCTTCTATATGAGCTTCCTCAAAATCATAAGCCATCATACCCAAGGGTAGGGTGTGTTAATTTATCTTCCCTAATAGTTAATTTATCACATGGAAAGTACTTTACTGTCAGAATCCAAATTAAAATCCTGTTTACTCTTTTCATTATTCAAAATCCAATATGCTAGTGAGCTGGATGCTTAGCATATTTTGAAACTGCTGATGGGCTGTGAGGAAAAAAAGGTTGATAGCTTCACCTTTTTGGGTAGAAGTGTGGTAATTGTATCATTCTAAACCTTTAGCATTGATTTCAAAGGGTTTTCCCTGAGCAGCTGGGCTTTTCTCAAGTTTGCCACTGTGTTTGTTGAGCTGTTTTGTTCTTTGCATCATGCTGGTCACTGCACCTGTTGAGTCTGCTATGTCCTACTCAGTGCTTTGACATTAACTTTCTTCCTTGAGTGTGTGAGATGCTCTGGTGCATGACAGTAATGACTACTTCCATAGTATCTGTGTCCTCAAATGCTTGACAGGGTTCAAGAAGGCCGCTATGAAAGGCTCTATAAAATAACAGTCGCAGACATAAATGAAGGTGTTTGTCAGAGGGAGGGAATGGCCAATTTCCAGTTATGGTGTAAAGGTGAGGGAGTGTCAAGGTCACGAGATACAGAAGGGGCATTTTCACGGGGTAAGTGGTGGCTGAGAACACTTTGGCCCTGAACTGGGAGGTGTTTTGGGGTGAAACAGGGCCAAGGTAGGCAGAGCACAGTAGATCCATGTCTTATTTTGAAAAGAAATTAGGGCCAGTAATGTATTTAACTTGTGATGAAGGGACAGTCATTGGAGCAGTTTTCAGCAAGGATGAAATAGAGGTAAAATCTCAAGTAAAATCCCAGGTGACTTTGGAAGCTGCTGCCTCTGTCCCTATCTTTATCTGTAGGAACAAACACACTTTTTTGTCTCACCAAGAGTTCCCACCTTGTTTCACAGGTGACACCTATTGCTTTATACTGGGGACCATGTGAGGTTTTTTTTTACCTGCTGTCACAATCAAACCCTTTTACTTGGGGTTTCCTTTTGTTTGGTGCCATGTAGCTGCCCTCTATTCCATGCTGCCACCTGCCTTCCCTCTACCTACACCCCTCTCTAGAGGGGCTCTGCAGGCTGCTTGTTTTGCATTGCAGTAACACACCATGTTATTTGTGCTTCTACACTTGTGACCTTTTGGAGAGGACTGGGATGTTTGTGTATTTTACATCCTTAGAAAAAATAGCTTTACTTACATGACATTAATCCAGAGTCGCAGGAAAAAAGCACAGCTGGCCCAGGATGCTGCTATTTTAAGGAGAATTTGATGGGGAAATAGTTAGAATGTAAATCTGAGACAGGTCTTTTAAAATATAAAAGAACAAAGAAGTAATGGTCTTGGAAAAATTCTCTAGAAAGCAAACACTTGTGTAGCTTGTGACAATTTAGGGCCTGATCGCCTTGGTTGTTATATGACCTTTGTAAGATGTGAGGCTGTGCAGGTTTATCTGCTGAATGGGGCTCTCTCATCTCACACCAAAGGCCACAGTGTTGAATGGCCACTGCAGGATCCACTGTCTGTTAATAGTGGGTTTGCAGCAGGAACATGAGAGTGGGGGGGTTTATGGAGAGGATATAAAAATGTTCTTTGGCAGCTCTAGGGGTAATTCCTGGTTTTGCTGTGTGTGTTCTGGTGAGTTTGCATCAACCTCATTTTCCTCATTATGGGTTGTCTATAGAGAATTTTGTTCAGGACACTTAAGACACAAACAGAGGAATGATGCCTTTCTTGGGAGGAGCTCTGGTCCCACCTCAACCCTCCATCTGCTCTAACAGTGTTTCCACTATGGTTTTGCTTTCATTCGCTCACAGCAATGAACTCCTGACTGTGCCATGGGATGCACCTAGATGTGGCAGTTGTGGAATGCCTACCCTCTTCTCCTTGTATTTGCCAGCAGATACCACATACAAGGAAATGTCTGTACTTTCCTGTATAGAAACACTTCCTATCTCACCCACACCTCAGAAGTCTCCAGATATTACATCTGAATTCAGTGATTATTTTAATTTATCATGTTTGGCTTAATGGGTCTTAAAACACATGTATTTTAACTTGAAATTCCCCAGGGACCTTGCTCAGAGCTAATTGCTTCCTGTTTGTGCAGTTCTTCAAATACGTAAAATGCTCTGTGAAGGCTCACAATCACTCAGCTTTACTCTAAGTTTGGTTTTAAAGATGGGTAGGGGTGTGTAGCTGGAGGGTGAGCCTGAGAATCAGGATGGGTCGACCCTTGTTCTGGCTCTACACAGGCAGTATAATTTTAGTTAGGTTAAATAAACTGGCCTGCAGCTTGGATTTCCTGTAGGGGGAGGATAATGATTTTATTTTTAATTGGGCTAAAAATGCACATTGAAAAGCTGAACACAGAAATAGTTGGAAATCACAAATGAAATTTATTATCATAGTGTTATTACTAGTACGTCATTGAGAGGGAATTTAGCTCAGATCGTGTTTTCTACATAATGGTGGGGAGGTAAGAGGATTTCTAAAATAGCTCTGAAAAAGTCTTTTTTCCTCATCATTTTGAGCATTCTCCATCTGTTCTGAGTGCATTCCTGCTTTATTTTGTAAATGTCTTCTCCTTCTGTTTCTATGTTAAAGTTCCTTCTGCCAAGATTTTACTTCGCAGTCACTGCTGCCGGGAGGGTTGCTGGGGATGTGTGGAGGCAATCATTTACCTTTCAGATTTTGCAGTTAATGATGGGGAAGCAGTGGAAGTCCCCACACCACTTCACCTAAGTGCTTGGCTGGTTAAATCCCTCTTGCAGCCCTTAAGTTACTTTCCAGCCCTAGTGATTACTTGTACCTTCTCCTTTCCTTCTGTCATAATAACGGAGGCGGGAGGTTTAGAGTGGCCAGTTCGTGGGGCTGTATTCATTCGAGGCTGGGGTTGCTTTCTTAAATAGTTTCTGGTCGTTCCGAGCTGGCAGGCTGGGGATACTTCTGCTTGTCTGCTCCATTCAGTCTGTCACATTTCCATCTTTATATTCTACAGTAAATGGAGGACACAGTGTTCAGGGAAAAAACTGCTGCCAGGGGTACCAAGTGTATTCTGCAGCGTAAATTGAAAGTGGCTTTATAACTGGGGAGGAGGGCTGAATTCAGTCCTGAAGCAGTTGTTTCATTGACTGCTGTTCTGGATGCCCTTGACACTCCTCCAACTCAACCCCAGCTGCCTCTTAAGATCTTATGGCCAAACAAAATACAAGCTAGGTTGTGATGTTTTAAGGGTGGGCAAGAGTTTTTCAACAGGACAATTTTCTGCCTGAAAACCCTGCTTTTCAGAAAGCAAGTATTTAATGGAAATGAAATATTAGTTTTGCCCATTTTCCAATTGGCTCTCAAGGTTTTGTTCTCCCCCTCTTTTTTTCTCCCACTTGTATCTTTATTAAGAAAAAACTGAGCCATCTTAGTGGTTCCTAGTAGGAAGTGGCCTGAAGTCATGCCAGGGGAGGTTTAGATTGGACCTTAGGAAAAATGTCTTCATTGAAAGGGTTATCAAACACTGGAATAGTTACTCAGGGAAGCAGTGGAGTCTCCATCCCTGCAGGTATTCCAAAGATGTAGGTGTGGTGCCGAGGGACATGGTTTAGTGGTAACCTGGCAGTGCTGGGTTAACAGTTGAACTTGATGATCTTGAAGATCTCTTCCAACTAAGCCAATTCTGATTCTTGGTCCATGCTTCTGTGAAAAAAAATTTCACTACAGAGTTTTCCAGCCCAGAGATAGCAGAGTTTTTTGTCAACTGATAAATTTAAAGGGCATCAGATTTTTCTTGGTAATTATCCTTATAACACTCTTTGAGTTGGAAGAGCAGCATTTCACAGGATTTAATGTGTCGGAAAGGGAGATGTAAGAAAATTAAATGCTCAACCCAAGCTTATAACTGATGGCTGGCACAGAGCAGGGTAGTAAACCCAGTGCCTGGGCTCACACACTTGCCTTTCACCATCCTTTCTCCAGTTAATGTCAGCTCTGGTGGGAATTTCTTCCTCTTTTGCAAAGCCTTAATTTCCAACACTTACGATAATTTTTGTGCCTGTGGAGTTTGGGGGCAGATTTGAAGATATGAATCACTTCTCTGAAGAACAGTAGGCTTGAACCACCCATATGTAGGCTGGTTTAATTTGAATTTCTTGACTTTTCCTAAGTGAGAAGCTGAATTCAGTTTCTTCCTTCTTTCAACCTTCCTGGCTCTACTGATATCCAAAAATGCAAAATGACATCTTGTCTGAGCCCACCAGAGCAGATGCGTTGCAGGGGATCAGACTGGAAATTTCCCTAAAATGCAGCATTCTGAGACGGCTTTGGAAGAGGTAGCTGAGGAGCAGAGTAGGAGATGTTCACTTGATGCTAACCCAGCAAGACAGTAGATACACAGCAAGAGAAAGCTGTAGGCACAGTCAACAAGACCTCATTGCCAAAAACCAGAGACCTCCTGTTAAAGGGATAGCGCCCCGAAGGAGAAGCTGAGCAGTGAGCCAACAGGACAGGCATCAGGAGCATCTCATCTGATGTCCAGACAGGCAGAAAGCATCTTGCAGCTCTATTCAGATGCAAGAGAAAACAGCAAAGCAATATGTCTGAGGGGTTGGCCCAAGAGGGAAGACAAGGGTTTTGGGGTTTAATGTCTGGGGAGGTTGGAACAACCAGGCTTGTAGATACATTTGGTTAGGTGGCTTCTTCCATCCTTACATGCACGTGGTGTGTGAGGATTACTGCTGGAGAGGAGCAGCAGCTTCAGCATCCACGAAGAAGGAAACTGCACAGAGATCCTGCATGAATAAAGCCTCCTTGAGGGCACTGTGCCATGTTGATTTTCATCATCACTGGGGTAAACTGACCTGCTACATTCAGATCAGAGTAGATGAAGGTAAATGCGGTAGAGTGAAGAAATCTGTGTAGGAAGATATAGCTAACGTCTGACAGATGGAAAAAGGGTGAAGAATCCTGAAATCATGGATGAAATACAGCTGTCCTTTTCTTCCCCACCCCTACCCCAGTGTCTCTTGCCTTTCAATTAGCCTTTAATTAACATGGGTTGGACTTGGGTGGAAAGTCAGGTTAAAGACTTCCAGACATGCTGCCAAGAAAAAACATGAGAAATTTGAGGGGGTGGTAGGAAGGTGAATTTGTTAAAAATACAGAATTTTGTATGGGAAAGAGAAAATGTAAAAAGTGGTGATGGTTTTTTTCCTGTTTTTTTTCTATTGGCCTTTTTTTTTGTTAATGATCTTTTTCAAGAGTGATTGACTAAGTCCAGGAGAAAAAAAAAAAGTCTGTTGCTGGAGGCCTAATTTTCTGTCTCGTGTAAATTATGAGTCAGTCTGAAGTGAAGCCATGTAGGTGTCTAGCAGGAATTATTTGGTCTGGCATAATTGCCACAGAACAAATGCAATTTCCTCTGCAAAAGGAAGAGCTGATGATTGGAAGAGGGCACAAAAGCTTTAAGGCCTGTTGTCTGGAGACACCAATGTCTGTAGAGAAACATGAAGACCAGAATTAGTAAAACAGAATTTTTTTTCCTTACAGGAAACATTTTTCACCAGATTGATTGCTCAGGGCATGAATTTGGCCCATAAAGTCAGTAAAGCCTTACAGGCAAAACTAAGGATGTCATAAGAGCAGGATGAATTGATTCTTTCTTTAAGGAGAAGACCAGTCATTGAGTCTTGAAGTTACTTTGATCCAAACCCACAAGCTCTGCTAGAACTGAAGGAAATTCTTACTGGTGTAATGTGAGCACCAGCTGGCCGCAAGGCATTGGGCAAGTCCATCACAATTCACTGTTAAGTAACGCTTCAAGTCTCAGCAGTGCTGTTTCATTCCACCATACAACTAAGAGGTCCCTCTTGATTTTGCTTTTAATTAATTAAGTCACAGTAGTGGCAAACGTGGTGCTACAGCAGTTGCTTTCTGCCTAATGGTTCTCCAGGCAGATTTGCAGCTCTACTGTTGAAATCCCAGGCTTGTTTTAGGAGTCAAACTGCACAAATGAAGTCCCGGCTATTAAAAGCAGTTTGTTTCCTTTGTCTTGGCAATCTGTTCCTAACACTGAGCCCCGCTGGAGCATGGGCTTCTTTTTTTTTAAGCAGATAGTTTTAAGCCAAATAATGGTGACATTTACCAGCTACCAATCTGCTTTCAGACTCCAGCCATGCCTACGAAATCAAGGTTTGCCATGTCAGCATTGTATTATTTTCAGCAGCAACAGTTTGACACGGTCCTGGTACAATGACATTATTATTTTTCTCCCAGATCTAGAATCTCACATTCCTCCTCCCTCCTTCCTGCATTACAGCTTTTCAGCAGTGAAAGGCATTTTTAATGTGCAGATTGCCCTAATATTAAAAGGCATCTTGCTCCCTAAGGTTTGCAGGCAGGAGGATGCGTTTCATGTCACAGTGCTGCGATTCTCCATCTGAAACTGCAGGACAGACACAACAAATTAAATCAACTTATGCTTAGTCACATCTGTTTCATTTATTTCAAACTGGTGCCACTGAAGCAGAAACCATTCTTATTCCCTCCACATTGTTCAAGCTGAAAATTAACTGGCTTTGCACATAATGAAACTCATACTTCATCTCTTTAAAATGACTGGACCTGGTTTTATTTTCAGAGCAGAGTGACTTACAGCTGCAATGTATCAGTGTGTTACTAATGGAGGAAGGGATGCTCCCTTCCATCTTCCTCGTTTACCTCTCAGAATTTGTTTGTAGGAGGTCTGTAGCTAAAGCAAACCCTGTTGTTCCCCCACAGAATTAGGACAGCCCCAGGTGTGAAGATCGCAGACATCAGAGTCAGCGATGCAGACCAGTGGGGGGTGCAGGAAGAGACGGACAGTGCGAGGACCACTGCCACAGTCACCTGTGTGCACAATGACCCAACCGCGGAGGACAGGTAAGTGCCTGTGTGCATTAACCCTTGCTAAAGTGCTGTGAGTGACATGCAACAGCCTCTTTAATGAGTCAGTTGCTCTTTTAATAGCAGTGATTTTCCATCCTCAGCCTCCTTGGAAAAGGTCTAGGTGATCTGATGAGAGCTTTCTTCCTTTTTGCTTCACTTCTGAGCTTAAGAAGTTGATTATCTAATTAAACTGGAGGCAGCCAACTAGTTCTGGCTCTTATTTAGCCTTTCTGGTGCCTTCAGGGCAGCAGGAGAATTCTTGTTGCCAAAGAGCCAACTGAAAAAAGTGGATTAACATAAAGAAGTACAGGAGTAACTGAAAGCAATAAGGGTCTTTGTTTTAAAAGCTGTGAAAGTAATAGCTGTTGTATTATTTGTTAGTGCTGTGAACCACCTATGAGTGTCTATGAAGTGTCTCATGAATGCTGTGGATGTTTGTTGTGGTAAAGCTCCCACAAGCTGTATCTAAGGCAGTGAGGAATTTACATTTGTAGTCAGAATTAGGTGTTTTACAATACAAGCAATTTCTCTCCGTCATCATCCCATTACTTCTCACTTAAAGTATACTCTGCATAAATTTAGCTTTAAATCCTATCATCATTAGGGAATCACTAAACTTCATAAAATTTTATATCTGAGAGTTTTGCCTCCATCTTTTTTCTGAAAGCTCCTGCAAGGGAGAAAAATGCTCATTAGTAGTTGTTTAGACCTGGGAAAATTGTTGCCAAAGTCTTTCAATGCAGTGTTTCACAGAGTTTCTGCTCTGTGTTTCTAAAGCGGTATTGAGGAACAAATGAATCCCACCTATCTCTGGGTACCTGCGATAGAAACGTTGAAGCAAAGACTCTTTAATGTGAATTTGCTTTTTAGTGACTGAGGTTAATAGGCACTGCTAAGGTGAGAGTCCTCTTGTGAGTGTAGAGCAGGCTAAAGTGCCTGTTTCTCTCCAGTGAAGATGCAGAGTGGAGGTGACTGAGTGGGACTCAGACATTTGCATTGTAATCACATTAAGTGAAGGGGAGGTGATTCTCTGCTCAGAGTCTCTGGTTATGGCAAGTGCTACAGAGCTTTCTGGTGTGGTGAAACACCAGGCAAACCTTTGAGTTCATTAGCTGTTTCAGGCATTTCCTCCCCCTTAAAAAGAAGAGAGGAATAAAAAGGAGTGGGGGGAGTTCCCTCGAATTTTCTAAGGACATTTGTCATAGTCACAGTTCTGAGGTTCTGAGGCTGTGGTAGAAGAAATTCTAGTCACCTTCCATCATTATTTAGATTTTGTGGGCTGCTCTGCTGACAGTGCAGAGCTCTGGCAGCTGGATTTGGCAGTGTATGCATTGTCTCCAAATCCTTTTGTCTTCTGGCAAGGTTTCGAAGTTCCTCCAAAAAAGCTGTTAAAGCAGCCAGTGAGTCCCTTTAGTAGGGTGAGAGTTCAGTCAGCAGCGATGCTGGCTCAGAGAGAATGGAACCTTCACACTTGTTCTGGAGCTGGTAATGATGTGTAATGGTGGATGATCTTTAATCTCACTCTGAATTAGCTGCAGCAGCTGATCTGGGTGCTTGTGCAGTACCTGCTCTTTGCTGAGCTTTGCAGGCAGGGTTTTTGCTAGAACTATGGCCTCTGTTCCATTCAGAACAAGGTGGAAAGCCATTGGTTTGAAAGGGAAATGCTGAGGTTAAATGAAAACTTAAGGTCATTTGGTGTCACAGGGGAACCTCTCTATATGTGATGAAGCCCCTCAGTGGTCGGCACTGGGACCAGTCCTATTCAATCTATTCATTGATGACTTGGATGAAGGATTAGGGTACACTGTCAGCAAGTTTACTGGTGACACAAAACTGGGTGGTGTTGCTGACACACCTGCAGACTGTGCTGCCATTCAGCAAGACCTGGACAGGCTGGAGAACTGGGCAGAGAGAAATGTAATGAAGTATAACAAGAGTAAGTGTAGAGTCTTGCATCTGGGCAAGAACAACCCCAGGTACCAGTATAGGTTGGGAACTGAGCTGTTGGAGAGCAGTGTAGGAGAAAGGTACCTGGGGATCCTGGTGGACAGCACGATGACCGTGAGCCAGCAATGTGCTCTTGTGGCCAGGAGGACCAACAGCATCCTGGGGTGGATCAGTAGGGAGGTATTTAGCAGATCAAGAGAGGTTCTTCTCCCCCTCTACTCTGCCCTGGTGAGACCACATCTGGAGTATTGTGTCTGGTTCTGGGCCCCTCAATTCAAGAAGGATGGAGAAGCTGATGGAGAGTGTCTAGTGTAGAGCAACAAGGATGATGAAGGAAGTGGAGCACCTCCCTTATGGGGAAAGGCTGAGGGAGCTGGATCTCTTTAGCTTGGAGAAGACTGAGGGGTGACTTAATTAATGTTAATAAATATGTGAGGGGTGGGTGTCAGGAAGATGGAGCCAGGCTCTTCTAAATGTCATCTAATGATAGGACAAGGGGCAATGCATGTAAGCTGGAATATAGGAGGTTCCGCATAAATTTGGGAAGGAACTTCTTTATGGTGAGAGTGACAGAGCAGTGGAAGAGGCTGCCCAGGGGGTTTGTGGAGTCTCCTTCTATAGAGATGTGTAAGATCCACCTGGGTATGTTCCTATGTGACTTGGTCTATGTGATCCTGCTGTTGCAGGGGGATTGGACTAGATCAGGGCTGGATACAGCCCCCCAGGGTCTCCAGTGCAGCCTGCTGGTATTTACACCCCCCACCCCCACTCTCCGCTGGGGGTTGGGGGGCGGAAATCGAGCAGCCGCAGATGACTTTCTGCCAACTGTGCGGCTGGGCTGAGGTGGGTGGCTCCCCCGTCTCTCCCTCCCTCCCTCCAGCTCCCAGGCAGGACAAACCAGGCAGCACAAACTATAGCCCGGTTCTCGACACTGTCTGAGGGACAGTGAACCGGCCCCCTATTTAAAATTTTGAGGACCCCTGGACTAGATGATCTTTCGAGATCCCTTCCAGTCCCTAATGATTCTATGCATCTATGATTCTCTCTATTGAACTAAAACAACTATTTTTAAATTTAAACAAAAAAATAGAGTGAACTCTGAAACTTAGTGCCTAGTACGTGATTTCACTAATCCATGAAAGTAACTTAGTTTTTATTCAAACTGATTTTTGCTTTGTGTTGGAACTGCTAAATTGCACAAAAGCAGTGGTTCTCGTGTTAATTAATACTTTGACCCTTCCCTTTTTCAGATTAGTTTAATATTTTTAGATTAATTAAAGTATGCAAATAGAAACTGCTGAAAGATCATTTCCAGATTTGCAAATATTGTGGTGCTTAGAGTAAATACTTAACTTTGATCTTTACTTCAGTTTGCCTTTTTGGTCATAGTGGTGGCTCTCTTGTTTCTTCTGAAGAATGTTAAGTGTTTATGTAGAGGCTCTGTTGTTTCATTTGAATGAGCAGAGACCTGAAGCTCTATTAAGGGCGATGTGGCAAAATTGTCACTAGACCCTGTTAATCTCTTCCTCATTTTAGTGACTCGAAGAGCTTCATTAAAGGCAGTTTATGTATGAGTGAGTGTGCAGGATCAATCTCTTTCATAGCAGACCAGACACTATTAGTAAACAGAATCATATGTGCACAAATCCATGGGCCCAGACGGGATGCACCCGCGTGTACTAAGGGAGATGGCGGAAGTCATTGCTAGGCCACTCTCCATCATCTTTGCTAGGTCCTGGTGAACGGGAGAGGTGCCTAGGGACTGGAAGATAGCAAATGTTACCCCAATCTTTAAAAAGGGAAAGAAGGAAGACCCGGGTAACTATAGACCGGTCAGCCTCACCTCCATCCCGGGAAAGGTGATGGAACAATTTGTACTAGAGGCTGTTTCCGGGCACATCAAGGACAGGAGGGTCATTAGGGACAGTCAGCATGGCTTCACAAAGGGAAAGTGATGCTTGACCAACCTGATAGCCTTTTATGAGGGTGTAACCAGGTGGATGGATGATGGCAGAGCAGTGGATGTGATCTATCTTGACTTAAGTAAGGCATTTGACACGGTCTCTCACAGCATCCTTGCAGCCAAACTGAGGCAGTGTGGCCTAGATTTTCAGGTAGTGAGGTGGATTGTAAACTGGCTACAGGGTAGAAGTCAGAGAGTGGTGGTCAATGGGACAGAGTCTAGTTGGAGGCCTGTATCTAGTGGAGTGCCCCAGGGATCGGTGCTGGGACCGGTCCTGTTCAATCTATTCATTGATGACTTGGATGAGGGATTGGCATGCACTGTCAGCAAGTTTGCTGATGACACAAAGCTGGGTGGTGTCGCCGACACCCCTGCAGACTGTGCTGCCATTCAGCGAGATCTGGACAGGCTGGAGAGCTGGGCAGAGAAAAATCTAATGAGCTATAACAAGAGTAAGTGCAGAGTCTTGCATCTGGGCAAGAACAACCCCAGGTACCAGTATAGGCTGGGGACTGACCGGTTGGAGTGTAGTGTAGGGGAAAGGGACTTGGGGGTCCTGGTGGACAACAAGATGACTATGAGCCAGCAATGTGCTCTTGTGGCCAAGAGGGCCAACAGCATCCTGGGGTGGATTAGAAGAGGGGTGGTTAGCAGATCAAGAGAGGTTCTTCTCCCCCTCTACTCTGCCCTGGTGAGACCACACCTGGAGTATTGTGTCCAGTTCTGGGCTCCTCAGTTCAAGAGGGATGTGGAGCTTCTGGAGAGAGTTCAGTGTAGGGCAGTGAAGATGATAAAGGAGGTGGAGCAGCTCCTTTATGAGGAGAGGCTGAGGGAGCTGGGTCTCTTTAGCTTTGAGGAGACTGAGGGGTGACCTCATTAATGTCTATAAATATGTGAAGGGTGGGGGTCAGGAGGATGGCACTGGGCTGTTCTCGGTGTCATGTAGTGATAGGACGAGGGGCAATGGTTGTAAGCTGGAACATAGGAGGTTCCACATCAACCTGAGAAGGAACTTCTTCACGGTGAGGGTGACGGAGCACTGGAACAGGCTGCCCAGGGGGTTTGTGGAGTCTCCCTCACTGGAGGTATTCAAGACCTGACTGGACGGGTTCCTGTGTGACTTGGTTTAGGTGATCCTACTGTTGCAGGCGGATTGGACTGGATGATCTTTCGAGGTCCCTTCCAATCCGTAGTGATTCTATTCTATGATTCTATCTACCTCGGGCGAGAGTTTTTTCTCTCTTGGAAGCATTTTCAGCTCTGCTGACTTGCCTGGTGTTGGAGAAGTGGGTGAGCCAGGACTGAGCGTCTGAGCCCAGAGAGTTTTCTCTGGCAGTTTGTTGTGGTTTTGTAACCTCCCTTGGGCTCTGTGAGGGGGTGAAAAGCCCCGTTAGCCCTGCAAGCTGGCTGGGCTGGCACAGCTCTGGGAGGGCTGGGGAAAGAGAAATGCCAGCAAGTCACAGCTGCGTTTGCTGAAGTCTGTAACTGTTCTCATTGCCCTTAGCTCAGAGAGAGGTCTGGTCTCTACTGCCTTGCACTTTGGTCGCTTCTTCTTCCCCAGTGTGCAACTCTGATAAGAGCCACCGACAGACACTGCCTGCGAGGAGAACAGTGGCTTTGGACTGTGACATGTTCATAATCCAGTCTGCATTCCTTTCAGCCAGCGTTATCAGCTGGAGCCTTTTCAAATTTGCTTACTTTTCTAATCTTTCTCCTTCTCCCCTCTGCAGTGTTATCAGGATCATGAGTTTTTCATCTTCATTTCTCACATTTCCCTACGCAAATTGAGTGTTCATTAAAATGTTTTAAATTAAGACCTTTCCTCCTTTCATGCAGGGTGCATCATGCCTGTTCTGTGCATTACTTAAAAAAAATTCCTTATCACAATGTTTCAGGCAGTTTACATTATATTCTATTAAAAATCCATTTTGTCCAAGGTTGTCACAATTCATAGATTAAAGCTTTCCAGAGTGTGTTTTGTTAGGAATACATTCATAAATTCACCTCTTTAGTGGTCCCATAAGCTTGCATTTAAAACCCCTCTTTGATAATGCAGTTGCACAAAAAGCCTAAAAAAGAAGAGATTTATTTTAAATATACACACACGAGTATAGATGCACATGTCTCGTCTCATCTGCGTGGAGCTTTGCATTGTCCATTTCAAAGGGCTTATTTGGTAGCTCAACGAAGGAGGAGACGGATTGTTGCAGTCTGACTTTGTTCTCCCTCGTGTTCTCTCCTTCAGGCAGAACTCTGGGAATCTCGTTTTGGTAGGGCTGGTTGAAGCAGCAGCTTTGTTTCAAAAAGACGCAGTTGTCTACCTGGAGCACAAATCCTCTTGCACTGGGCCTGCAGCCAGAACCCAGCACTTCCACTTCATACGAAAGGATCTTCATGGGTTTCTGTCTGAAACTGGTGCAGAAAACTGGTTTCTGGCTGCTGGGCTTAGATAAAAAACAAGTGCTTTCAACCTTGCATGTGAAATGGCTGTTTGTGAAGGACTGGGGTCTTGCCCTGTGTTCTGGGGCTATATGTTGAACTGTTGCAAAAAGTACTTCTGATGCACAAAACAAAAACTCGCGAGTCTGCCATACACAAACCCTTTGTGGTTTCCAGAAAATGGATCCTATTTTTGTAAAGGCCACGCAGGCTTCTTCCACTGCAATTGCCAAAAGATGGATTGAACCCTACAATTCTTCTGTCCTTCGCACACCAGAGTTCTCTGGAAGCATCTCGGGGACATGCCTCAAGAGACTGCAGCAGGGCTGGGGCAAGAGGCATGCCCTGTCTTTGGCAAGCTGTGGCGCCTCGTAACTCAGTGCTGGTATCCAGAGGAGTGGGATTTTGGGAACTTTGCCCAGGGCATTTTATAGGATGAGGTTATTTCAAATCATTGTTGAGCAGATGTTCCATTTGAAAGCCCCACAATATGACCTGTTTCATGCAACCTCCCTGCTGAAAAGCTGAAGAAGAAAACGTTTAACATGACCTGGCCTTTGGTTCAGGAGAGACAAGATGGCACAAACACAGAAATTTAGGCCATAGAGTCGTAACTCTCTTTGGAAAGGGAGTATGTGAGAGATCGTTTTCCTTACTCAGGAAAACTGTCATTCGGTCGTGTTGGACTATTACCAGATGAGGGAGTGTGATTCTCTGACAAACTAGTACTTCAGTCAGAAGGGTTATATTTATGCTAACTGGCAAAGTTAATATTTATGCTAACCAGCAAAGTTAATGAAATTGGTTTTACCTGCAGTGCTGAGCACAGTGTTATTGAGACCAAACTGGTTCTACTCACTTAGGGATTATTTTACCTCCATGTCTATAATACAGCTCCCATCTCTCAGGATATCCATCGCTGCATAAATTAAACTTGCATGAGAGACACTCAGAATGCAGAAGTAGGGAGGGTGAAATCTTCAGAGGGATTATTTTTTAGTACCCTTGGTAGTATTTGCTTTGTTGCTGGAGATGTATTTATTTTTAATTGATGCAGACAGCTCAGCTGTCCGGTGTTTGACATCGGCTACCTTTACACTTGAATAAAAAATAGATTCTATAATGATCATTCCATTTCTTTACCATTTTAATGGGTGTTTACAGAATCCAAATAACTGAAGTGGCTTCATAAGGTTGTCTTTGCAGTGTGAGTGTGCTTGTGTGTGTATATATATACACATCTTTAAATCAGGAAAAGCAGTTATTTAATGCATTTTACAGGTATGCGTATAGATCCTCCTGCTTTAAAATAATTCCCTTCTTTTTGTGTGTTTGGGAATACCTTTTGAACTAGAAATGCCACTCAACAGGAATATGTAATGTTGGCTGCCAGTTTAGATATGTGCATATATTTATGTAAAGTAAATATGTGTTATTTGAGCTGATCATCAACTGAGCAAAGATGTATCATTTGGGTTTGTTTTTAAAGCTTTGGGTATGTCTCAAAAATAAAAGCTGCAGTTCTTTTTCTCTTCCCTTTGACAGACAGTTTTGAGATTCTTACGCTGATATTGTTAGGAAATAGCATTTTCCCCACTAGATATTCGAGTCCCTGCACTTCTGAGGGCAGTAAGCAAACGCTCCACCTGGCTGAGTGCTATGAGGCTTCCTGGCTTCACTCAGCACTAGCTCTGCCAGATTTGAGCTCTCTCTCACAGCTTTTTAGAGGTGTTTCTGCACTGAATTTCCCACTGCTCTGCTCCAGAATGACAAACTTGGGTGCTGTGCTGCCATCAAGAAGTGTCAGTGTGGTGCAGAGATTCCCACTGTCTCCAAATCAGAGCCTGCTGCAGCCCTGGTTGGTGGGTGAGCTAATTTACTGCAGTAGCTTGAACTTCCATAGGATGCAGCCTGGGTTTATTTGGAGTGTCAGTGCTCTGGGTCAGTACAGCACAGGACATGCTGAAGCCAGAAAGAGCAGTTTGGTTGCCTCTGTAAGATAAATAAGCTTCTAAAGATGGGTGGCCATAGCCCACAGCAGTGAGCTGTTAACCACGCTGGGGAAGGCATCGGCACACGCAGTGAAACACTTACTGACGTGTTTATTGCCAGAGGAACTTGCTTGGCCTCAGGACACTGAGCGTGTAAAGTGCCATCAGCAACAACAGTTGGCTGACAGAAGATCAATTGCATGTGTTGCTTTACACAAAAGAGCAGTAACTGGTACAGACAGCCAGCATTGCTCTGTCTTATTTTAGCCCCATGCAAAACAGCGGGCTGGATGCCATTAAGTTCACATAGTACCAAAGTGAATGAGTACGAGGAGCAGAGGGACCAAAGAAACACAAGGAGATGTGTAAAGCAGACAGGAAAGAACAGAGAGCTGAGGAAAAAAAATCCTGGGAGATGGTGAATGGAAAGCCGATGGCTGTCTCCCTCTGCCAGACTAGTCTGATGGAGATGAAGTAGTGAAACTTCCTTAAGGACTTTTTTCCCCACCATGAAAGCCATATTTTCATGAAGCCATACTTAAGATACGTTGAAAATAAAGGTTTTGAATTAAAAATTAGAGGGGCTTAAGGTGTGGGAAGGAGCTGTAAACTGTGTGTTGCTGTGTGCTGGCCTGGGTGTTACCCTCCTGTTCTTATGTGCTTGCTGCTTTCCTTAGGTCAGAGGTGTCCTGGGAAAAGAAATGCGCTTTAAGTGTAGGGTGTGCATGGCCTATAGATCCTGCAGGAGCTCATTCTTGGCCTTTGGCCAGACTCCAACACAGAACTGTCTCTTGAGCCATTGATGAAGAGGATTTTATCTTTGATGTACTAGTTTTAAGGTTGTGACATCTATTGTGAGTGATGGAGTCTGTTCTGCTTTGTGTAAAGTGTCCCAATGAGAAGCATCCGCACACATTTTCAGACAGAGATGACTCAATAGAGGCACAAGGAAAACTTGAGTTACAAGATTTTCAACTAACCTTTATTCTTTACCTGTATGTCTTTCTATACAAAATAACCCAAGCCTGCTTGGAAATGTTTCTGACACCTCATAGTAGCCTAAAGAGAATATTAAAAATAGTAGGCAAATTGGGAGCAGTAGGATGGACAACTTAGTGTAGAAAGCTGTGGGTCTGGGATCAAATAGGAAAGTATTGCTTCTGAAGGCCTGGGGGTTTTTTCCTCTTTTTTTTTTTTCCCCATTCAAGGCCAAGAACAATGAAATTGTCTGTCCATCTCCTGTTGGGAGTCTAATAGCCTTTAAACCACATGAACTCTCTCCTGGGCAGCCAGCTCTTTCGGATGGCTCTTTCTTCCACTTTCTTAGTTAGGCTCAGTGCTGCTCTGGTAAAGACTCCAGCTGAGATGGGTCAGAAGGATTACTGACTGGTAGTCCAGGTAATTGCTTCCTGACCCCAGTTCATCAGTCCAAGAATGTAATGACTTTGTGACTGTTCTTAAGCCATCCTTGTCGTGCTGCTGTGGTACTTTTATTATATATCCAAGGATACCTTTGTGAACAAATCCACTTTTGGTAATTAGAAAACCCTGTTGTGCAGTGCAGCAGGGAATCCTGAAAAAGTCAATATGCTGCTGTCTTGAAAATCTGGAAAATAAGGAATGTCTTGTTGGAAGAACTCAATACTGTCCATCTATATTGAAGTGAAACTCCCTGAGGGTCTCTTCCTGATGCTGCAACAAACACAAAGAAATGGCTCAAATAAATTTTTCAGAGGTGTGTGGTCCACAGAACCTCTTCTGAGTGACATTTTGGTGAAAGATGAGCACAATCATTCTGAAATGAGTCTTGTTTTTTTTGAATTTGACCTAATTAGCTTCATTTTGGGTCTATCATTCCTAGATGTGAGTCTTAATATTGATGTAACAGTTGGGAAAGTTTAATTTCAGGGTAGGGTGGTCTGTATAATTAGGACAGCAAGAATGTAGCAGAGAGGCTGGAAGCAAATTCCAAGTGCATGCTGATGAGCCACTGACTGTTCAAACAGTTACTCATCCATTGGTGCTTGCAGGCTTTTTCCATATTGGGTGCCAGAAGGAGTGATGACATATTCAAGAGTCGATGGGCTGCTCTGAGTCTCTACTGGTTTACTGTCTGTTTCCTGCGCAGTATGTTCCAGTGGTCATGCAGATGGCTGCGGGTGAGTTACCACAGCAGATCCATGACAGAAACTAGTACAGCTCTGAAAGTCTCTCAGGCTTTAGAGATCTGTCTGCACTTTCCAGCCATGCTTACTGATACCTTAAGACTGAATGATAAAACCCAAGTAAGCATGCCGGTTGAACTCATCACTCCATAGCAGATGTTCTGACTCAAGGAGTAAACGTGGGGACGTGTTGGATTTTTTGAGGGGTTTTTTTTTCTTTTCTCTAATTTAACCACATATTTTTGCTTCTTTGATATCTCAGACTTGAGTAAACCTTTGCTTTGATGTATGCTGGTGTGAATATAAAGGAAACAACGTTCTTAGGTGTTGTGAGTGTTAAAAATGTGGAGTCTGCACATGTTCAGATACCTGTGCAGCATCTTTAGGTATCTATGGTTAGAAGAAGTTGGGAGAAAAAAGAGTTTACAAAAAGATGGGAAAGTTGGGATGAACCCAGTAGAGATTAGAGAAGGAAGGAGAAGACATAATCAAAGCCATTATGCCACAAAATCATTATCTGATTTTTCTGTAAATATTGCACTTAATTATACAGACCCAGATTACAAACCTGTTCTTTTGGCAAACATGTCTGGATTCAGAAGAGCACCTTTATGTAGGGTGCCACTTAAGTGCCTACTTGGTTTTAAGTACCTATCTTGGTTCTGTTGATGCCAGGTTTAATGATAAAGGAGGTACTCAGAGTCAGCAATTAGAGACAGCAGTATGTGGAAAATAGAAGTCTTGTCAGCAAGCCATGTTCTGTAATGAGAGACATCGGTGTCCCAACTGAAAACATTGTGGAAATCAGAAACTGAAATCTTATGAAGCGCAGAAACTTTCCTGAGGGTATTGGAAGTATCTTTGGCAATTGTACGCAGAGGTTTAAGTTCCATAATTTGATTGTTCCTTGATATAATATGACTGGAAAAGATTATTGAATGCATGTGAAATTGGGGAGCTGGTAAGTTTAATTTACACTTTCACCAGTTTATGAGTTTGACTTGTAGCAGAGCTTGCTGCACCCATTTGAATTCCATTTGAGACGTATTGACTTGCTTATTTGACAGCCAGTGCATCAAAGTACAAAAGATAACAACTCATTTATTGGGCATTTAGGCAGAGTTTAAACTCAGGTTGTTGTTGGGATTTGCTGCTGCTCGACAGGCAAATGAAACTTCTGTGCCAAACACATTATAAAACATCTCTGCATTAACTTTGTGTAACTTGGAAAGTTTGAAACTCTTGCAAAACGAAGAAGTAAAAGTTGGCTGATGGCAGTGCCAGTGTATGATTGTTGCTTGTTTCTTTTAAACCTTGCTGTTTCCTTGAGGAGGATGGAAAGTCAGAGTTCAGCCAAGAGCCCTCACAGTGCAATGGTAAATCTGTAAACTGAGACTTCAGGCACTTTTGCAAGATCCCTGGTCCTCTGGGGTGTCTGAACGAAACTGCGTAGAGCTTACACCCCTCTGGAGGGCAGCTGGTACAGAGATAAAATGAATTTTCCAGGGAGCCCTGATCGTGAGAAAAGCTCTATGGTAAGAGGCAAAGTACTGGGGAGTTCGTTTGACCACAGCAGCTTCCCTGTTGGAGGGAACAGCTTGCATCAGGACTGTTTACCAGCCTGTCTCACTAGATCTGTTATAGAAGAGAGTTATCATCCCCCTTGTCACCTGGCTGGAACTGTAGGACACAGTTTTATTATACGCTTGGACATACTGTTATTGGGAACTTGCACACAGGTAGCTGAAAGCAGGCAGTGTTTGTTCTTTCTAGACAATTTGGTCTAGGTGGTTTTTCCCAGGGTACTTGTTAAGGGTTTTGCTGTGAAATATTGCAGTCATTAAGGCAAATTGCTGAAGCTTTACCAAAAAAAGCTTTCCTCAAAACCAACTGCCAATTGCTTGATCTTGCAAAAATACCCTTTTTTATTGGTATAATTAATGAACAGGTTTGATTCTCTGGAAGTTCTTGGGCTCCCTGGGCTCAGCAGCTCAGCATTTGTAAGTCTCATGAAGAGCTTTGTTCTCAGGGGTTGCTCTCCCGCATGTGTCATCCAGGTGCCACATTTTTGGCACTTAGTCTGTGCCTAGACTGCGAGCAGCCCTCAGCTGAGGGCGGGAAAGCACAGCTCCTGCCTGACGTTTGCTGAGGTCATGTCAGGCTGCCAGGAGATACGGCTTGCTATTTTCACTCTTCCTCTTAGGCACAGGGCTATGGCAGACACAGAACTAAATGCAAGGGATGTTTAGTCTGGAGAGGCTGTGGGGAGACCTTACTGCTGTCTGTAGGTACTCGAAAGGAGGTTGTAGAGAGGTGGGAGTTGGTCTCTGCTCATAAGTAACCAGTGTAAATGGCCTCAGGTTGTGTCAGGGGAGGTTTAGGTTAAAACATTACGAAAAACTTGTTCATGGAAAGGGTCAGATCTTGGAACAGGCTGCTCAGGGAGGGGGTTGAATCACCATCCCTGGATGTGTTTCGAAGTCATGGAGGTCTGGAGCGTAGGGACAGAGTTTGGTGGTGGCCTTGGGACAGTTGGGTTCATGGGTTCTGTAGTTCTGATCTGTGACTGGTGTATCTTTTTGTTAGACAAGCACTATTCTTAATGGCTTACCACAGTTTAATTTCTCCAGTGACAAGAGGAAGAAATAAGTTGTTCCTCTTTTAAAAAGAGTGACTTAAGTAGGGAATAATGAATGCAAAATGCTGTCATTAAAAATCAGCAGATAAGCTGATGGATCATCTGTCACTCCCCAGCCTTGCTATAAAGGAAAGTAGATAATAATTGGGGGAAAAAAAAGGAGGAAATTATGAGTATGGAACATGCTGGCTGTGAATGCCCTATAATGAAAGCTGTTATTTAGTCAGTGAACAGCACCTTATGACTCCCTGCTGACCAACACAACAAAGAAGAGAACTTCTTTCAAGAGCCTTCCTAAAAGGGTGCAGCACGAGAGATGGGGTATTATTGTCCTTTCTGTATTTCACCATTTTCCTTGTGACAGATGTTAATTCTATACCGCCGCAGCATACTGGCATGAAAATGGATTTGCCATTGTATATACTCAGCTGGTTTGAGTGGGAATCACGTGTCTATGCTGGAAGAGGCACTTGGATGCCTGCAGTGGGAGATGTGTGTGTCTGACCTGCCTGCATTTGGGTTCAGTGCTTCCAGGTATGATTCTTCTCATTGGAGGTACCTAACCCAGCTCCCCAGTGGCTGTGCAGTAAAAGTGCTTTTTCTTTGTGCAGAACATGCAGGGAGGCTACTGGGGAGAGATATCTTAAATGGAGCTAATCCAAGCCTCTTTTCTTTTACAAACTTCTTGCTTCCCTTTGGATATCATAAAGGAGTTAATAATTCCTCAGCTGAGACTGTTATCTAAGATGCCACAGCTTTTCCCTTGTTTCAACACATGGTTTAGCTGAGTGATAGCCTTTGGCAAATGCTGACTCTGTTGTGCCGAGTGTTCTCCCTTTTAACCTACCCTGAGCTGCTGAAAATGAATTAATTGAGTTTTCCTGTTGCTTCTAGATAAAGTTAGAGCTTGTGTAACACTGGAATGGTAGTGACTCAGGTAGTTCATAGGTATGAGGCTGACTTTCCCATGTTATAAGTACTCACTTATAATGTACCTTCACCCCAGGCTGTTGGAGATGGAGATCTTAATATTCTTGTTTATCAATATTCTTGTTTGATCAATACTATAAGACTGAAAAATATCTTTGCCATCTCTGGTGTCTGTGAAGACACTGTCTTCAGAAGGTACCAGTATACTTGTACATAGTTCAGGGACAGACTTTTGGAGGGCTCATTACAGAGCCTGAGCTGCAGTTGACAAAGCCAAAGAGCAGATGTCTGCTCTGTTTGTATGTCTTTATTTAGATGTTTGAAATGGGGTGCTCAGCTGTTCTGCAGTGTTGCCAGTAATCTAGATGTTAGTCTGAGAGTTGTTTGGAGTTCAGTAACAAGAAAAACACTTGCCACTTATTTCCTTGCTGGACATAGGGCGTGTCTCAGTCCAGCATCTGATTTAGCAAGATATAACGGCTCTGTTTCTCACTACAAACCCTAGAACATCTGTTTTGTTCATTTATTACAAGAAGACAGGGAATAACATAATCTCTTTAGTTGTAAGAAACCTTTACCATCATCAAGAGTAACCCTCAACCCAGCACTGCCAGGTCACCGCTAAACCCTATCCCACATCATTGTGCATTCTCCATTCCACAGAAGCATTTCCACTGATGTCCAAAGCCTTGTGCAGGGCTGCAGCCATCAGGGCAGTGTTGGTCTAGTGTGATGCTGCAGCATCCTCCCTGTTCACCACCTCACAATCAGCCCAACTTTTCCAGCTGCTCGTGTTTTATGTATATTGCTGCCCCAAACCAGGTGAACAGATGCACGTTCTGAAAAGGCTGGTGGAAGGAAAAAATTGTCAAATAATGTTCTTAGAAGCTGAAAAACGCAGCATATTTCTGTTGGTTTGGAGATGCCTGGGCATTTGTACCTTTATTCTCAGCACAGTGTTAAAACCACTGCAGGGCTCCTTTCTTTGTGTTTTACAGAACAAGTTCTCTGATCTCTTTTTGTTTAAAAAAAATGATGACAATAAATATCATAAAGAGGTGGAGAACTGGATGGGTGGGAGCAGGGTTTCTTTCAACTAGCTGAATGGAATAAGAAGTTGATCACCTGCAGGGGGATAATTTGTACTTCTCCCCTCTTGTGATTGAGTGAATTTGTGAAGCTTTTGGGTTGGCATTGGCTAGTCCTTAGGTTTTACTTTTTTGATGAGGGGATGTCTGTTAGACTTCTTCCCTCCACCTCTTCCTCCTCCCCAGGCACCAGCAGAGATCAACAGAAATGATGTGGTGATGTGAGCTGTAATTCTGTTTCAGCCATGATTATATGTCAGTCTGCTACACACTGTAAGTGGTACTTCTGCATCCCTGCTGTGAGCAGTTGATTGGATTCTAGTGCCTTTTATTCTATACATAAGGGGATTTTTTTTAACAAAGCACAGTAATACACAAAAGCCTCAGTTTATTCTTTATTCTCTTTTTTTCATTAGTATGTCATGCTTAAATACAAAATTGAAATGGCTTTTGATATGCCTGACCTTCCCTAATTCCATCTGTTCTTCATATTCCAAATAAAATTCAGTTCACAATGACCCCTAAATTTTTGGATAAGTCTGTGTCCTAGGTTGAAATTTCCTACAAAATGTGAATCTGGAGTTTTGAACTGAGTCTGATAAAATGAGTGCTAACCGCAAGTTTATTTGTAGTCCTGCTTGTTATTTTTTTCTTTGTCAGCACAAGCTTTATTTCTCCAAATATATTACTGAATGAAAGAAACAAGCTATTCTTTGATCTGTTAATGCTGATGCCTGTAATCCATCCTGTTCATTTTCTGTGCTGCTATGTTCTTTGTGTGGCTCCTCTCTAGCTTATGTAGCATAGAAAAGCTTAATTGCTTAAGTCTGATGTAGTTTTCTATTCCCAGTAACAGTGTAGGTTGCTAAACCTTTATGTGGGAGATGCCTTCTGGAATATGAAGTGTGTGGTGCAGTCGGGATATGGCAGGGTTAGGGCCCGGTCGAGAAAGAGCCTTTTAATTAGCTTTTTGGGTATTTTCTATAGAGCTGCCAATGAGCTTGTCATTTCCTGAGCAGTTTTTTGCAGGTGGAAAGTGTTCTTGCTGAAGGTCTGGTGTTGCAGGGCTTTCGCTCAATGTCTGTGATGCCACTTCATTTTGAGAGATCAGGAGTGAAACCCCTGAATTGACACCAGCAGCTGATGTTTGACAAAAGCCAGGAAATAACTCTTCATCGTGAGGACAGACCCATTTCCCTTCACAGCCAATCACTTTTGATTTCTTGCTGTTCAAAGCTTTATTTGGTTGGTAACATCTGCAAAGACCAGGCTTGGTGCTGGATAGCGCGTGACACTGGAGACTGTGCTGCCCCAGAAGGCCGGGGCAGCTGATATTTACTCATTTGCATGTACTGTACCTGAGTCTTCATTCTCTTTTGCACAGAGCTGTAATTGGGTCTCTGGATGAACACTTTGTTCTCTCCAAGACAGATGCAAAGTGGTATTTTGTGTAGTCAAGGCTTTTCAGAAACTCAGACCCTGGTGAATCATTCCCTGATCTGTGCCTGGCCCTTGGACAACCAGTTCAACTCCCAAAGTTTTCAGAATGCTATAGAGGAATGATTCCGTGAGTTGTGTGGTGCACAGGCTCTTTGTGCCTTACATGAATGAGGTGAATTTTAGCTGTAGTTCCTACATATTTACCACAAAATATAAGGACAATGCTGGTTCTCTTGCGTACAGAGGAGTTTTATTAAGTGGTGATGGATATTGACAAGTCTTGCAATTCTTATCATGTCTTTTTGAATATTTACAGCCCAAGTCACTGACTCCTGAGCTCAAGTGATTGAAGGATTCCATTTGCATTTAAACATAAAAGGGAGATTCTGGTTTTTGTGACTGATGAAAAATCTTGAAAATGTCATGAGACCCAAAAGACAAGAAAGCAGAGAAAGAACACTTAGAAACTTTTGGATTCCTCGGCATGAGCTCATGAATGTGCAGGATCTGAGGCATGATTTTGGCATGTTGGTGATGCACGGGACGGCTGCTCTTAGAGTTCTAGAGCATTAGGAACTGTTGGACTGTGTGCCCTGGCAAGGAAGGCTACCATGTTCTTGGGTGTCTTCTCAAAGTGGTCGTTTGGTTTCCTATTGTGGCTATTAATGATGGAGGAGATAATAATTTTAAGATGAACATGGTCAATGTA
The DNA here is from genome assembly GCA_013400115.1 of Rhinopomastus cyanomelas. NCBI lineage: Eukaryota > Metazoa > Chordata > Aves > Bucerotiformes > Rhinopomastidae > Rhinopomastus > Rhinopomastus cyanomelas. The sequence continues at coordinate 3,046,914 of VXBP01001971.1, read as the reverse complement.
CTTGTTAATACACCGTGAACACAAACACTGTAAGTTCTGAGGATCCCTGCACTGCTAATTAGTATTTCTGTGGTTTCACTAATCGCTTGAACTGGGAAGTTCGCCAAAACTAACAGAAGAGACTTCCAGTACAATAAATTGTTTTAATTTTGTGATGTGATCTTATGCATGGCTCAGTGTTCTGAAGGCAAGAGTAGAATAAAATTTCATTTAGCAGTATAACATATGCAAATCAGAACTTTCTGGTCCCAGCTGAAGCTCTGCTTCTATTGACATGGTGCTGGGAAAATGCTGTTAAGAATGAAGTGCCACAAAAACTTTTATTTTGCTGATAATATTTCATTATTGCTTTGTAAGCTACCTCATCCATAACGCAAAATCTGCCAGAGAGATGAGATCCCATAACTCCTGTTTGCTTGTATCATTTTCTTTATGATTTGTAGAGTGCCGTAGATGTTCATGGCAGTTTGCAGATGTATACAAGATTGACAGGTTCTTGCCTCAGAGAACTGAAAAATTCTGCAGCTTAGCAGCAGTCAACAGTCATCCTTTTTGAATTTTACTCTTAGCAGCACTGTATAAAATCACTACTAGCCAGCCAGCAAAGGAAATGGCCGCTTATTTTTAGTTACAAATACAATGTTTTTAAAATGTTTGTGAAAGCTCCTGTGTGCTCTACATGACGAACTGGAAGGCTCTGTTCCCTCTTCCCGGAGCTGAAGACGGAATAGAAATGGTACAGAACAGTTGGCCATCCTCTGATCTGCAGAGGTTAACCGAACTGGCTGTGTGACTGCCAGTAAGGGGGGACATGAAACACTAATTGTGATATGGGTGAGACTCACTGCTGAGGAGGAGAAGATTCACAGTTCCTTTCACAGCAGGAGCTAAACCATGTTCCTGTGTAATTACTTGCAGCCATAACTGGTTTATGTGAGATTTGAATGAATGACTGAGCAGTGGAATGCTGTGTGCACTCAGTCCCACTGTCTGTGTCTGTGATGAAGAATATTAAACAGCACTGGTCCCAGTATGGATGTTTGAGTGACACCGGTTGGTGTTAATCACCACCTGGATGTTGAATTGTTGACCACTACCATCAGGATGACTGTCTTGAATTGCCTCCCTATCATCCGTAGGAATAGCTTTTCCATTTTCTTCTCAGGCATAGAGTTGAGCCTGGTGGGTCAGTAGGTCGTGGGTTCTTCCTTTCTACCCTTTATGAAAAATGGGGGTTATGTTTCCCTTCATCCAGTCACTAGTCATCACCTGATTGCCAGGACTTTTCAAGGTCAGCTGCTCAAGTCTTCACTTAATTGTGTATAAACTCTTTCCCCCACCATTGGTTTGAAACAATTCAGTGTCATTTCATTGCCAGGATTTGGGATGTCACTTTGCTATCTGACATCTTTACATTCTGCATTATGTCCTTACTGCAAAATGTGAGTGAACTGCTACCTTTATACATGCAATTTTCGGATTTCCAGGCAGTTGTATAAAGTAAAAATCCTTCTATATCCTGCCCAGGTAATTTAACAGGATTATATATATAAACATAACATTAAAGGCAATTTTCTGAGCCTCGTGATTACACTGATTTTGCTTGTCACACACCTGCATCTACTGACTTACCATATTCTGTCACTCATGGTAAACTCTGCCCTACAGCATAATGTGACAGATGCTAATGAATATGATGCATCATGATCTTCAAAGCAGAGATGCTTGGGAAGGTCTTTCTTTCACCTTGTTAAATGCTTTGAACATTAATTTTCTTGAAAATAAAGTAAGATTCTGGGGGCTTCAAGGGACTGTACACTTGGCCCTAAGCATAAATGAAATCACTTAAGTGTTATGGATTGATGAATTTTATCCTGAAAGGATTTTGAGCAGCAGTCTGGTGGGAGGCTGGAATTACTGGGAGGGGTTTTGTTTCTAAGGAGTCAAGTGAAAAAGCTCCTTCTAGTTTCAGTGGGAGCTTGAGCAAGCTGTTCTGCTCTGTCCAGTTACATTTTCTCAGTGCAAGAGAGCAGCAGGGGTGATTTTGTCTGGATTCTTGGGTATAACAGAAGGCACTCCGGAGATTGCAAGGTCAAAACTACTTGAGTTTGTCAGACACCCTGCCTTTCTCTTTGAACAAAACTCAGCAGAGAGCACAAGGTAACAACATTAACAAAATTCACTTTCAAAGACAGCAAACTTTCCTAAGGATTTTGGGAAAGGGGGCTGACCATTGGATTCTTCTGTCAGCCTTGAAATGCAACATTTAAGGTTGTGCAAAGCTTCTCATGTGGAAGTGTGAGGATAGAGGTGGGTAAAAACAGCTGTAATTCCCTGGGATGCAGTTTTGGTGCCATGTTTCCTGTGGGAGATGGATGGGTGTGTGCTGTGCTGGGTGAACATCAGCTCCAAATCTCTGCACCAACAGCCCTGCATCTCCTCTATTGCACTTTCCTCTCTGTTGTTAACCATCTCTGCTTGCGTGCAGTGGGTAATCATGCTCTGGTATCAGCTTTTTTCTTTGTGCAAGATGGCACCTTCCCTTTAGGTTGTTCTCTGGTGCAGTGAGTACTGATTTTGTTACCCGCAGGCTTTGCTCTGCAGTCAGGAAAGCTGATGCTGAGCAGGATTTGGTTTTCACCCTGTCTCTACACTGGTGAGACACCTTTTGGCTTCTGGCAGCAACTCAGCATTACTCAGTCATGTCCTTAGTTGACGAAGAAACAGTTGAAATTGTTTTTAGTAAACGTCTAGCTGTCTTTCACCTGCTTTAACCAGAGATGGGGTGAGGGGAAGAGGGTGAGATTGCAGCCTGAGGTCCCTGTCAGCAGAGGAGAAGAGATGGAACATTCAGGTTCACACGTGGCTCTTTCCCTGGAGATTTGTGAAGAAGCCCAGAAAGCGCAGAGGAGGTGTGCTGCGAGAAGATGGTCATGGCTGGGCCACTGCAGTGAGGTGGGTGCTGCCAGCTCTCCCCAGCATCATATGGAGTTTCTCGTTTGAGGCTGCCTTGGTATGAACCAGATTGGTATCTCAGATATGCACAAATGTTTTATCAGTCATGCTTTAAACTACAGGGATTGTCAGCATTTCAGTCACACACTCTGCTGGGGGGACTTAATATCCTTCCTGACTGAGAACATTGCCTAGAGGGACCATTTGGTGTGCAACACTCTGGTAGAGAGAGCGATGCCAGGCGCTGAGTGGTGCCGGGTAAAAGACTAATGTGTGCTATGTTAAACGGTGTCTTGGGTTTTGCTGGGTCCCTATTCATAAAACACAACAAAGTGGCGACAAGTATAAACCTTGTCAGCTAAAGGAGCTGCTGGGAATACCAGAGAGTACTTAGTGACTAAAACAAATCAAATTTTGAAATACTCCCTTCCAGAGGAAAGCACAGAGGGGATTTAACTAGAGTGAACAACTGTATTTGCAGTAAGATGGCAGCGTGTGTGGGAGACAAGGCTCTAGGATTAGCTCTCATCTGTTGGGGTTGGTATGGTGCCTCTGGCAGATGCTTTGGGAGGTGGGGTGTGGAAAAGCATGGTCTGGCAGTTGTGGGTGACCGTCTTGCTCAGTGAACCCAGGGCCTGGGTTTCTTGCTGTGCCCTCAGCCCATGCTGTGGTAGAGCCATCAGAGCAGCAGGGGCTTTCCAAAACCCTTCTGGATGGTAGGAACCGGCCTGCTCAGTGTAGGGCCTTACTGTAAGGGGTTAACTGTGTGTTGTGATCTGCTACTCAATTTAGTCTGGGAAGATTCCTTTTTAATTGTAATTAGCCTGTTCTTGTGTTAGTGGCTTGTTTCCATATGGGAATTGTTCCTGACAGAAACTGTTCCAGAAGTTTGGCTGCTAGCCTGGCTCTGGGGAGCTGGACTTCAGTTCTCTGCTAAACCAGATGCTCCTCTGTGGCTCTGGCCAAGTTGCTTAGACTCTCTGTGCCTCAGTTTCTAGTCATAACATGGGAATATTAACATCTACCTGTCTCACAAGGGACTTAGGAACACAGTAATCAGGTGAGTTAGTCAGAGAGTGGTAGGGGAATGCTGCAAGTTCTTCAGACAGGCAGAGTAGCACCTATAGCTTGACTGGCTTGGACCATGTTCTTAGTTGATGGAGACCAACATGCCAGTTACAAACATTGTCTTCAGTTCCTCAGCAAAGCTTCAGCTAAACCTACAGTCTTCACTAGCCATGGAAAAAGAGTAGTCAGGAGAACCCTGTGAAAGAGATGCTCTTTTCTTCTGCCTAAAAATGCAGATAAAATGAATTGGGATTTTCAGAAATTCTATGTATTCTCAGTCTGTAGCAGTATGACAGATAATCCCACTAGGCCCTGACTGTTTTATGTCTTCTGTCATTTATGCCCTTGATTTTGCCCTTTACTCAAGGGCTGTTTATTGCTGCGCATTGCTCCTTGCTCTGTTGCCTCATGAGCTTCTGTTGCACCGCCATTAGTCACCTCGTGGTACTTGACTGACAAACCTCTACATTGTCCTCTCTGGCAGCTGTTGCTTTGTCCAGCACAGCCAGGTCGATGATATCCTTGTGCTCAGAAGATTGACATGTGCTGTGCAGGTTGGGACACTGAAATCTTGCCAGGGACAAGCCCTTTGAATGGACCACAAAGGTGCATCGTTACTTCTGTAACACCAAGTAGCCCAGAATAACAGGCTGAAAATCAGTTTGTATCTTGCTTTGATTCACCATTTTTCCTCTGAACTGTAGCATTGCATCCCTTAAGGACAGGATAGGGCCTTTGCTCTATTACATTGAAAGTTATGGAAAACTTGTAGAAAATTAGAGCTCCAGCAGGTAACTGAGTTTTCTCCAGCAGAGACTCTGGTGCCTCCAGCCTATCATGTTAATCTCCCCTTAATTAGATCCTTCCTCCCATCCTTAGGAACAGATGGGAGGCTCAGGGCGGTAAAATATTTGGCATCTCTGGAGAGACCTGAACACTCTTCCATGGTCTTCCACCCCTTCACAGATACCCGTCAGCCCCATCGAGGCTTTCTGTGAGGACCTGCTCCAGGGCAAGGTGGAGATCCTCTGTGCTGCCTGTGGAGTGATACAGGCTCACCTTGGTCTTAGGGTGTTCCTCTCCCTCCTGCCATGTCCATCCTTCTCCCTCAGCCCTATGGAGGCAGTGGGGTGAGCTGCCCCTCTTTCTCACAAGAGTTTCTGATCCTTAAAATGGATTTTGGCCTAGCAGGAGCATGCTCTGTATCTTAATCTGGATTTCATGAACCTTTCTACATGCTTCTTTGATTATAGCATTGGAGTATTCTGCCAGGAATACACAGCAAGGTGTGTCCTTGCCGATATAGGATGTTCACAAGGGAAGGAAAATGAAACACGAGAAATCTGACCCTTTTTCTCATGATGTTGTAAAAGATGTACTGCCACATGCTTGTGGTGACAGTTATTTGTGGTCATTATTGTAGCTGTTTACTTCCTTGGCTTGTCAGCCAAGCCTGTGCTAGTCAGCAATCATCTCTATCTTGGGACTGTTACCTGCTAGGAACTGCAGTTTCTCTGGCAGAAAACCCAGTGTAGAGTTTTGTTGGCCTGTCCACTCTTCATTCCTTCACTTCCTTCTAAGCCTTTGGTCCAGCTTCACAAATGCCAAAGTGTTTTAAGTGAAACACCTGCACGCTTGCCTTTTAGTTGGGAACAGAACATTGTAGCCATCATTTGTAAACTGGGAGATGTTTCAGATGCTGAGCTTAGTCTGGGTATGTAAAGGATGAGGAAGAAGCTGTGAGTAAAACCCCTTCTGGAAGGTTTTAATCCATTTTGTTCAATGGGTCTTGGAATACAGACAAACCCATTAGAATGAGACCATAAAACAGGCCTCTGTTCTTGGTATGCGTACAAGTTTAGCAAGAGACAAAGCAGAGACCAACAAGATTTAAAGTGAGTATCCTTCTGAAATTACAGTTTTGATCAGGGTCCTCCAAGCCAATCGATGGGATTCTGCTTTGTTATGGTCACAAAAACCCACAAGTCTGACTCTTGCTATTACAGTGATGCACAGTGTTGTCAAGGTAATGGATTTGGGCAGTTGGCATATATAGGAAGGGTGTAAAAGTCAGGGAAGTATTCTGCAGGCCTCCAGGAACAAGCCTCATATGAAGGGTTTCTTTTTTTTATGGCCAAACTAGAGGATGCTCAATTGTGGTTGTAGAAGTGAGAGTTTTATGCTCTGGCCTATTGCTGCAGTCATGCCCATCCCATGGGGATGCTGTTCTCTCCCATATGCAGCAGGGTTTGTGAACTTGCTCTGCCTTGCATACTCCTGCTGGTACCTATGAAGCTCCCCTCCCCATCAGGGCTTAAGCGGATTTATGTTTTGATTCAAGGAAGGACTTTGTTGGAAAGGAAGTGTGGGAAAGGCATTTACACCTGAGTTTAACTGCAAGCTCTCAGTTAATTATCATGAGCATCATGGCTGCGTGTTTATGAGGCTTCCTTGAGCAAAAGCCAAGGTAATATTTGGTTTTATGTGGTGCCAGCAGTGTGCACGCAGCCTCCAGTTTTGCCTGTGACGGGGGATAGCTGGGGCTGGCGTTTGCAGGAGATTTATCTTGTGAGAGCTCAAAGTGGATCAAACTTAGAATTTGAAATGTCAGCCTTTTCCACGAGTGTTTGGGATTCATGAGTACTTTTGTATCATAAAGCCACTTTGGGGACGTTTGTGTTTGTGTTTTGGTAACAGAGAAGTGGCCACTTCAGTCCAACAGCCTGTTGCTGGTGCGGCTCTGCAACAGCTCCCGCTTCCTGAGGAACAGTCAAACCACCACTGCTAAAATAGAGCTTACAAATGAGATAATACAGTGTGCTAGCCTGTGGGAGTAGCAAATGGCCTAGATGATTCAGTAGATCACCTCCAATCCTGCTTTGTCCTTTCTTCTGTATTAGGAAACCTCTGAGTCAATTTAGAGTCTCCTGAATGATGTTAGCAGTGCCAATATTTTACTTTCCAAATCACAACACACAATGAAGTTGGATTATGCATGTTACAATTCACTGAGGCCAAATAAACAGCTGCTTAAAAATAATATGGTGGTAGACATTTAATCATCTCAGCCTAACTGTAGATAGAGCAGTAATCCTTTTGTTTCAGTAAATTAAATGCCAAAAGGAAAAGCAAAGGGAGGTGAGGCTGAGGCACAACAGAAACATGGCACAGTACATTAAAAACCAACCGTGGAGAAAGGTGATTTGTTAAATTAAATGCCAACTTTGAAAGAAATACTGTAACAGCCTATTACTGTAAAACAAATAGCAGCTCACACATGGTCTCCTGCCATCCCATATTGTTATTTCTCCTTTGCTAGGGAATACAGAGATCTGACAGCAGTGATGGAAAAGCTGATGAGTGGCAAACTTTGCATTGCTTGGACAATGTCAGCATTTGTCAGTTTGAGTAAAGGTGTTTTAAAAGTCACACAGTGCTGAGAGGTAGAAGTTTGATGGTTAGGACACACTCTGAGCTCAGAGTTTAACTTTGTTTAACCAAGACTCAGATACATTGCTAATTAGCTTTGCAGAGCTGCAGGGATCCACTAAGATTTATACCTGTTGTAGAAAGCTACAGATTTTGTATGATGTCCTTCTGTTCTCGGTGTTACTTGTGCAGGAAGTCTGTTTTGCTTGCTTGCTTGAATTTTTAGATGAAAATAGTTTCTTTAACTAAAAAAATCCCAATAAATCCTTCATCTCTTTACTTCTGTTGGAGTGTCAACTTCAAAATTTATTTCCCAGGAGAAATGATGGCACGCCATAATAGCTATGTAAAAATATCTTACAGTTTAATGTCTTTTATTCTGAAGGATCTCCAAATTCCTTATGAACTATAGGTTGGGTCTCTCACTTCCTCTTCATGGCATACATTTGTGTTTGAGCACTTGACAGGTACCTAGAAAGCGTCCCAGTTCCACCAGAGCAGCATCGAGGGCCAGCACTGTGGCCCTTCTGTTCATCAGGGCAGTGTTCTCTGAGCTGGGCTGAAAAGCAGCCACTCTCTAACAGCAGATAGAAACCCTGCAATACTCCGTCTGTCATCCCAGCACCTTAGGAAGCAGAATAATGCAGCACACAACAGGCCAGCAATGGGCAGATACAAATCGACGTAGCTGAGCTGCAGCCAGGGGAGCGGTGTTGATGTGTGTTCATTTTGGTGGTTTTGTAGATCATTTTGGTTTTTTGCTGATCAGCACAATATTTTACCACTAACTGGGATTCTGGCCCGACACACAGTTTCCAGATCGTACTAGACTGAACAGAGATTTAAATGCGTGAGTTTGTTATCAACTTTAAAGAGCTTTTTTTAGGCATCCCTGTTGAGAGGGAGTGAAAAGTTATCTCTTGTCCTGGGCAAGTAGATGCAAAGTACTAATTTAATTGCCGGCAAATCGGAAGAGTGTCTCCAAGAAAAGAATATCCTGTGGAAATATTTGTCCCCCCTGTTCTTTCCCTATCCTGAATGTCTTTATTTAATCACCTTTACTGTTGCTGCATGTGACATACAAGTCATAGGCTTTCCAAGGCAACAGAACATAAAATTTGTGGTCTTGTAAAAGAGCTTTGTTCTGATTCATTTGGGGCATGTGGAGCACCATGATAGATCTTTCCTCGCTCTTGGCTGAAAGGGACTGTGGGAATGGCCAAAGGGAAGGGAGAAAAAACTGTTGCCAGCAAAAAGGCCTTTCATTTCAGCCACTGGGAGGAGCAGGAAAACTAGAGAAACCACATCTTCCTCCTCAGGAATAGAAAGCTGCAACTCCCAGACTGGAAGGACTAAAGTTGACATCAGTATTTGTTTTCCTGCTGATACCTGGGTATAAGCTGTATCATCTTTTCAAATGTTGGTGGATCGAATTGCTTTTTTGCTTGAATACTTGGATTATTGGGGCACTGCACTTTTGTTTTCTCTGTCCAGCCTTATGAGCATAGAAATGCTGAATGTCTGTCTAAGCATGCCGTTACAAATGGACTGGTCCTCACTTGGTGCAAAGCCAGCCCTGTTACCCCTCCTGGGCTGGGCTGTAGCTGTAATGCCGCCTGCCCTGCTTTTGTTCTGAGGCTTCCAGAACAGGTTAGTACTAGCCCCCTCAGCACGACCTAAAAACTTCAGGGCTGTTTAACCTTTATTTAGTTATTTAAAAGCCCATTCCTTTGTTCTCCTGACTTTAGTTAAATGGGCAGCTCTAGGCAAGTTGCAGAAAAATGGATGTTCTCCAGTGGGGTGGATTCCGTTCACAGATGCAATCCTGCAGTCTGGGAGCGCAAGGGCAGAGGTTCTGCCCAGGGCAAGAGCACAGGAAGAGCTGTGCTTACTGAAGGTGGAATGGTGTTGGAGGTGAGACAGTCCTGCTGCGCTAACATTTATGTTTCTGGGACGTAAAAAGCAGGTCAAACTGCAATAAGTGAATGAATTCAGATGTTTTGGTGCACAGAGGAAACTCCGGCTTCCCCACCCTGATTGTGTATGTGAAGTAAACCCACACTGATTATTTAATTCCTGCCTGTAAGGTCTGAGGTTCCAGTGGCTGTTGAGGACATCCTTGCATGTGTATGTAAGGATGTGGAACACAGCAATAGAAAATGTCAGTGCAATCACTCTGATGGTCAGTACAGTAACAGGGCAGCACTACAGGGATGTGGTCCCATAAAAGGGAGGCTTCAAAATGACAGCAAGGGTTTCTGCCTGATGCTACAAATTAACAATAAACCTCAGGGGCACGGTGTAATTATTTACTTTGCTAAATAACACAGAGGAACTGTGGTTTAATTACAGTAGTTTAGCTGTGCAGTAGAATTGCAGACTGCAGCTTCAGTGCATTGCATTAATGAGCCTTGCTAACCGTTACTTCTAATATTGGATAATGTTTCTTTTGTTTTAAATCATCCTTCCTAAATGAGTTCCATGCAGATGAGAAGGAACCTTTCCAGGGGATCACAATGGATTGTTTTTGTTTCCAAAAGACGCAACCCAACAAGGCACTTGATGTTGCAATTATACTCAGTAAAGCCAGATGCGTTTGGCTCTGCTCTTGTGTCATTGACATCCCTTTTGTGCTAGATTTTGATGAAATTTAAGCAAAAAAGGATGTAACTGGGCATCTTCAGATGGCAAGAGTCTGTATTTCTCAATCCTATCATCAATCCAATCAACTCCTTTCATTTAGAGAAGATTGGAGAGGAGAATAATGCACATTAAGTAATAGCTTTTCCCGAACATTTAGGGCATACTAATTAATAAGTAGTTCATTACAACTTTAAAGCCTAATTTTATTTTTATTGAAGTCAATGAACCAGCTCCCTCAACTGAACAAGAATAGTGTTGGCCCTTGCTGTGTAGCGTCCCAGAAAATAAATCCTTTCTCAGTTGTTACTAGTCCTCTTTTCCAACCCTTTCTCTAGCTTGTCTATTTTGCCTGCACTAGGATAATCTTTCTCCCCACAATTACAAACCTGCAGATACTTCTTCAGGTGCTGGTATCCCACTGACAGTCTGAGAAAGTCTCATTTCAGATAATGTCAGTTGTGTACTCTGTGGTGGAACATACCATACGACCATTCATAATGCTGTCACCATGTAACAGTTGAAGGTAGTTGTGGTCTTTCCTTCTTTTCTGACCCGCTTGTTTTTACCCTCAGGCCTTGCTTCTTGTACTGTAAGCTCTGCTGTTCTTTGTTCTGTGTTCTGGTGGAGTGTCTTCTGGGTTATTCTGCATCTGTTCCATCCTGTAGTATTTATTTTTGAGGAAGGAGAGGATTGCTTTGTGTTTGTTTATTTCCCCTCTTCATTCCAGCTTTGATTTGCATTATTGTCAAACACTTGTGAATCCTGAGCCTCTCTGCATTGCTGCAGCCTTGGTTAACAGTTCAACGTAATCTTTGCCAAGAAGCTGTTCTGCATTTTTGGTGGCTATTACCATACGGGAGATTGTTCTTAGGAATCTGTTTTTTTATTCCTCTGTTCAATGCTGTTCCTCATTTTGTGTAGTTGTTTCCCTTTCTCAATTTGTCATACCCCCATCAGGCTTACAAACTCTGGCAATACCAAGCATGAAGAGTCTGTGAATGGAGATGGAGACTGTATGCCAGGAGTGGTTACCACTTGAGCAGGACCTGGTGGTGACGGATGGCTGCATTTCTCAATCAAGCTGGCTACCTGGGAGACCCGGGGCCTGGGGGAGTGAAAAGTGGAGATTGTTCCTCGTGTTTATTTTGATGATGTTTTAAATTTATTTTTGGTCACAAGAACAATTTATTTGCCCTTATCGTAGGTGTCACTTTAAGCTGGACTGGAGGAGCATTGGGAGGAAAGAGAGATTCTGGTTAATGCAATTCACACCTGACAGGTTGTTTCATTTCGTTTTAGCTGTGGATGCTGATCTAAGTTTGCCTCAGAACTGTGCATGGTAAATCCGGAGTTAGGAAAGCACTAAAATGTGCTTTCCTTTTCCTGATCTGTACCTTTGAAGAGATGGGATGCTTTTCACAGGCAAGCCGATGAAACACCTGGAGTGCTTTGTGTTGAGCAAGATCACATTAACATGGAAATCTAGGTTGTTCACTGATAGACCTGTCCAGGCTTAGTTAAATTTGTGGTACTGGGAGCAGATAATTCCTAAAACTGTCAATTTTGGGGGTGGTTGAGTGACTAAAACAAATGTATTAACGTCTGGCATTTGGAGCACTATAGCCTGTGGTTATACAGACTAGAGTAGCGTCATGTAAAGCCTCAGAACATAAATGGACTAAATGGAGCGCTCTGCACATCAGGGAGAGGTTTGGTGTTTCCTTTCAGGAAGAATAAGAAGTGGAAGGCTGGTTTAGCACTGATTTTTGCTTTCAGCAGTAAAAATAAGACTGTTATACTCAGAGATATAAGGAAACTTGGTATTTTCTTCTCGGAAGTGTGACTAAGTCCCTGTGTCCTGACCCAGCTGTGGTTTGGGTGATCACATTTGGTAGAACCAAATTTCCATAGTTTTCAATTATCTGAAGCTGTTGATTGATAAAAGTCATTAGGTTAATTTTCATTTAGAAAATGCAATTGAATTGACACAAAATAACTTCTTTGTCTTCTTCCTCTTGAAATTGTGAGATTTGACACGGAAAGAGCACGACAGGAATATATTTGGGACCTGCTGTAGTATATTGAGAGCCAGAGAGAAGTTCTCTAATCCTGTTCACTTGCTGTTTTCAGTTTGTTTTGTTTTGAGTGGTCTCATCGCTAGGATAGGTTGAGGACTGACCTGCTGGAGAGCAGCATATCAGATAGGGACCTGGGAGTCGTGGTGGCCAGCAGGATGTCCAGGAGCCAGCAGTGGGCCCTTCTGGCAAAGAGGGCATCCTGAGGTGGATCAGAATGGAGGTGGTTAGCAGATCAAGAGAGGTCCTTCTCTTCCTCTACTCTGCCCTGGTGAGACCATATCTGGAATATTATGACCAGTTCTGTGCCCTCAGTTCTAGAAGGACACAGGACTGCTGGAAAGAGTCCAGCGCAAAGCCACAAAGATGTTGAAGGGAGTGGAATATCTTCCTTATGAGGAAAACTGATGGAGCTGAGTCTCTTTAGCTTGGAAAAAAGGAGATTGAGGGGTGACCTCATTAATGTTTATAAATATGGAAAGGGCAAGTGTCAGGGGGATGGAGCCAAGCTCTTCTAAGTGGCATCTAATGATAGGACAAGGGACAACGGGTGTGGGTTGGAACATAGAAGGTTCCACATCAATATGAGAAAGAACTTCTTCACAATGAGCATGACAGAGCACTGGAACGGGCTGCCCAGGGCGGTTGTGGAGTCTCCTTCTCTGGAGATGTTTAAAACCTGCCTGGCTGTGTGCTTGTGTGACTTGATCTAGGTGATCCTGCTGTGGCTGGGTGGTTGGACTAGATGATCTTTGAGGTCCCTTCCAAACCCTAACATTCTGTGATTCTCAGTTATCTGTAGTTACTTGGAGAACTGGAGAAAAATTTGTTTACTGAGAAAAGCAAATGTTTTTGTTAACAAAATTAGTTATATGTTTATACCATTTAGGCTAAAAATAAATGAAAACATTTGATCTGTATTTTCTCTAGACCTTGGAAGAATAGATGGGTTGGGGTTTTTGACAGGTTTTTTGTTGGTTTATTTAATGTCCTTGTTTTGAATTATTGTTGAATTTTTCATTTTTTTTTACTGTGGTGTTCAAAAGGTGCAGGTTCAGACCACCCATTTTTTTAATATAAAAATTTTAATTTTATTTGATGTGATCTGAAAAAATACTCCAATTTTTTTTTCTTTTTCCGATTCGGTCATGTTAAAATATTCAATTTTTTGTGCAGCTGTTCGTATTAAGGACATTTACAGGTCTGTGAGTCTATTTTCAGAGAACCAAGTCTAAGAGCCGCCTAGGTAAGGCAACAAGGGCACAACAGTAAATGTAGAGCTGGTATTTCTGTCAGGTTTGCCCAAAGAAATGCCAAGGGTTGTCTACAAGGAAACCTTGTGCAGGCAGGAAGGACATCTGATTTCATTGTAGCCCAGGAGCAAATCCAGGCAGCAGCAAGACTGAACTTTCAGCAAGACTGAAAACAGTGGCAGCAGCAGTTAAACCAGCCTGTTTGTCACCAGGACCCCCTTGTATCCCAGTGCATTCCCCTCTTGTGACCAGCACACTGTACGTTCAGAGTTGCAGAAGTGATGATCCATAAAATGTGTAAATATAATAAACTCAGACAGCAGCAGCAGAGATAGGGAAGCCTCATGCCACAATCTCCTACTTCCTACTGTTAAAGACGCGCAGTCAGAGCGTTGTTGATCTGCCTGGTACAATCAAAGAAGTTTGCATGCTGCACTGAACATATGCTCTAGCTACTCTCTGCAGGGGCTGGCAGATTGCTTCCTCTGTGCCATTGTTTGTGTGGCTGCTGCTACTATTCTCTTGCCCAAGTGCAGGTCTGAAACCCACACAGTAATCTTCAGTTCTGCTGTAAGGATTCCTCTCACTGGGACTCTCAGAGGACTGCACTTTGAAAAGACACTATTTCTGCCAGAAATACCCAGAGATCTGGGGACTTATGCCTAAAAAGGGTTTTTTTTTTTCAGTGTTTTGAACTAGAATTTTAAGAGTACATCTCACCAGCTGAAGACAACCCTTTTTATTTAGCTTTGCTATGTGTGATACATAAGCAGTTTATGCAGTGCCCTCTTTGATAACAGCTTGATGGAAAATTTTGCCTTATATAAATAGTGTCATGAACTCCGTGTGCCGCTTTGCCTTTATTAGATGTATGTGGGCTGCTCAGATCTGCAATGTGCACTCTCTGATCCCAGCAGGTCTTGGAGGTCCCTCACTGCAGGAGTTTGGGCCCAGAGGGAGGATGAAAAAAAGAAGGAGAAGAAATTGTTGTGCTGTGTCTGTCCAATGCCCGATCCTGTATCGTACAGCACATGACAAACTTTGTTTACACTGCCGAGATACTGATCCACTTTCTGTGTGGACAGTCCCTTTTACCTTCCAGCAGAAACAACTTGACATTTTACTTTTTTTCTCTTTTTTTTAAGTTCTTTTTTTTTTTCCCGTGGCCATATGGGCATTTTGGCTTTGAGTAGCTGCACAGGACACTACGGTGCAAACAAGCAAACTTTGCATATGGGCTGCTGCTTTGTTACGGCAGCTAATGTCTGTTCAGCTGTGAGCAGAAATCTGTTTGAGGAGAATATGAGACAGCAATACAGCTGGTTAGGCTGAAGTTTCAACTTGAGAGAATTTCTGGGGAATCTCTTAAGAAGACTGGAATAGGTGCCTGATAAGCCAAAGAATGATTCTAAATGGCATCATGTTATTAGGACAAAATCACTGAGTGGATCCCTCTGGGCAATAATGAAGGGAATGCGTACAGAACATTGATCACTGCACGTTTCATTTCCTTAGTCTGTCTCTTACCTTTCAGGAGGGTTTGCTGATGGATTCTTGAGCAGTTTCTACTTATCACAGAATCATTAGGGATTGGAAGGGACCTCAAAAGATCATCCAGTCCAATCCCCCGGCCATAGCAGGATCACCTAGACCAAGTCACATGGGAACATATCCAGGAGTGTTTTAAATGTCTCGAGAGGAGACTCCACAACTCCCCGGGCAGCCTGTTCCAATGCTCCATTACCCTCACTGTGAATAAGTTCCTTCTGATATTTATATGGAACCTCCTGTGTTCCAGCTTGCACCCATTGCCCCTTGTCCTTGATGAGCCTAGAGACAGCATCCAGGACAAATTGTTCCATCACCTTTCCTGGGATGGAGGTGAGGCTGACAGGTCTATAGTTACCTGAGTCCTCCTCCTTACCCTTTTGAAGATTGGAGTGACATTTGCTGTCCTCCAGTCCCCAGGCATCTCTCCTGCTCCCCATGAATTAGAAAAGATGATGGAGAGCGGCTTAGCAATGACTTCCGCTGTCTCCCTTAGCACACATGGGGGCATCCCAACAGGGCCCATGGATTTATGTACATGCAGTTTGATCCACTTGTCCCTAAGCCAGTCCTCATCAACCAAGGCAGGCTTCTCTCTTGCCTTGAGTTCCTCTGGAGTCTCAGCAGTCTGGAGCTTGATATCAAGACAGCCCCCAGAAGTACAGACAGAGGCAAAGAAGGTGTTCAGTAGCTGTGCTTTCTCTGTATCCTCTGTCTTCAGGGCACCCACCTCATTCAGCAGGGGGCCTGCGTTGCCTCTAGGTTTAGTTTTACCTGCCATGTATTTGAAGAAGCTCTTTTTATTGCCCTTGACCTCTCTTGCAAGGTTTAATTCCAAAGAGGCCTTAGCTTTTTTAGTTGCATCCCTACATTCTCTCACCGGAGCCTTGTGATCACCCCAAGTGGCCATCCCCTCCTTCCATGACCTATAGAGTTTCTTCTTCCTGTTCAATTTGCCCAGAAACTCCCTGTTTAACCATGCAGGTGTTTTGGCTCCCTGCCTTGACTTCTTTCCTGTTGGAATGCTCTTTTCTTGTGCTTCAAAGAAGTAGTCTTTGAATGTCAGACAGCTACCCTGAGCTCCTTTACCTGCCAGGACCCTATCCCATGGGATTTCCCCCAGAAATTGCTTGCAAAGGCCAAAGTTGACCTTTCTGAAGTCCAGGGTTGTGATTCTACAAGGTATTCTGTTCCTACCATATGTGACCCCGAACTTCACCATCTCATGGTCACTGCAAACCCAAGGCTGCCCTCAACCTTCACTGCTTCAACCACACCCTCCTTGGTGGTGAGTACAAGATAGAACCAGAGAATCATAGAGTCATTAAGGATTGGAAGGGACCCTGAAAGATCATCTAGTCCAATCCCCCTGCACAGCAGGATCACTTTACTGAAGAAGTTATGGAATCAGAATCACTCAGGGTTGGGAGGGACCACCTGATCATCCAGTTCCAACCCCCCCACCAGGGTGGGACACCCCACCCTAGACCAGACTGGCCAGAGCCCCATCCAGCCTGGCCTTAAACACCTCCAGGGNTGCCCAGCCTGTATTTGTACCTAGGATTGCCTTGACCCACATGCAAGACCTTACACTTGGTCTTGTTGAACCCCATGATGATGGCTTGTGCCCACTTCTCCAGCCTGTCCAGGTCCCTCTGGATGGCATCCCTTCCCTCCAGCGTGTCTGCTGCATCACATAGCTTGGTGTTGTCAGCAAACTTGCTGAGGGTGCACTCAGTGCCTCTGTCCATGTCACTGACAAAGATGTTGAACAAGACTGGTCCCAGGACCTGATCCCTGTTGGACTCTACTTGTCACTGGCCTCCACTTGGACATGAATCCATTGACAACCACTCTCTGGGTGCGGTCATCAAGCCAGTTCCTTACCCATCTAGTGCTCCACCAATCAAAGCCATGTTCCACCAGCTTGGAGACCAGAATGTGATGTGGGACAGTGCCAAACGCTTTGCTGAGGTCCAGGTAAATGACATCAGTCGCTTGCCTCTCATCCATTAATGTTGTGACATAGAAAGCCACCAGGTTTGTCAGGCAGGATATGCCCTTGGTGAAGCCATGCTGATTGTTCCCAATCACCTCTTCACAAATCTCCTGTCTCAGTAATGCCTCCAGGAGGATCTACTCTATGATCTTACCAGGCACAGAGGTGAGACATTGCAGTAGTGGGGCCAGAGAAGGCTGGGGAGAACCCTGGAAAACAGGCTCTATGAGGAGTGGCTGAGGGAACTGGGCTTATTTAGTCTAGAGAAGAGGAGTCTGAGAGGAGGAGACCTTATTGCTGTCTACAGCTACCTAAAAGGAAGTTGTAGTGAGGCTGGTGCCATCTCTTCTCTCAAATTACTAATGATAGAACAAGGGGAAATGGCCTCAAGTTGCATCAGGGGAGGTTCAGATTGGATCTTCAGAAGTTCTTTCTGGAGAGAGTGGTTGGGCACTGGAACAGACTGCCCAGGGAGGTGATGGAGTCACCATCTCTGGAGGTGCTTAAAAAGTGAGTAGCTATAGCGCTTGAGGCCGTGGAAAACAGGCTCTGTGTAGGGGTTAGGGAGCTGTTGGGCTGAGGGCTGGACTTGGATGATCCTGGAGGTTATTCCAGCCATGATGATTCTGCGATCCTACCTGCACAAAGGTTAAAATGGAAGTTGAGATCAGCTGAAATATCAAGAAATGAAAATCTCAGTCTCCCTCTCTTGAACTTCCCTCTTACTCAGCAGGTCAAGTTTTTCCAGTTCATTGTTTTGTCTTTTGAAAAATTACTTGTATTTTCCCATCTCTTTTGGAGGCTTCACCAGTAATGATCCCAAAGACCACCAGAGATTCCTGCTGGAAACAGGACCTGGCTCTCCTAATGAAGTATGTTTAGAGGTTGATTTTTATAGTTTGTGGATCAGTTTCATTTCAAAAAGACAATTCTGTGTCTTTTAGGATTGGACTACAGGAACTACAGGCTATCTTTTAATTGATATAATATAAATGTATAGTGAATACTGTAGGAAGTCAGAACAAACTGTTGGGTGCTTGCTGTGAGCTCTATACACAGTCAGTGTCAAACAGAAGTAGAGTGTGCCAAGTGGAGCTGCTTTGCCACTTGTGCTTTGGCCATCTCTAGACGCAGCACTGCCACTACCCACATGATACTGGAATAGTCTGTTGAATTTTAAGTAAATCCAGACCGTCAGATTGTGGCTCTTGTTCAAGCAAAAGGCACAATTATCTCCTCCATTAAATATGCTAATGAAGCCAAAATGGGGTTGGGTGGGGCGAAGAGCCATTGTTAGATTTTAATGAAACATATTTTCTTTCTGCATTTTATTTTAATGAGAGATGTTCTATTAAGCTTAATACAGTCAAACTTCTGATAAAAGCTGTTATCAAAGACCATGCCATAGGAAAATAAATTAAATTAATTGTGGCAGCTAAACAAAATGAACCATTTTCTTGGGTTGGAAGTAAAAAGGAATATGATCTAATAACACCACACTTATTAGTATTTCTGATATGTAAATTAAAGGCATTAAGTGAATAGCAAGATGATCCATAGCTTCCCTAGACAGTGTAATAAATGCATGCCAGGGTTTTTTTTTAAACACAGAAAACTGATATAATTAGAAGACTGTTAACATTTTTTTAGCCGCATGAAATGAACAAGCCACAGGAGACCAGTTCATCATAATAATTAAAGTTCAGAAATAGTTTTATATTACCATAAGTTTGATTTGATAGATATCTTTTTAATTTACTGTAAATAGCTGCTGCTACTTATCTTTTTTTAAGAAAGCATTTAAATTTTTTTTTTTTTTCATTTTAACAGAAATATGTCTCATCTTCGGGTGACGATTCTGTTTGTTTCAGATGCTCCATACTCTGTTATTTGCCAAGGGCATACATTAAATATCTTCCTAATGTGAGGAACATATGGGTTACCACTCCACAACAGCAAACAGGCACAACAATTTCTCTCTCAGGCAGTGAACACACTGAGCAGGATCACTGGATATTGCTGAATTTCAGAATATCTTTGAATTCCAAACTGCTTTTTTACAATAAAAGTTTGTGAAGTGTTCACTACAAATGAATGCTGAGGAAATTATATCAGGGCCAGGCATATTTTATGCTCTTTGGAACTGCATACGTTTACCATTCCTGTTACTTCGGTGTGGCTGCTGTGATTTGCACAGTGCAATGGGCAAATAGGACCGTGCAGCACAGTGAGACCACGTGTCTGTCAGACAGAGCTGTCCCTCAGCCTGGGCGTTGGGGCTGGCTCCACCGTCACACATGCTGAACAAGAGCCGGGAGAGGAGCATGTGAGGACAACACTGTCATGAGAGGAAACTACCTTAAGTTGTTTTCTTTCAAAATGTCACTGGTTTAGGGCATTACAAAACCAACAAGGTAGTTTGGTTTGGTCAGTGCAGTGAAAACTCCTCTGGATGGCTCTCATGGTTGTCTCTTTTGAGGAGAGCAGGGTCTGCTCCCCAGATCCTCTGGTGGGTATGGAAGCAGGAAACCTGTACTGTCCTTTTCTCTCCTGACCTTTGTTTTCAGGGTATGCCTTGAGCTGCAGGTCCAAGGAAACATAAGGCTTGTCTTCCAAACCCTATGCAAAACACAGGGCAGTAAGGGAGGAAGGCCTCTAAGACAGAAACCCTTACTAGCTTGAACTTGAACGGGGTCCTTCAGCAGCTGTCAGGGTCTCTGAAAACCCCATTTTAAGTATCTGAGCATCCCCACAGCCCATGAGACTGTGCGATCCTTCCGGCTGCTTCATGGACAGCTCTGGAGGTGAAATGTGTCTTTATGCAGCGCCCCGAGGAGCACTGAAGGCAAGATTGCTCTTCCATTCTAAAATACATTTCTTACCATCAGCCCTTAAACCTATCTTCACTCATGTTCTTATGCTGTGTTCAGTCCTGTCTTTCCATATTCAGTCTTAAATCCCTTCTTGATATATTTGCAGCCTTTATTTAGTTGTTCCTGCGTGGCTGATTTAAGGCCAGCAAATAAATCTTTCTCAGAGTATGCAAGTGTCTTCTCCAATAAATAAAAACCACATCTCACATCAGTGGGCACCTTGGGGCTTGTGTACCAATTCCACTCTTGTTTAGCTCTGATGGCCTGGCAGCACAGTCCAATTGTGTTGTATCTTGCAAAGGCGTGACACTTTAGAGCAGGACTGATTTTCCACTTTACTTGTAATGGACAACAGGACATCAATGTGTTGGGAGGTAAAAGCCAAGAAGCCATTGCAACCTGCATTAGCTTGTGGCTATTCTGCTCTTTACAGGACTCAAACAAAGTTTAAATAACTTTAGTTCTGTAGTGCAAGAAACCAAACCTAGAGCTCAAAGCATTCCTCCACAGTCCTTGGGAGCAGCTGTGGGTGCTGTGATCCCATTGCTATTGCCTGTTCCTAAACACTGACATTCCATTTATATTTGCTTTCAATCACCATTTTAAGAACACAGACCTGTGTCAAGAACCCTGTTTTCTCAGTAGCGCTCGGGGGTGCACATCCAGCCAGCACAGCGTACAGACTGTAGAAATGGGAGCAGAGCGCAATCTTTCTTGTGACACTCGCAGCACTTCCCAGATGTGAGCTGGTGAACAGCTGCTCTCTAGGAGCTGTATCTCAGTAGCACCTTGTAGCCCTGTTGTGGAATGGAGAGCAAAGAATGACATAGATGGGCCATAAACAAGAGTTGAGAATTAGTATTGTTCAGGAAACAAGTGTCTGGAGAGAAGAGTAAATTCAGGAGTCAAAAATAATATTACCAGCAAACAGAGACTTTATCTGAATGTATTGATTTCTCTAGGTCATAAATAAGCTGACAGTTTTGATCTCTTTGAGCCCTTTAAACTTGTCACAATACTTCTTCCTCATTCCCAGAAGAGGAGTCAAGAATTGGTCTGAATTGAAACTATAGGAAAAAGCTGAAAGGATCTGGAATGAATTCCTGGATCTCTTGAGGCTTAAACACTACATTTAATTAAACATACTGCTTTTTAGCACGGTCTTCCATGTTCAAATCAGGCTTAAGGGCTGACATGATAGAAACTGAAGCCATGACTCTTAGGAGTTTATTGACATAAACGCTGAGAAGAATCTCACAAACTGACTTGGAAGTGACGGACTCCTGGCAAGGTGAAGCCAGGTCAACTCAAGCAGTGAAGTCCCCTGTGCTTGCTGCCATGGGATTTGTGCTATTGGTTCAAGTCGTATCAGCGTTCCAGCCCTTGCTGTAGGGACAGCTGTACATTGCTTTACGTTACAACTCCTCACAGGAAACTTTGGGGTCAGTACACCTTGATTTCTGTTCTCGGCTTCGAGGTGAAGTGAGGCAACAGGATGAGGTGATAGCCCTTGCCGCGTTGCAGGACAGTGCCTTCCAGAAGAAGCCTGTGCTGGCATAGAGCTGCTGCTGGTTCCTCACACTGATCATTATCTGGATGGAACCTCATGATGGGGAAAAAGGATCTGCCGCCTCCCAACTTCAGAGAAGCAGTTGTTGGTGTGTAGACTTGGTGACTGAATTCTGAGAGAGCACAGGGTTTTCTGTACGTTACACAGGACCAGGTTTTCCAAGAGCATCAGCACAGGAAATTCATAGCCACCATGAGCAACTTCCTTGAAGGCCCACCTCTGGTGCCAGTTTACTGGTAGACGTAGTATTGCTGTTGACGTTGTTGCCACCTAATTGAGAGGATAGTTGTGAAATTAAATTTCTTCTTTTCATGAAGACTCGGCACTGTGAGGACGGCAGATGTTCCACAGTCACAGTTCATGGAATTAAGAAGATGCTTTACTGTTAAGGATGTACTGGGGAGGTTAACAATTTACTTCTGAGCTCCCATACAAACTAGCATTAATTTTTGTCTCCCATCTTGCGACACACATGGGGGAGGAGAGTAAATTCCCACAGTCACACTGGAAAGAGCATTCCTATAATTCTGATTTAGTACTACTTCCTATTAGTCTCAGCCTCTCATCAGCTATACTCAGATGATAATTTATGTTTTAATGGGCAGAGCACTTTACTGCTCACAGGGTTCTAAACCAAGCCACAATTTATGTCCTACGCCTCTGAAACACCATATATTTATTTCCCTGGCACTCGTGGGTGGTGGAGCTGAATCTGTAAAGAGCCCAGCTCTGTCCCTGTGCTTTGCTGGGAGGGAACCTCAAATGTGGTTTTTGTTTGAAACTAGAGGTGAGCGACAGCAGATGCAAGGGGAAACAGGTTAGTCCTGTCATGAGCAAGGAGGCAGAATCACGGAAGGAAGTGCTCTCCTAGGGTGGTTATCCTATTTTTACCTCAGCTTATCTGTAAATTTCTTCTTTCCTGAAGATACAGCTGTCTGGTAGCTGGGGTGCACAGGATACTGGGCTGGTCCTTTCTGCTTGTGCTTGCCCTTTTCAAGAGCAAATTGATTTAGGTGTTGATTTCTTTTTCTGCCTGTTTTAAGGCTCAGCACATGCTGATGGCAGAAATGGGGAAAGCCCAGCCACGTGCCTTGTGGGGAACATAACAGTTAATATTCTTGACTGTCCTCTAAGTTGGATATAAGAGGCATCAGGAAGACTTCCAGTTTTAGTGCTGAAGCGATCACTGTTGCTTGGAGCACAGCAAAGAAGTGGCTCTGGCAGACTGAGGCACTCAGGAAGGGCAGTTTGATGGTGGTTGCTGTGATGCCAGTCCTTGACAACTCGTGACGTGTGCCAGTCACAACTCAGAGCTCGGCAGTTAAAACTGTTCCTAAATTATCTGACAGCCTTTATTTCCCAAATCTCCAATTCTAATAAGTCTCCATTAAAACTTCCCACGCAGGCTATCTGACTAGTAACTGCTTTCAGTAAATCTGCTGCTGCTGGCTTCCAACCAGTAAACTCCACTGGGCATTTAATTTAAATATGTGGCAGCCAAATTTCTTTGCTTTAGGTGTGGGATTCTTTTATGTAACTTCTAAGGGGAAGTTATATAAAATCAGTTGTGGCAGGTTTGTTCCATTTTATTAGGAACAGAAACTTTCCTCAAGATTTGAAATGCTGTCAGGCACTTAGTGACAAGAAATGTGTGTGTGTGTGCACTGTGAGAAATAATTACTGTTTGTAGTGCCAAAGACTGGCTTCATCTAAAAGAATATGCAGGGCTTTTATCTTTAAAACATATCGCAACTAAGAAATATATGAAACTTAACATGTTGGAAAAAAACAACAACCCAGAATTTACAAAGGAGAAGGAAAGCTGTGATGGTAAAAAACAAATAACTGTATTGTTTGGATTAGTATTTACAGCAAATAGTGTTTCCAATCCCTTGAAGAGGTAAGGAATTATAAATGACAGGTCCTGTAGCAACAAAAACCTAGTCCCTGCTGCTCAGCTTTTGTGAACTTGGTGAGAGGCAGGATGCAGGGAGGGAATAAAGCAGGCAAATGGGAAGAGGAAAGGTGCAGAAATTCAGCCACTGATGTGTATCAGCAGGAGCTGAATTGCAGTTGTCACAACTTGAACTTTCCAGAAGCTTTTCAGAAAAACTAGGGGTTTGTTCTTGCTTAAAGTGAAGAAGTGCTGATGCTCGAAGAGGTGTTGGACTGGCTGACCAAAGCTTCGACAGACGGGACTGACTCTGCGAATCTGCGTTTGGGTTCTGTCGCTAAGTGGCAGCGTTTATGTGCTGTGACGTGTAGCAGAAAAGACAAGTGACACCATGTCAGATGCCCTTCTGTTACCCTGAGGACTGCTTGGCATATCCCCACTTCTGATGGTCTACTACCAGTTGGCAGTCATGTGTTACAAGCGTTTGCTTTCACTCGCCTGGCTGTGCCCACTACGGTACCAGGCTGCGGTCAGGCAGCTGTCCCTCCAATGGGATTGCCTGTGCTGTCACAGCAAGTCCTGTGTTGCACAGGATCTTGACTGTCTCTCTTACACAGATCGGGCATCTCCTGTTCTGAGAGATGCTTGAACAGGGAGGTAGGGTTGTCACTGCTCTGCTACTGACTTTTCAGCCACTGATCATGCCATTACTGGCAGCAGCTCCTGAGAGGATCTGTTTAAAACTTAGTAGTTCCATAGATGTACTTTTCAGATGTGCAAATGTTATTTTCATGGCTTTGCCCAGACTTACCTCCCCAGCATTTGCTTTATATCTCACCTTTAAGTGAAACCAGTAGTAAGGTTTAAATGGGGAATTCTCAGAAGAATTTTTTGCATCCCAGCAGAAAACCAGGCAGCTGCTTTGTATTTTACTGGCTTAGGATATGGATCAACTGCCTGTGACTTGTTGTGCAACCTTGTCACTCATGGGACACAGGAGAATGACTCAGTTGAAAACTTGTGGCTAGTCTGCTGTATTTTTTCCTGCAGAGAAAATCTGGGAGATTGCTTGTGCATAAATAATTGTTAAACCAATCATTAACACATAGATCTCCCTAGCTAAAACACTAGAGTGGGTCATTCATCCTCACTGCCCTCTGCAGCTGGGCTGGGTCTGCTGTTTGCGGAGAAGGGAGAATACGATCTTCATTCACCGTAGTGACTGACCAACATAAGGAATTAAGGAACTACTGAACTTAGCTCTTTTCTAAGAGCTCTTATTGTCATGTCCTCTTCCCAGAGAGTCTTATCTCCACCTCAAGAGCAGTGCTGGCTTGATAGCAACTCTCCTTCCCTGAAGGAATGCTGCTTTAATCTCACTGTCAGTGAGCTTTGGGTTGCTCCTTGGACTCATATTTAGGGCTAGATGCTGAGTCTGACCTGTCCCATGCACATTACTGTGCTCAATGTAGGGGCTTTGAAGCTGGAGTTAAAAGGAAGTCAACCCTTTCTTCCCTGACACAGGATGATGCCCTTTTAGTACAAAAGCATTTTACATTTATTTAATTACTGCTGCCTGGAGGACTTTCTCTGAGCATTTAATACACATTATTGTTGAGAAGCTCTTAAAAAGGTTTAATTCATTTATATTCATTTATGTTATATCACAACAGAACATCCAATTCCCTCTAAAATTACGTTGTGCTGAGCACTGTAATTTCTTTCTTGTAACGCTTGGTTGGAGGCTCATTCAGTCATACAGTGGTTACAGGTCTCACAATATTTGGCAGCAATTGTTACTCCATCTTGTTGCTGCTGCAGTGTGGGACTGAAGATTTCTGCACTCAGAGCATATCAGCTTATTTTTAGCAGCAAGCATCTTTCCTTTTGGATCCTCCTATTCTTTCCCAGTCACACTGCTTGTTTCTCTTGTGTTAGCCTTGCTTTGTGTGCTAGTACCTTCTCTTCATGATTGTGAAAATTAAAGGCTTTAGCTTTTTAAACAGCTAGAAAGCCTTTTTCTGCAGGAGGTAGCACTGGCAGTATTGGTACAGGTCCTCACCACAATCAGTGCAAAGCCTGACTGTTTGAGGGGTTGCTAGCAGATACAAACTCTTACAAGCTGATAGTCAGGGTTCCTGCTAAGTCAAGTCAAAGCTGCTCCATTTCCTTAGATGCAAGAGCTGTTTAGTTCTCCATCCTTACATGAGATCCAATGGCCTGAGCTAGATGAGCTGGAATTGTCAGCTTGATGACCTGAAACGGTGTCCTATCAAAAACCAACGTGGCACTACGTCTTTTGCAGCCACAAAAACAGCCAACTCTGGAGTCTTTGCTAAATTTGAAAGAAATTATAATGTGTAACAATTAAATTTCCAAGTACCATCATTTAAATTGACTTTAATGGATGTATTTGTAATATTTATTATTTAAAGAAATTTATCTAGTTTCTTCGACTGCATTTCTATGAACTGCATTACAGTCAACATATGGGACATTTTGTTATAAAACTAAGGGTGCAGAAGGTAATTTCAATTAAGAGAAAAGATAAAAATTAGCAGCTAGGAAGGCAACATCTGTGTTCTTCTGCAGGAAAGGGAAATACATCCACTGGCATGAAGATGCCTATTTCAGTGAGTGTGAGTCAAGTCTGAACAAATTAACATTGCATCAGGTGGATAGGGAAATTACTGTCTTTTCTGAAAAAATAATTGATGACATCACTTGAAACTGGCAACTGGCAGGCTCAGAATGAAAGGAGATTGCTGCTTTGCTGCTTTGCCAACTGCCTAACCTGTGGAAGCCCTTGCCAGAGGATGTTGTAGTTTGTAAAAGTTGATGTGCGTTTAGAATGGAAGGGGCATCTTTACAGAAGAAAAATTCATTTTAGTAATGTTACATTTCTTTCTTGTCTTTCCTTTCTTTCCTCTGCAAAGTCCCTGCTGCTGGCTGGCTGAGAGCTGGGTGTGTGACACTGCATGTTTGCCCTATTCCAACGCTTTCCCATAGACAGCCTCCCTCAGGGATCTTTGGGATCATAGTGAATAGAGAGATGTGCCTGTAGTCTGACTCAACTCTTAACCAGAACAGTTGCAGCAGCATAGAGCTGATGTTGAAGACAGGCCTAAGGTAAAAGTGATAGTCCCCAGTTCCTTCCTCTGCACAGTGCTGCCTGCACCTTCATTTATTTTGAGATGCAGCTGGGACTGGGTGGTGATGTGACCTGCTGAACCCACAGGGTTTCTTGTTCTCAGAGCCTCCAGAAGGAAGGAGCATTTCAGCAGAGAGGAGACTGCTCAATGTGGGATGTTTCCTTCTCCCTCACCTCGGTCTAGCTGAGCAGTGGTTATTTACAGTGTGCTTCTCACACTGGCCTGCATGTGGACATTTGGCTGCAAAATTGGGTCTTGTCCTCCAATATGTCCCTTAGCCAGAAGCCATCCGATAAACTGCTGACACAGGATTTGAATTTTCCGAAGGCAAAGCCTCTATCTCATTCTAAAACAGAATTAGGTGGTGTGGACATGCCAATCTCTAACGACAATCCCTACAAGAATTTGAAACTTTCCTGGTACGTTTTCGTGGGAAGATGCAGGCTGCAAACACAGAAATGCAAAGCATCGAAATGATCACTTCACTTTACACTCACAGTGTAAAGCAGATACAATGCACTTGTGTGAAGCCGCTTGTCTCTGTGCCTGCTCACCCCTGCACTGCAGGGTGGGGGTGACCTCTTTTTATTTTTGGTTACAGCTGCAATCACACCATTCCTGTTTCCGGCACCCCTCTATGGAGGCTTGGTCTTCCACCCAGGGAAACAGTCTGTCAAATCACATGGCTGCCATGACTTTAACTTCAAGCTGCTCAGTTTTCCCCATTCGCTCTACATCACTCCTTCTTTCACAGCCTCACCGCAGCCTTTTCCTCTTCTTTCCCTGAGAGTTAAATCAGCAGATGTTGTATAAGCCACTGCAAATTTTAATTTTCTTCCAGGATATCTTGGTCACTTTAGACTGAGTTAAGGAGAAGGAAAAGGAGGAGGAAGAAACAGATGGTCACTGGTGTTGCTGAACACTGTCATCCATGAAAATCTCAAATTGGCAGGCACAAGACGAAGTGGTGCCAAACTGCAGATGTACTGACATGGGCTTCAGCCTTGCCTTTCACTGTGAAGCTGCACTTGCAGCAGTCAAGGCTTAACAGTAACCCACAGAGCCCGTCTGCATCATCTCAGGAGTGAGAGAGGAGGTCAGGGAGGGCCTTTTCCTGCATGGCTGTGTGTGTGTGTCTCAGCAGATTACATTCTGCAGCTTCTGTGGTCCCACTGAAGAAAAGTTAAAACAAATTGAAGGTAGATGTAGTTTCTGCTTTAGCTCTAATACAGTTCCTGTGTGATTTTGAGGAAGTCACGAGAGACCCAATTCTGCAGCCCTTGCACCTCTTGGGAACTGTATTGGTACTGTATGGTACTGGTGGTTTAGTTGGTAGCAATTGCTCAGCTGTTCCAGAACTGGAGCAGTGATTCAGGTGGATCAAGGACAACTTGATATAAATTAGAATTTGACTGAGTACAGTCTGTCTCCCTAAACGTTTTTCTATCCCCTGTGGAATATGATTCACTTCCATTCTGAATTTATGTGAAGTATTGTAGTGTGGCTGCTAAGGGGCTGCTGCCTTCTGTGCTAGCCAAGGCCTCTGATGGCAAGTGGAGAACAGGTACCAGTGGCCATCAAGACTGAAGATCAGGGCATAACAGCCCCTGAGATACTGGGATGACCTGAAGCGCTCAGCAGTTTGTTTCTAGCGTACTTTCCTATCTGGAAGTCCAGGCTGTTGTAGCTTTTGCACAAGTATTTAGTGTTCTTCCAGGGAACTATTAATGCAGTGCTTTATTTCAGGTACATTTGCTCTGAACTGGAGATTTTCATTTTGTTAGACTGGTCTGAAATGTGTCAGTTGAAATCCATTTGACGAAGCCATTAAAAAGCTTGATGCTAGCAAGGCGTTGCCAGGCTTGCTTCCTGTTTCCTTGTCTGTGTTAAGAATTCTAGATGAAAAAAGCTTTTGACCTTATGAGTTACCTTAGACTCTGAAAGAGTCTTTTAATTGTTCCTAGTGCATTAGCTGGGGGACCGGAGAGATCTGGTGTTCAGGTCTTTGGTCAGGAGCCCCTGAAGGGAGGCTGATGTTGTGCTTCATGTGGCAGAGCTGTCTTTCATCCATGGACTGAGACACTGGCACTTAAGGGTGCTGCAAGGTGCAGCTTGTGTTCACGTAGCCCGAGGGATGCAGTGTGTTTGTGGCTGCAGGATCAGAGCTGCTTTGTCCTGTCAGTGAGGTCTCAGAGGATACAACTGGATGGAGACTTGATATCAGGGAAATAACACAGCGCATGTCTTCAAAAATGAGAGTGGCATTAGGCTTTACCTGCTTGGTCTGCTTTCTGGAGCTTCTCCTGTACCTATAGACCTTTGAAGCAGGTGGCCTCTGTTGTTTTTCTTGGCATAGAATCTATAGAGACCATGACCAAAGCACAGGAAGTGTTCTGAAGAGATTTCTTAGGCATTTACCTTCATCAAAAGCAAAACTACTTCATTAAGCACTCAGGGAATGCAAAAGTGAGGAGAAAAGTAGTTTTCTTGATGAGATAAACACATTGCAAGTTACTCATTATACATAAAATAATAGCATATACCACATGTTCCAGGGAGTTCAGGCTGGAAGATGTGTCACCACTGCTCTGTTCCTCTCATTTCCTGGGTATTCATCTAAAAGGTACTGATTCAGCCTCTGAAATTGGCTTAAAAAAAAAGGGAAAAAAGGCCCCAAACCCACAACAGAACTCTTCAAACTTTTATGCTTAAAGCTGTGCGGTGCGCTTATATGTGTTCTGCAAGAACTGTACCTGTCAGTACTCCAGTAGGTAGATAAGTGAAGAGAAAGAGGAGTACATAAAAAAGCCCAGACTAAAACCAAGGCCTGCAATACGCTGCTTCTTGGTCACCGCTCCAGAAGGATAACGTTTTGTCCTTTTGCCTTATGCACCGTCCCTTTTATGTTCACGCTCCTCGCAATTTTAAATTAAAAGACAGGAAAAAGAGCAGAGCTTTTAGGGATGTCTCATTAGCTGTGTTTTCTTTATGGAAGCAACTCCCAAAGCAACCTGAAGTTTTTACTTCATTGCCCAGTATCTGCGCAGGGGCTGGATGGAAGGAGAGTCTTTTGGACACACCGTGCAGCTTGCTGTTTTAATTAGAATATTATGATCTCTCCGCTGCCCAAAGAAGCATTCTGCCCTGCCAGGTTATTCACTAGACACTCATGTGATTGATCTTCTTGCAGCTTTTTCCTAACATGACTTTAATTTCTGGAAGGAGGTTGACAGGCAGCCTTTGGATGCTTAGTGAATAAGACTTAAAATTACAGAATCATAGAATTTTGGGGTTTGGAAGGGTTTGGAGATCATTTAGTCCAACCTTCTGCTAGAGGTCCCACAGGAATACATCCAGGAGAGTTTGGGATGTCTCCAGTGCAAGAGACTCCACAACCTGTCTTGGCAGCCTGGACCAGGGCTCTGGGACCTTACTCAGAAACAGTTCTTCCTTATGTTTAAATTGAACCTTCAGTGTTCCAATTTGTGCTCATTGCCCCTTGTCCTGTTGCTGGGCACCACTGAGAACAGTTGTGGCTCTTCACCAAATGGGTTGGTTTGTCTCTTCTGTACCACATTGGCTTCCATTGCAGGACTGGGGCAGGGCTGTTGCTAGAGGGGCTCTGCTTTGTGTTGGAGAGCTTGATCTGGTGTCACTTGGAGGCTGACCAAGAAGAAAAAGCTCTCATAACCCATACAGATGGTGTCACTTGTATGGGATTGACTCCTAGTTTCTCCTGAAAAGTGAAAGGAGAGGATGGAGTGGGCTTGTTTTCAGTGCACTGACAGAGTGCTTTGAAGGGATGACACCAAATTAAACATTGCAGCTCACAACTTGCTGCTTTTCAGTAAGTGACATGAAGTACTTTGTTGGGGGAAGGCAATAGAAAAGTCAAGATTTGAAGACAAGAAGAGTGAGGAGAGGAAACTCCATGAAAATGAAGCTTCAGCCCTTAGTCTGGTTCCACAAAGAGCGTTGTGTCCTCAGTGCCACAAGGTAAATGCAAACACTTGGTTGTGACTTCAGCTATGGAGAGAAGTTTGTTCTGCTCTCCAGGTCTCTTTGGAAGACCCACATTTTACCTTTCAAATTGAAAATTATATTAATTTGAAAAAAAATAACAACTCCATCAATCACTCACGAATAATAAAAAACCCAAACTGTAAGACAATGTGATGAAACCTGGTGCTAGTACAATGCTCTACAGACAACCTTCAAATCTGCATCCTGATTTTAAAGGTTTTTCTGCTTCTTCAGAGTGAGGGTGACAGAGCACTGGAGCAGGCTGCCTGGGGGAGTTGTGGAGTGTCCTTCTCTGGAGAAGTTTAAAATCCTCCTGGATATGTTCCTGTGCAACTCGGTCTAGGTGATGCTGCTGTGGCAGGGGGATTGGACTAGATGATCTTTTGAGGTCCCTTCCAATTCCTGATGTTCTGTGATTCTTTTGCATTGCTTCTGGTCAAAATGAAAGCAGGAGTACAAGTCTTGCAGCTAAAGCTGATATCCACCTTGCATAGCCGGCTCTGTTTGTGTTGTGTCTTGGTGAGAAGAAAGGAGTCCTGCAAAGAACTGATTTTTAAAAATACGTAGAATAAATTTCCTTGATTCTTCACTTTTGAAAAACTTCCCTTGATTTCTGAGATCTCGCATTCTTTTTGTAAATTCATCCTACTCTCCTCTGATGTTGCAGTCTTTCAGGATTGCCAGACTTTCTCAAATGTTCCACAGTCCCATGCCAAAAATGTCATTGTTTCACCCCAGAATACCGCAGCTGGCTTTACTTTATTCTTTAAAAGAAGCAGACTTGTACACGTGCAATGTCTGAGTCTGCTCCAGTGTCTGCAGTCAGACTGGATACATCTCATTAACCTGATGTTCCTGCGTTAAAAGCAATTTGAAAACAAATACAACTCGGAAACCTAAGAATGCTGTTTCATCCCACATTGTGAGAAACATGGTAGAGGTTGCGTTCTTCTCGTACCGCAGTTTCAATATTAAGCTTATGAACACAGGAAAATACCCTCAAGGGTTTTTGTCTTTCAGAAGTAATTCTTGAAAACAGACTTATTTTTTCAAAAACCACCCCTCCTGCTCCTCAGACAAAATCTTTGTTAAAAGCTAAATTTGACCCACAGTACAAGATTGGATGCTGTAAGCAGCAGATTTGTCAAGCAGATAAAACCCCCTGTATTTTGTAAATACATTTTATTGTCCATGTTAATTGCACTAATAATAATTTGTTTTATTTTTGTGGTGAAGGTATGGCAGCCAGCATGGCACTTCTGTTTGCTGCTATGTCTGGAATAGTCCCTAGAGTCTCGAGCTGCTAAGATTGTGCTGATACGATCCTAAGGGTTGCTCTCAATCCTTCATCCAGTTTCTTGAGTGTCACGGTGGTGTTGTCCTCTGTGGTTGGGATCCTCTGTGTTCTGGGTGATAGGCACTCTGTCAGAAGGCCTCACTTTGATAATGGTGATTATGAATGAGGTTGTAGGGGATAGCAAAGGAGACCAAACTGAGGGACCAACTGGTGCTACTGGATCAATGAAGAGCTGTCACTGTGGGGATAATGAGATAGGCTTGGTGTCAGGGCTGGCAAACACAGCAGGGAGGCATGGAGGGTGATGCTGCAAGGAATGGTGGATGTCTCAGGGGACAGAGGAAAGCTTGAAATGAGCAGAAGCAGAAGAGAAGCAACTTCTATGTGTTTCTAAGGCCACTGCAAAGGAGCAAAACCAGAAGGGACTGATGTTACCACCTTCTCGTGGTGCACGTTTGAATCCTTATCAAAGCAGTTTATCAACTGCAGAAGCATCCATGTAATTAGATGTGCTGTTGTAATCCTCTTGAAAACAAACTATGGGCATAGTGCAGCTGATAAATTGAAGTAGTAGGGAACAGCTAATATATATTTTAATAAGCAATAAGTCTAAAGTATGTACCTAGTGAACTCTAATGGCATCTTGATTTTCTAGATTTTTCTTGTAAGACAGGAGTAAACTCTGAACTTGATATTACAACCAAAATTTATGATATTTTGATTATGATTTTTTAAAATTCATGGTCTCCCTCAGGAAAAGACATTAGATTTAGATACAAGTAGATCTTGATCTTCTGCCTACTGAAAGCTCACATGGACTTCAGATAGTTTAACTTCTGTGTGGTCCTGGCCTGTACACAGACCATCAGCTCCAAGGAGGAGTCTACATAGTTATTGGACAAATAACTAGTAGATCTTACTTTGGTGCGTGTTGTGACCCTCATAGGTTGTACAAGGAGACTGAACTGGGAGGCCGTCGTCATAATCCAGTAAGGGCAGCTCAAACCAGCGACCTGGCAGTGAGACTTCAAGCATGGTCTGCAAAAAACCTCCCAGGGAAGGGAAGATGCAGCAGTGTTGAGGGACCATGGCATGATGCTGGTCACTGATGGCTGGGGCAGAGATGCAGAGGGGAGCAGGAGCAGACAGGTAGCTATGGGATAGCATGTGGGATCTGCGTGGGGACCACCACACATGGGGCAAGGTTTGCTGCAGCTCAGGAAGTCTCTAGATTACCTGTGACCCAAGTGTGGAGGATCTGCCTGCAGTGACACCATGATCTGAGGGAGAGCTGACTATAAGCCTTTGTTATTGCTCTTCTGCTTGATCTAGTTGCTTTGAGTTTTTCCTGTTTAATAAGTTACGTGTTCGAGGTTTATTGTGATGAAATCTGGCTTTATTTGAGTTACAAAGGTTTTTGCTGTTCTTTAGGGAGCTCATTATGAAGAAAAATCGTAGGCAGCGGATGTCAAAGCTCTGACTGACCCAGGAGCTTATTATACCTGCTTTTTAAATAAAAATAAAAAGTGGTCACAGCGTGAGCTCTCCCTCCTCATTTTGCAGGGGTTACACAGGAACTGAAATTTCCTTCCAGCACAGAGAATGATCCCTCCTCTTTGAGCTTACCCATTCCTAGCTGTTCATGCTGGCTCTGCATCCCCTCTCCAGAGACACCAGGGCATGGAGGTTTTCCTTCCAGTGGGAAGAGCTGGACTAAGCTCCTTCAAAAATCTTGCAGTAAATCCTTTAGTAAATAAATCCTGAGCAAACTTCAACACCTATTTTTTTCCTCTGTGGGTGGAATGTGAGAACAGGAGCGATGAAAGCTGAGAAACAAATGAACTTCATTCTTCAAACAGTATTATTTCAGGGCTGCAGGGTGTTTTGTATTGTCTCCCTGTCTCTTGCAGATTAGCTGGGAAAGACAAGCTGACTGGTTGAGGACCATGCCAGGATCTACAGGCCACTTCGGTGGAGCAGTCTCCCTGACAATTAATTTGCTATAGGGCTTACCTCTTGGTGTCTCTTAATTCCCATCATCCTTTTTTATCCAGCATGAAGCGCTGGGCTGCTCAGCCAGGATGTTTGTTTTACAAAGGTTTTGTTTCTCAAGTGTTTTATGTTCTGTTCTACAATCAGGTTGCCCTTTGGATTATTTTTTCGCCCCCTCTTATCTACATTGAATAAACAACTTCAAGTTGTTTTATCCTGCTATTTAGCAGAGATAAATGATTTGGGAATCTGAGTTCTCCCAGTTCAGCTGACTGTCCAGAATAAAATTATAAACACGTGAGATAAGATTAATAAAAGCACCGAGCTGCTGGGTGGATATTCGCATTAATGTATACAAGCTAGACAACATCCTCCTCCACCAGTTTCCTACTTTGATGAATGCCTTGAGCTGATTTAAAAATCTGAGGCTATTTTTAACCATGGTAGCAGAGCCATCTGTATTGTATCTGATGAAGTTCTGTGATAGAGCAAATTGATTTATTCTATCTCCTTACAAGCTTTATGTTATAAATAAGCTGGTTTGAAGTACATGATGTCATTGAGCTTGAAAGTCTCTAGATAAATTTGTACTTAAAGGGTTTGTGCTTTCTGTATGAATTTAAATTGGTGCAGATTGTTATATCTCTCTTCTGTCTCAGTCTTGTGGACTGCAGGCTCTCTCGGGTCAGTTCTGCCTTTACAGCTGTGCTTGTATGAAATACACAGAGGGCCCAAATCCAGAACTGGTGTTCTCATATGCTACAGCGATAAAAACAGGAGCCATCAATAAAAACAGAAGCACAGGTTTGATGGCAGGAGTTCCAGAAGCAAAGAAAGGAACCCTGTGCTTGACTCCTACCATTTGTTGGGCTGTTAATGAAGAGCTCATTTCATCTGAGATGTGAACAGCCCTGGCTATAGCAGGGACATGCCTCAGACCATGGCATGTCTGAAAGGAGGTTGGATTGGAGATCTCTGCTTCCATTTCTGCTCCAGGAGATGAGTGGAACTGTGGGCAGCACAGACCCAGTGCTTTTTCTCCTTTGCCTTG
Organism: Rhinopomastus cyanomelas; assembly: GCA_013400115.1. Classification (NCBI taxonomy): domain Eukaryota; kingdom Metazoa; phylum Chordata; class Aves; order Bucerotiformes; family Rhinopomastidae; genus Rhinopomastus; species Rhinopomastus cyanomelas. The sequence continues at coordinate 3,012,092 of VXBP01001971.1, read as the reverse complement.
GTCTGAGATCACTGGAGCTGCTAAGTCCATGGGAAAGGTGCCCATAGCAGTAAGAAGAGAGAATTAATGAAATGCTGGGAAGAATACAATAGGAATGTGCAACACATGCTAAGAATACAATAAATCCTGTTTCAGAGTACAATAAATCCTGACTTAGCTGACTGTACAGACCCAGCAAAAACAATGACTTCAATGAGGTAAAACTTTAGAAAGAGCTGGACTAGAATCACTGACCCCATGTTTTGAGCATAGTTTCTGAGAGACAGACACTGAAGACATGATGTTGCCTAATGAGTGTCATGTCTGGTGCAGATTTCACTGTAATTAAAAAGAAAATGAGCATTGCTTTAATTGAGATCTGAAGATTAAAAGCTAAAAGCTCAGTGTCCTCTGTTCCTTACTGTCAGATAGGAATTACGTTGCGTATATGTAACAAACCATTGCATTTTAAAAATGGAACCATAAAGAAGCTGCTGTAATTTAAAAACAGGCAATTTGCGAGCAGTACAGTTTGCAGCTCTGTCACTGGCTAATCAGTCTGTTAAACAGAACAGCCATTCTTGTCTGGAGGCAGTTAATCATGTTGTGAATGCACTTATCAGTGCGTATTAGAAATACAATGCAAGACTTTCCAACAGAGGATGGATGCAATTACTGCAATCAGTATACATTTAGCTACTGTCATTGACCATATTTTTCTGTTTCTTTTTTGTTTTTTGTTTATTTTAGGCAGCCCAGCAGTGACACTTTTTTTTTTCTGTTAGAAAAGTACAAAGGCCACCCTTGGAAGTGTTGTTAAACTCAACAGATGTGCTGGAATGCCACCCGTCAAGCTAAATGAGACTGCTGCTGGCGGGTTGAACCTTGCCTGGCCCAGCACAGAATCACAGAACATTAGGGAATGGAAGGGACCTTGAAAGATCATCTAGTCCAATCCTCCTGCCACAGTAGGATCACCTAGACCAAGTCACACAGGAACATATCCAGGCAGGTTTTGAATGTCTCCAGAGGAGGAGACTCTACAATCTCTCTGGGCAGCCCATTCAACTGCTCTGTCACCCTCACTGTTAAGAAGTTCTTTCTCATATTTTCGTGGAACTGCCTATGTTCTGTCTTACACACATTGCTCCTTGTCCTATCATTAGATGACACTGAGAAAAGCCTGGTTCCATCCTCCTGACACCCATCTTTCACATATTTATAAATAGTAATAAGGTCACCCCTCAGTCTCCTCTTCTCCAAACTAGAGACTGAACTCCTTCAGCCTTTCCTCATAAAGGAGGTGTTCTACTTCCGTCATCATCTTTGTTGCTCTGTGATGGACTCTCTCCAGAAGTTCTGTGTTCTTCTTGAAATGAGGGGCCCAGAACTGGATGCAATATTCCAGATGTGGTCTCACCAGGGCAGAGTAGAAGGGCAGAAGAACCTCTCTCGATCTGCTAGCCACTCCTCTTCTGATCTACCCCAGGATGCTGTTGGCTCTCTTGGCCACAAGGGCACATTGCTGGCTCATGGTCACCCTTCTGGCCACCAGAACCCCCAGGTCCCTTTCTCCTACACTGCTCTCCAACAGTTCAGTCCCCAACCCATACTGGGGTTGTTCTTGCCCAGATGCAAGATTGTACATTTACCCTTGTTATATTTAATTCAATTTCTCTTTGCCCAGCTCTCCAGCCTGTCCAGATCTTGCTGAATGGCAGCACAGCCTGCAGGGGTGTCAACAACACCACTCAGCTTTGTGTCATCAGCAGACTTGCTGACCATGCATCCTAATCCCTCATCCAAGTCATCAATGAATAGATTGAACAGAACTGGTCCCAGTACTGACCCTTGGGGGATTCCATTAGATACAGGCCTCCAACTATGCTCTGTGTCATTAACCACCACTCTCTGGCTTCTATCCTCCAGTCAGTTCACCATCCTCGTCGCTACCCGAGCATCCAGGCAACATGGCCTCAGTTTGGCTGCGAGGGTGCTGTGGGACACTGTATCAAATGCTTTACTGAAGTCAAGATAGACCACATCCACTGCTCTGCCATCATCTATCCACCTAGTTATGCCCTCATAAGAGGCTGTCAGGTTGGTCAAGCACATCTTCTCCTTGGTGAAGCCATGCTGACTGTCCCTAATGACTCACTTGTCCTTGATGTGCCTGGAGACAGCCTCTAGTACAAATTGTTCCATCACCTTGCCTGGGATGGAGGTGAGGCTGACTAGCCTATAGTTACTTGGGTCCTTTTTATCCTTTTTGAAGATTGGGGTGACATTTGCTATCCTCCAGTTCCTAGGCACCTCTCCTGATCCCCAGGACTTAGCAAAGATGATGGAGAGTGGTTTAGCAATGACTTCCCCTATCTCTCTTAGTGTACGCAGGTGCATCCCATGTGGGCCCATGAATTTATGTAGGTCCACTTTGCTCAACTTATTCCTAACCCAGTCCTCATCACCAAGGCAGGCTCCTCTCTTGTCTCAATTTCATCTGGGGCCTCAGCAGTCTGGGGCTTGATATCAAGACAGCCCCCAGAAGTATAGAGAGGCACAGAAAGTGTTGAGTATCTCTGCTTTCTCTGTATCCTTTGTTTTCAGGGCACCCACTTCATTCAGCAGGGGGCCTGCATTGCCTCTAGGTTTAGTTTTACCTGCAATGAATTTAAAGAAGCCCCTTTTGTTGCCCTTGACCTCTCTTGCAAGGTTTAATTCCAAGGAGGCCTTGGCTTTTTTAGTTGCATCCCTACATTCTCTTGTCAGAGTCTAATAATCACCCCAAGTGGCCATCCCCTCCTTCCACGACCTATAGGCTTTCTTCTTCAGTTTGCCCATCAGCTCCCTGTTTAACCACGCAGGTCTTCTGACTCTCTTCCTTGACTTCCTACGTATTGGAGTGCTCTTATCTTGGGCTTGAAAGATGTAGTCTTTGAATGTTAGCCAGCTACCCTGAGCTCCTTTACCTGCTAGGACCCTATCCCATGGGATTTCTCCTAGCAATTGCTTGCAAAGGCCAAAGTTGTCCCTTCTGAAGTCCAGGGTTGTGATTCTACAAGGTATTCTGTTCCTACCACACCATCTCATGGTCACTGCAAACCCTTGAGGATATTCGCTGAGATGAAGTCTGTGGGTGTGTTCCTCATATAAACAGGGGAGTGGGGAAGGCAGGATGGAACACTTCTCCCCTTTCCATTTTCTATTTATCCATTTTCAAAACCTAAGTGAATTAACCTCACTTATTACTCACTTGTGCTCAAACTCATTTATTCTTTGTATGACCTTAGCTCTGAGCAGTACCCCAGCAACCCCCCATTGGCTGTCAGTGCATTTGCATTCATCACATGTTGGGAAATCATTGTCTTGCAAGTGTGACAAAAGTAGTTATTACCCTTCAGAAAGGTGACCCAGAGACACTAGGTGGTGACCCTTGTGTCGACCTTACTTTCATCCCATTAGAAAGTAATTATGGAATGATTTTTAACAGAGAAATATTAAATCACCCCTCAGCTTTTTGTTATTTGGAGTTATCTTTGCACTTCTGAAGAAATGTGGATTCATTTTGAGGGCAAAAATGGGCTTTTAATTGAGTGACTTCCATTATAGCTGCCTGTTTTTCTCTTGCTTTTAGTCTTGTTGCAAAGATTTGGGATATAAAGTGATCTTGACTAACAAAGGGTGGAGGTACACATAATAATTGCAGATGGCTCTTTCTGTACATACCGGGAATGCAGACCTTGATCCACCCCGTGTTTGCTCAACTGGGTGAATTGATCTCGTTTATTAATTAAAATATGGGGAAGTGGCTGCCCATATAGAAATGTGTAAGATCTGCCTGGATATGTTCCTGTGCGACTTGGTCTAGGTGATCCTGCTGTGTCAGGGGGATTGGACTAGATGATCTTTCGAGGTCCCTTCTAATCCCTAATGATTCTATGATTCTGTGATATACCTGTTTCATTTGCATGGTTTTACTTTCTATTCGGTTGGTGTCAACTGTGAGAGGAAAAGCTTAATTCTTTTAGAAAGCATAACTATCAGCCTATAAACCAAAACATCATGTCTCTTGCAGACAAGTGGGAAGAGAGAAGGTCCTGTTCATGTTAATGGGCTACCCCGGCCTTAACTTCTTTGAGGATGTTATCATGGCCATTTATTTCTCAGCAGAAGTGTGAATTAGCCACAGGACACCCTGCACATTATCACCCCGTCTGACAGTACATTAGAGTCAAAGAAAGCCAGATCTAACTCATTAGATGCTTAATCTTGTGTAAATCTGGAGAGAATGTAGGAGGAATAAAACAATTTTGGCCAATGATCCCATTTTGATTTGTTCTGTATTTCACGCGGTGGTGGTATGGCAGGTTCTGCAACAGACTCGGGAGCTCTTTGCAAGCTTCAGAGAGGGGAAAAAACACTTTTAAAATTTCCCACTGTCTGTTCTCACTGCTTGGCCGTTCTCTTGTTTACACTGTCTTGCCAGGTAAGCAAAGGATTAAGTTCAAAAGGTGTTAATTTGGGCTTTTTAAATCCTCAGGAGAGCCTCATTTGTCACGGTTTTTCTGTGTCCTCCAGCACATCAGGTATAATGGTCTCCCAGTCTGCAGCTCGTCTCCCCTTCCCTTTCATTCATAAATTAGGTGCATAGGGAGTTTGCATCTTTAGATCCCCTCTGGCTGATTTTTCTCCCCAAGAAGGTCCAGCTGTCAGCCTCAGTTGTAATTCTGAAATCAAACCAGCAACTGGGTAGTGAGTAACTTTCTCATAAGTTAGTTGGTTCTTCTTTTATGATGCACTTGGTGTGCATCAGACAGCAGAGTCTGACCACTTGACACTAGTGTCAGGCATATGAAAATTATAAGGAAATGTATTTGGAAATGTGACTTGAGCTGTTAGGGTGTGTCCGGGTCACGTAGCCAAGCTCTTCTCTCTGCCTAGGAAGTTGGGGAGGCAGTGCACATGTTTGTAAATAGAAAATTCAAGAACCTTATGGAACAATGTGAATTCAGGAGCTGCCCCGAGAGTCACTCTTCTGAGACAATACAAGTAAATTAAACTGATGCACATCTTCCATTTCATAGTTGACTGAGGAAGAGCAAGACTGAATGGAGCCTCTTCAGCTACACTGAGCTGGTAGCCAGTAACCTAGGGTTACTGGAGGAGCTGGAAAGGTCTGTCTCATTACCTGCAGGAAACGTGTTTGTTTGGCTGTTCTGTGCTGGCTCTGTAGACAGACCCAGTTTGCCCTATTGCACTGCAGCCTGTCACCAAGAATTTCCAGCAGGTAACTTTTAGGTTGTATTCCCTGTCTCCCCCACTGAGTCTGTGGATATCCCTGCCCACCCACTATGTTTTATCTGAGATCAAGTCAGATGTTTGCTGCGTGGGCTTTACATGGAGCTTGGCTGAAGGTACCGATGTCTTGGGTTACTCAGCCGCAGCCCAGGCTGTGGTAAAAAAGCGCCTCCCAGAGTTGTTCTTGTTCTTTTAACTGCCTGTCAAGAATCTGTAGAGTCTTTGTATGTGAGTTCCTACATTGCAAATAACTTTTTATATCAATAAAATTATTGTCTTGGCTTTTCAGTCATTGGTTCTTTAAAAGTCCATCTCTGCTTTATAATATATTTCCGTTGCTTTTAAATTTAGATTTACAATTCAGCCTCCTCAAATTTCTGAATAGTTAAAGGAAAATTGTAAGCACCGTTTAGGCTGTTGATACTTATTAACTGGCCGGGATTCAGCAAACATCTTTCACAATAAAATCATTCTTATTTTTTAAGCAACAATAGCTCCCTCTATATTTGCACCCAACATCAGCTAAACCCTGGCCCCGATTTCTTGCTGGATGTGTTTGTTATATTCCCCAGCAAGATTCTTTCTCCTGGCAGAGAGGCTTTATTTTAAGAAATACCCAGCACAGCAATAACAAGGTTCTAAACACTAGTCAGAAAAAATATTCCAGTGCAATCAAAGTGCTTTTTTAAACCCTGAAAGATTACGGGCTATTTCCCAAGGGAAGAGTCACGACAAAGGAGCAAAGGAGCCCTGATGCCCAGCAATAGACAGTTACCCGCGGAGTGCACCAATTACACCCCTCCTGAATTTGGTCCTAAAAGCCTTGTTTTGTTTCGGGCTAACTGATCTGGTGTCTAAGGGCTCTTTTAGCAGAAGAATTTCTGTGCACTGTCACAGGGGTGGAAGCAAATAAAAATAATTGAAGCAATTGTCTTGGTTGTCTCCAGGGTTGTCATGATGATGTTGATAAAATCAAATAAAGTGGAAGTTATTGCAAGTTGTTAGTGAGCAGCACAGTCATGAATTGGCAGTGGAAGAAGCCGAAGAGCTTAAAAGGTTTGCTCATTATCTAGATTTATTGTTTTCGGTTGTGGGAAAATGTTGGCTAAGCAAAATAACATTAATAATATCTGGTCTTGGTGGCGTGTTTTGAACAAAAAATACTTTCTTCTTGTTTTTACGGCTTTCACTGGATTATTAAGAAGTGCTGTGTCAATCCATACATTCCTAGCAGATTCAGCAGCCTGGTTTTATCCTCTGTAGCCATTTACATTGCCCATGCATCTGTGAAGAGCATGAATTTTTACTGCAGTGAGAGAAAAACAAGATCAGGCACTTGAAAAAGCCAGTAGCTGTTATAAAGTCATATACACAACAGCAAATTCTGTGTTAGACAGTGGAGCAAATTGTAAATTGTGGTTTTGAGATGCATCCTGAGAACAAACAAAGCAAACTTTTCCTATCCCTCCAGACTTACTTGCGACCTCACATCTATGTTGTCTTCATTCAATGTTTGAGACTTCTGACTTGTCCCTCTGTGCCATGGCATGGGAGAGGAGCGATCTAAGCTGGGTGGTGTTGCCGACACCCCTGCAGACTGTGCTGCCATTCAGCGAGATCTGGACAGGCTGGAGAGCTGGGCTGAGAAAAATCTAATGAGGTATAACAAGGGTAAGTGTAGAGTCTTGCATGTGGGCAAGAACAACCCCAGGTACCAGTATAAGCTGGGGACTGACCTGTTGGAGAGTAGTGTAGGAGAGAGGGATCTGGGCGTTCTGGTGGACAGCAGGATGACTGAGAGCCAGCAATGTGCTCTTGTTGCCAAGAGGGCCAACAGCANCCCGACTGGATGTGTTCCTGTGTGACTTGGTTTAGGTGATCCTGCTGTGTCAGGGGGATTGGACTAAATGATCTTTCGAGGTCCCTTCCAATCCGTAATGATTCTATGATTCTATGATCAGGGCTTTTGTCAAGCATTTGTGACTATCAACAGACACCTCTGGGGGCTGCACAGCAAGGGGCAGTGGCACTGTGTCATCTGAACATTCTCACACTGATGCAAAAGTTGCAGAAATGCTCAGGACAGGCAGGTAGCTTGCCCTGGCTTTTAGGCAATGCCTGACAGGGATACCTACTCCCATTTATGCTGAGCTGCAGGCAGGCCCATCTCCAGTGCTCCTCAGGATTGGGCCCTTTCTCATTGCCCAGGGAGAACAGTGTGAGTTCCAAACTTGCATACAGCTCTGTGTCCTCACAACCCAGTGAAAACGATGCAGGCTAAGGGAAAAGGGTTTAGGTTATAAGAGCCACTTTCAGGCTAAGTGTTGTACTATCAGGTGTAGCTGCTGCCCACCAGCAAGTTGTTATCAAGTAGATCTATGCTTAGGGATGTTGTACCTGATAGAAGGTACTCTGGCTTTAAAGGTCTTGGCTGCTGGCAGTTCCTGATACGCTGTACCTGTGTTCAGGTGGCATTCAGCAAGGTGTAAGGGCTAAGAATATGCAAATATTCATAATTCAGAGACTGGATGCTGTGTTGTCCATAGTTATTTAGTCTCTTGGGCTGCCTGGGATATTAATTTCCTTAGAGGGAGAAGGCTAGGACCTTTAATCTGGTTCTTTTTTCCAAGAGGTCCTGACTGCCTGCTGCTTCATTTGGCTTCAGCAGGAAATTATGGTCTTGAGCATTTCCAATCAGTTGTTGAAAAGCTTCCTCTGGTAAGTGTTTAGTCTTCAGTAAACTGTACTTATGAAATTAATCCTCTTGAGATCAAAGGAGTGAGACCTGTATTACTGAAATATTTTATAAACTAATGTAACTTCCATATGTAATCCTGTTCTCATTGAATTTGGTGACAATTTGATGGAGAGTTAGAATTGACCATTATTAACCTCAAGAAGATTGTCAAGCAACACGATACCAGACATTTGATTATTTTCCATTACCTGGTGCCTGCTCCATTTTTAAAAGTTTTGTTTACGCTGTTGTGACTCTCAAACCCAGACTGTAATTTACCACAAACATTGTTTTATGAATGAATGAAACTCATGGTTTCCTGTGGCAGCCATCTGTACTAATAGAAGGATCTGACTTTTATCAACTGACTTGTCGATGAACCAGCAGTATGAGCCAGCCAACCACCTGTGTGCCCATGGAATGTGCCCTCCACTGTCTCCTTCATGGTGACATCTTCCATATTTCATTCTCTCTAAAAATAAATAGCACAGGATCTTCAGTTTGGTTAATGATGTCAGTTTATATTAATAGTTAGTAGTAGACATTTGTTTGTTTGAGGTAACTGTTAACTATTTAGATCATCAGTGCCAACAGAACTTCAGTCACTGAGTATCATTCCAGTATTTAATTAAAAAACATGTTTGGCTTGGACAAAAGCTAGGAATAAATTAAATCCACTATTATTTCAATGCCAGTTGACTGTTGAGTTTAGTAAGACATTAGCATTACGGTGGACCTTCTCTGTAATCTACTGTTTTGTGGTTAAAAGGTGCCTGCAGTTTCATACAAATACGTAATAATGTAGAGAGAGAGTCATAGACTAGTTTGAGTTGGTCCCTAGTTGACTAATGATGAGCATGGGTAGGGACACCTCACACCAGACCAGGTTGCTCAAAGCCCCATCCAACCTGGCCTTGAACACTTCCAGGGATGGAGCAATCACAACCTCGCTGGGCAGCCTGTGCCACCCTGGTATTGAAGAACTTTTTCCTTATATCCAGTCTAAATCTCTTAGTTTAAAGCCACTACCCCTTGTCCTCTCACAACAGGGCCTGCTAAAAAGTCTGTCTCCAGCTTTCTTATTGGCTCCTTTAAGTAGTGACTGGGCTGTTGGGAACCTGGGTTGGCTGTGTTAAACATACCTGAGTGGAGACAACAGCAAACTCTGCAGAAATCTCAAGGTTATGGGGGTTCTTCCAGCACCTAGCACAGGCTGCATCGTGAAGTGTGCAAGTAGGATTGTATGCTGCAATGTGAGGAAGAGGCCCTACTCACTGGAGTGTGCAAGAGGAAATAAATCCAAGCCCAAGGTTTCTTTTTCTCCTCTCACCGGAAAGAAAAGTGTGTAACGAATGTCTCATGTCTGAAACACTGGGCTGGATTCATCAAAGGGAGTTAGTAATTACCAAATTGAGAGAATCATGAAGCGCTTTTCTAAATTTGAAAGGCTCATCAAGAATAGATCAGGAGCAGGCAAAATTAATAGTTATGAACTCATTTCCATAGAAATGGACTTATTAGCAAGCATGCCAGCTGCCTAAAATTATAAGGTCTTTTCCTTGTGCTTGCAGGAAATAATCTTTTTTTATAAAAGTAATTTTGACTTTTTATTTTTTATTGCTCCTCTAAACTGGGATTTGGCAAAAGCCTTCTGAACCAGGAAAAGACTTCTCTGGACAATAGAAATATTTAACTAAAAAGAGAAGAAACATGGGGAAAAGGAGAAGTGATTTGTAGTCATCAGATTCCATCATACTTTTCCCAATAGTGCAAAGCTGCTTAAGAGAAAAATGGAGTGAGTCTCAAGAAAAAGTTGAAAAATCTTTATGGGATAAAGTTTGGTTTAGCGGGATTTAATGGCTGATAACAGCATGAGTTACAGTCGTTGTCTTCTCGCTAGTGGATTTCCCACTGGTAGTGTTTTGTCTTCACCAAGCAGTTGCAGAGCAACAGTGACTACAAAACCCAACATACTGGCCAACAGCTACAAATTAGCCTAAAAGCTCAAGATTGGCCGTGGCAGTGTAGAGTGACTCCTTTTAACAAGGGTTGCAGCGTAATGCCACATAGCTGAGAGAAAATTTATATCCAGGTGTTGTGCTGTGGATTTATCAGCTAATGGAGCTGACATAAGTAAATGCTAACCTTTGAGGTCTTGATTATGGTTTAATTTATCTCTGGTTTTGCTTTAGCAGCCTTCATCAATTTCAGTGGAAAAAGGCAGTGGTCTCCCACACAGCGTTATGGAGGATGGTTAATAAATTGCTAGTCTTTTTCAATGTAGTACCCGTCTCCCTGCTGAGAAAGAAGCCTCTGAGGTCTGAGAGATGCAGTGGCCAGTAGGAAAGCACTAGTCTGAGCAAGACAAAATTCACTTTTCAGGTTGTATCATGGGCTCACTGCAAGTTGTAACCTGGGAAGAGACTTAGAACAAAGAGGGAGGACTAGTCCATGGGCTATCCCAGACACTGTAACACCTGGCATTGCTTGAAGACTGAATATTTGTCCTAAAGAAAAAAAGGAAACCACAATTTCAGAAAAAATTCATTGGCCTGCTGTTTTGCAGGTCACTGGGAACCTGCTGGTGAACAGAGGAATCCAGAAAGTTGAGTACTGGTTACCTAAAGCTACACACTCAATGGAGAAACTCCCTAAGTGAGAGAAGGGTAGATACAGTCAGTCCAAATGAACTCTTTCAGCAAAGTCCAAATGAAAAGAAATGGATCCTTCGTTAATCGATATTAATATGTCATGCTGCCTAATTCGCTTCTGGAACAAAGCAGAAAACGTTTGACAAGCCGGATTGTCATTCCAGGAAACGGTAAAGATTGTCTTTGGAACCAGGACTGAGGAAGTCCTGGGAGAGCCGGGAAGTCTGCATTGCTCTAGTTCATACATTTGTATTAGTGAGATCTGAGGGATGTTTATGTATGTGAGTTGCTGCTCTTTGCTAGATGCACAGAGACTCATTTCCAATCCAGCAGTGTATAACCATGTCTGCCTTTAAATGAAACTTACGTCTTTTATAGCTGTAGAGCCATGCTAAGGATGCAGTGAAGGTCTCTGAATATTTACAGGCACAAGAGTCATTTTACTCCCTGGCAATCACTTCAGCTTGCTATAGAGGCGAGGCACACACTTGCTTTTCTGAGTCCCAGTCTGTCTCAAAAATATAAACCCACTATTACGGTTACTTTTTGGATGTGTAAAAAGAAAAATGGGAAAGGGATGTGTGAAGGCGTGATGGACTGAGCTCAAAGGACTCAGTGGGATGCACGGAATGGATTTATTGCTGTAGACTAACCTGATGTATTATTTAAGTACTGAACCTAAAGCAAACCCCTCCATTGGTGGTTTTCTTCTGCATGTGAAACACTCAGGAGTGTTTTTGTGAGCAGGAACTATTGACTTGAACAGATTGAACCTAAACTGCCGATCTAAACATACCTTGACAGGCCCGATTCCTCAATCCATAGTTAGCATAAAGCTCGTCTCTGCAATTTATTTCTGTGTTGTGAGCAAATTAATTTTATGGAATTTAGATAACACAAACTGCCAGGAGCGATAGTCAGAAAACTATGAAGTCAAGTGTTCGTGGTGCCCACATTTGTTGTTTTTAACACAAGTGGTTTGATTACATCCCTAATATTGTGTAGTATTATTTGTCTTAAAAGTTTTCTGCTGATTGTCTGCTTGGCCAGCCAAAAGATGTCTTAATAGCGCATAGCTTTGCCATGGGGCTGGATATTATCTTCTGTCAGCATGGAAAATATTTATCCTCCAGGCATTGAAGCATATGTTTGTGGTGTTTGTTGTCAGAAAGAAAACACAAAAATCAATAATTCCTGTTCAGATTGTTTTTTCCTTTACAATGGCCTTCCAAAACATATGGCAAAAGCAGATTCTGCCTCTGTGCAGCTGGAAAGAGGAAAAGGATGTTTGAAGTCTCTGTTGTTTGTGGCAGCAGGTCAAAACTTCCCATGAACACTGCTCTTTGGGTCACTGCTGTAGGGTGAGGGCTCACAGATAACGCATGTGGGACAGGACAGAAGGCGAGATGCAAGTGGGTGAGTTGGGATTGGGGGACGTGCCTGTGTACATCCCTGGATCGTGAACAGGCTTCTCTTGTGCTGGCAGGACGAGCAGTCATTCATTACAGAGTGGGGCCCAACATGCTGCAAATGCAGATTTTAACCTGTCGTACGAGCACGTACGCCGACACTTCAGTAATTTTTATAACATCAGTTGTCTCTTCAGTGGATCTGTTGAAGGAATTGGCTGTGCAGTCAGGTCAGGTGCCTTTCCATCACGCTGCCGTGTTTTGCAGGCTGCATCAGGTCTCCGCACAGCAGGGCTCTGTCTGGGAAATCGGGCAGGAACTTGTGCACTGCTTTGTAAAGTACCTTAATTTTTGTGGAAGTAAAACACTGGATGAGCAAAGGTCTGTTTTCCAAGTAGGTCCCGGCTGTTGAGGTGCCGAGTGCTGTTGGTTAAATCTCGATGCCTGTTTTCTTCTCTGTAACATGAAGATAGGATCTGTCTTTCTAACCTGAGGATTAATTATTAATATTTACATAGCGTTGGGCCAGAGAAGAGTGCTGAGCATTGTTGTCAACAAAAGGAGCAGAAGTAATTTCAAAACACAGTTCTGATTGCTATGCATTTTCATCCATGTCTTTACCTTTAAACTTTTATTTCCAGATGGGAAATGTGAAATGATCAACTTGTAATTACAAGTCAGCACCACTGATGAGAAGAATGTTTTCATGAATTGAAAATAAGGATAATCTACCCCCATTTTTCATCTTCTATAGTTTCAGCAGATCTGTTTTTTTCATTGAACTAAAGACAATTTTGGGTTTGAAAGACTTTTTCCCCTGCCCTGCCCAAGCCCTTGTTTCTGCCACAGTGTGGGGAATGGCCAGGCTTTCCTTGTTTTGGAGCATCAGTCTTCGTAGCAACAAAAATATAAGATTGGCATTTTAGGTAATGTAGCTGCATCTGTTCAATGCAGTTCCCACGGTTTGGGGCTTATTCTGTAAATTCACTGTGGTTACAGAGAATGAATGCCTAAGTTTAATGGGAAAAATATCTCAGTTTCAGGAAATGAAAAGATACAGGGTCACCTTATCCGTACAGTATAGCTGGTGCCCAGTGCGTAGTCTGATTTAGGTTTCTGTCAGTGTCCTCAAGTCTGCACTTTGAATCTAATGGTAAATCTTCTGGGGAATCACAAAGAGAATTCAAAATATATTTTGTTATTAACATCCTACTGATGTTGTGGGAAATTCTGTTGGGTTTTTTTTTCAGAGCAAACATGTCCTCCTACGAGATCCTGCAGATGGACTTTGAGATCGACAACGCCAGCAGCCTGGCAGGGGCCCAGCAGATTACCTGGCAGGTGGAATACCCTCGAGACGACTCTCTGAGTGAGCTGGTGGTCTCCGAGATCTTTGTCAGCCGAACAATGTTTGTGGGAATTGTTCCTCTTGCAATGGTAAGAACCTGCTGCTTCTTCCTTTTGCTAAATGTTTCCGTTGACTCTCGTTAGTATTCAAGGGAACATGAGCCATTTTATTATCTGATATTTCCTATGCACCTGCTGCAAGTGATTTAAATGCAAAAAATACATTTCAATAATATTTTATTTACCTGATATGCCATAACGGCTCCTTGGAAACCATTTGAGCCTTTTGTGAAGGTCCTTTACCATTTGTGGGTTATTGGCCTGGTACATAGGAATAGCTCCTTTGGCTCCGTTGGCTTCTTGTGTATTGATGGGAGTGACAAGCGTGTGCTCTAAGGGCGAGTGCCGCAATTAGTTGGGGCACTTTCAAAGACATAAATTAACCTGCATATGTGGGGATCTTCATTGCTAAACCAAACAACCCGACCGTTTTCTCTTTTGCTTTTCCCCAAAGAGCCACAGAGGCTAGTGAGCTTCAAAGTGCCCATTTAATAAAAGGTCTGTTTTGTGTTGCAGAGAAGGGACACAATAGTTTTGTGAAGATGTATCTGTCTGCCTTGCGCCAGGCAGGGTTTAAGGTGCAAGCGCACAGAAAGATTGAAGCTGATGGCTTATTTTAAAAATGTAAAAATCTCCTGAAATCAACTGCACTTTTGAGTCCTCGAGTCCCATCTGTGCGGGTTTTCTTTCTGCTACACAACCTCACCAACAAATACTGATGTTTGCCTCTGTGTGACCAGTAGCATCTCCTGCTAGGATAGAAGCAAGGAAAGATGCTTGTAAGAATGTTGAAACAAAACTCTTAATTGTGTGGCTGGAATATTATCAAGTAGTAATGGTAAATCAGGTGTAACATTGACAGAGCAGGCCATGGGCAGGCTTGCACAGAGCATTGCTGGTTTCAAATGAAAGCACAAGTCTGTGCCCTGCAGAGCACCACAGATAGAAAAGCAAAGTGGATCTGACCCAAAAGCCCATCGTGGATCTTGGATCAGAGCTTTGCTGCTGTCTCTGCAAGAGTTTTACTTTATCTCTTCGTAGTTCTGGCAGATGTTGGCCACTTCAGCTGTCTCTAAATGTCCTTGGACAAAATCTGAGGCTGATCCTAAATCTAAAGTGGAGTTAATCTAATCTCATCTCGGATGCTTTTTTATTGTCAACTAACTGTGGAGTAAAAGAAAAAGCCTCTTTTGTGAATTTATGACCTTAGTCCTCAAATGGCAGAGGGCGGGTCTCATGCAGGCTATTACTTTGTTGTTGCATGTGATCATCCTCGACTGGCTTGGCCCAAGGCTGATAGGAGAATTTATGACAGCAATGGCAAGAACAACAGCTTGTATTTGGATTTCTTCCCCTTATGTTTGCCAGTTTGCAGTGCTGCTTCATTTAACAGTCACTAACTGGTGCAGGTTCTGGCACTGCATTGCCCAGTCAGGAGCAAAGAAATAATTGCTCTGGGCATCATCCTGTGTTGTGCAGAGCAAAGTTCCCAAGACCCAGAGCTGCTGGCTGAACTAAACGCGTTTTAACGTTCATTCCTCTTCAACATTGGCCTGGCTCGTTGGTGAGGCAGTGCCTTCTGAGTGCAGCTGGTATCTGGAAAGGAGAGTTGTGTCCTCTCCCAGACCTTGGTCCTGCAGAAGAGCACCAGAAACCGGGGTGTTTCCATGTCTTTGCCATTGCACTGAACATAAATGACTTGGGGTTCTTTTCAGTGCATCCATTTTCTCATCATAAACATTGAATATTTATCGATGAAAACACAGAGTTCCTCAGAGAGTTTAAGGTTGGAGGAAAATATTGAGCCATTGATTTGCAGGAGTGAACGTTTTGATGGGATTACTAAACTCCCATGAAGTTTCAGTGGTGATGACATGAGCATTTGCATGAACAAGTGCAGCTCAGTGTCATGAAGAGGAACAATGTCTTTCTAGTAGGAAGGCTGATGTGGATTTAGTAGGAGTTTAGTAAAGGAGACATGAACTGTGTAGTGCTGCAAAAAAAAAAGAGAATTAACTTTCTTGTGTGGGTCCTTTTCTGTAGCCACTTTGGTTCTTGGAATAAAAATACATTTTCTTCCATATAGTTTGGAATGTTGCTGTTTTCTTGATCTAGTTTGCCATGAGTTTGTCTTTGTTTTTCTTGTTTTTCTAAACAATCAGGAGAAGATTGAAAGAGCCCCCAGATAATGTATTCAGTCATTGTGTTGTAACTGGAGATAGCAGTGGGGGTATTTTTCTCTTTACTAGCTTGCTTTTTTTTTTGGTAGACAAAGATATGGGAGACAGCATGGTAATGTTTGAATAATAGCCTGATGGAAAGAGCTGATTTCTTGCTTTAGTGAGTTTATGAAGCCCTTAACATCAGATCTCATGTTCTTAACATTTACGTTTGGTAGCAAGCTTGAAAGGCAATTTCTTTGGGTTTTTTTGCCTTTGGGTTTTTCCAAGTGAAGATACAGCTGATTTTTGCACATTATGTAGCAAAAAATAGCTCCTTATTAGCAGACAATCTTGCTGTAATGAATTGCTATTGCAGATTATTTCTGGCTGGTCCTTTGGTATCAAATCAGCAGAGCATTAACAAGCTCAATTTTGAGATGCACAGAAGGAAGCAGGACCAGGGAGAGTCTGCAGGTGGAACCTTGGCCAGGGTAGCACTGCTGCTCTGTGCCTGCTCTCGGTCTGCTCCTGAGGGGACGTGATCCAACATAACTCACTGAAAGACCATTCTGATAAACTGCAGTGCCTGTATGCTGTGACTGAAAAGGAGCAGAGATTTTCTGAGCTTTTAAGAGGAACATCAAGAAGCAATTGGAAACTTGGTAGCTGGTGAGAAAACTAAAGATACTCAGTGTAGCAAACCCAACAGTTTGGTAACTGTAAAAATAATTGGGGTTTCTTGGGAAGGTTGCATAGTTTTTTGGAAAATAAATAAAATACAACCTTGGAGTATTGGGAATTCTTCCCAGACTCCATTTTAAGTTGAATGTTCCTCCATATAATAAGTATCAGTGTTAAATATGGCCAAATTTAGTGCATTCACAGGATGTAAGTAAAGAAAACGAAACAATCCCCTATTGAAACAGAACCTACTTTCTGCATCACTTCACAGTTCTCCCCAAATCTTTCAGCTCCTTCTAATTGAAACATCCTGTTTCAACAACTGCACAGGGCCAGACAGTTTGTATTTCCAAGGGAACTACATACAGATGGAAACACCACAGTCCAGTAGCTTAAGATTTGTCTTCTTAAAGCCTTCCCTCTACTGCTGGATGAGCGATGTAGTCTCTGTGCACAGTGGGGAAGCACAGAGAGAGGATGCCATGGCCTTGCAGACCATCCCTAGCTAACATGGCAAAGGAAAGAGAAAATATCAAGATAAGTGATCACAACTGCATGCAGCCTGCACTTCTCCAGAGCTGCCAGTGTGATGACCCTGGTGCTGCTCTAAGGGTTGGCTTTCTTTGTGGAGTTGATCTGATGGCTCTGCCTGTAAATCAGGTTCCTGCTGAGAGGCCTCAGTCCTACAGCACTTACTGTAGAGGAACAGAGTGAGGAATGCTCTCATTAAGCCATATTGTCATTTCCATCATTCCCAGCTGCTGAGAAGTGTGGAAAAGGAAGCAATCTGGTTGGGGCTGTGTGTGTGTGTGCACCTAGAGTTGGATAGGAAGACACATTTGTTTCACTTACAGAGTATCTTTAAGGTCATGGAGTCCAACCTTCCCTCCAGCACTGCCAGGTCACCACTAAACCATGTTCCCAAGTACCAGGGCCACACATTGTTTAAATCCCTCCAGAGATGGGGACTCCAGCGCCGCTCTGGGCAGCCTGTGCCAATGCCCAATGACCCTTTTGGTGAAGAAATTCTTCCTAACATCCTGGCACATCTTGCTCCCATTTCCCCTTGGGGAATATTTCATATTGTGAAAATACATTAGAGGGTAGACTGTATCTTTCAGCTTGTGCTCTCCCCCCAAAATACTTACACCCCTCAGGTTTTTTTTAGTCCAAACGTGGCCTTGTTACCTCTTAACAGGTGACGAGACCTCCAGTTCAGAATCAGTTCAGAGTGCAAAGCAGTTATTGTCACTGGCACTATTTCCAGCCTCACGCAGGATCTCTCCCTAATGCTATTGCTGAGTGCATTTCACACCATTTCAGAAGCAGATTGTTTATTTTGTCTGGTATTCAATGTGATTTTTGCTGAGATGATCAGGCAGGATTAGGGTGTCACTTAGCTGTCCTACTTAGCCTTTGTTTTCTAAACTAACCCATCTCCCAGGGTGCTTATACCTGAAGTCTGCCTTCTGTTCCTAGAAGGTTTTGTTTCTGTAGATGAGGCTGGATTGGGAAATTCACCCCTTCCGAGCATGACAGTTGGACATAGAGCTTTAAAAATAGCTTCTGAGACAAGGTCTCAGAAGATACCCAGGTATGAGTATGTAGGAACATACAGGATTCTTTCTTGGTTCCTTATTTTTTTTCAGGCTGCTTTAGAAGTGGCCAGTGAAATTCAAAGTTCTTTGGACAACAGGCTGAGGAAATGTCACAGCCCTTGAAATCCTTCAGAGCACTGCTGTTATAGTCCCAGGGGCTGTGCAGTTAGGCTCCTGTTCCCAGGTACAGCAGGTCTGAAAATGAAGGAAAATCTTAATGTGTTGAAGGTTTAATGTATTTCTGTCTAAGTACAACCTTGCAAGTCATTCCAAATCCATTCTCTGTGAACAGTGGTACATAGAATACCTGAAGATGCATCGTCCTGTGGCTCCTGGAGCATTTGCTGGTGGTGCATGGGCCTGCTTACACAGGGAAAAGAAGTCAGTGCTAATTCCTAAAACTCCATGCAAATTAGAAAATTATTTTTCCCTTAAGTACTTTATTATTATTTAGTTTTTATGTGGTGGTTTATATTTTCAGAGCACTTTACAGACATTAATTAATCAGACCTGAATTAACCAAGCTTGATGAGAATGGAAAATTAAATGGAAATTAAGTTGCTCTTACTCAGTTTTGCCTGTTTCTGAATCATCTGTAAGCCACTTTTCATATTCCTAAAGGTACTTTTTGAAACACTTAAAAAAATCATACAATGCTATTGCTTATTATCTCTAAAACCTGTTTTGGTTAGAAAAGAGGGAGGATTTATACTGTGAAGAACTAATGACAGCACAGATGAGTGGCTTTGAAGAATGTAAATGCTGTTTTATCACCTAAAGCTGTGCATAACTACTTAAGCCAATTCAATTCAGGTGAAAATGCATGGATGGGAGGATGACTCCCTTAATTTGAAGCCTGTTTAGGAGCCAGAGTATTTGACTCCTGGAGGTTTGTTTGGGGGAGGGTGGTTTAACTAAATTTTTGTCATAAGCTCTTAAGATAAAAAGCTCTCGAGGAAATATTACCTATAGAAATGAGTGGTACGGAACGCTGTGCTGAGATGGCTGCTTTGGAGATTGCGTGGAGGCTTCCAGCTTGAGCATTACTGCCCCATTTCACTGCAAGACACAGGCATGTCCCTAAACACCTTTGTGGCACTGGATCTGGCAGTTCAGTTTAAGGTTGCACTCAGTGAGTGTCAGATGAAAATGTCAGTGGTTTGCTCCTGTGAGGCTTACCTTGTTTCCTCTTGAAAATGAATTTATCTGACAACTGATTCTTTTGACACCACATGGTTAACCAGGGAACTACTAGGCAAACTGAAGAGGAAGAAGAAAGCCTATAGGTCATGGAAGGAGGGGGTGGCCACTTGGGGTGATTATAAGGCTCTGGTGAGAGAATGTAGGAATGCAACTAGAAAGGCCAAGGCCTCCTTGGAATTAAATCTTGCAAGAGAGGTCAAAGGCAACAAAAATAGCTTCTTCAAATATATAGCAGGTAAAAGTAAAACTAGAAGTAACGTAGGCCCCCTGCTGTATGAGGTGGGTGCCCTGGAGACAGAGGATGCAGAGAAAGCAGAGATACTCAATGCTTTCTTTGCCTCTGTCTATACTTCTGGGGGTTGTCTTGACATTAGACCCAGACTGCAGAGGAGGTTGAGGCAACAGGTGAGCCTGCCTTGGTTGATGAGGATTGGGTTAGGGATAAGTTGAGC
>VXBP01001971.1:2866174-2991953 GCA_013400115.1 Rhinopomastus cyanomelas | reverse complement strand
GGGCCCCTCAGTTCAAGAGGGATGTGGAGCTTCTGGAGAGGGTCCAGCATAGGGCAACAAAGATGATGAAGGAGGTGGAGCACCTCCCTTATGAGGAGCGGCTGAGGGAGCTGGGTCTCTTTAGCTTGGAGGAGACTGAGGGGTGACCTCATTAATGTCTGTAAATATTTGTGGGGTGGGTGTCAGGAGGATGGCACTGGGCTGTTCTTGGTGTCATGTAGTGATAGGACGAGGGGCAATGGTTGTAAGCTGGAACATAGGAGGTTCCACATCAACCTGAGAAGGAACTTCTTCATGGTGAGGGTGACGGAGCACTGGAACAGGCTGCCCAGGGGGGTTGTGGAGTCTCCTTCACTGGAGATATTCAAGACCTGCCTGGATGTGATCCTGTGTGACTTGGTTTAGGTGATCCTGCTGTGTCAGGCGAATTGGACTAGATGATCTTTCGAGGTCCCTTCCAATCCATAGTGATTCTATGATTCTATGGTGTGCAGATTAACACCTGGAACTGACGTCCCCCAAAATGGGACGGTTAGCCATTCTCATCATGCTGAGTTAAGGAAGTGGAATCCAATGCTGGATGCAAACTAGACACCTGGATTTGTCTGAAGTCAGTAATCTTGTGGTACAACAATCTCATGGAGTGTCCCCGCTACTAAATCTAAAAATTGATAGCACAGATGGATCTATTCTCACAGTTCTCTTTTGATCAACACAAACATAACCTGCAATGTCCATAGTTACGGGAAGTTGCTAGTAGCAAGGTGGGCCGTGAAGTCTGGCACTCCTGGGGTACAAGAAAAAAACACTTCACAAGCTTTAAGCCTGTTGTCCTAGCTTCTGTTACAAATAAGTGTGGTTGGATGAATCTGTTATTTATCAGTTGGGGAAATTTAAAAAAATATTTAAAAAAATAAAAAAACAAGTCTTTGGAGAGTTTCTAAGCAACCAGGAACTTAGTCAAAGTAAAGAACAAGTCTTGGAAGAGATACATTTTTGCTGGTTTCATAGGAAGGCTCCAGCTGAGGCTGAAGGCACGGGGATCAATGGGTTTAATAACAGACGAATATCCAGTGTTCCGTTCTTATCTAGGAAAATGATGGCTTGGTCTGTGACTGGCAGTGCTGGTGTTTCAGATTTACGTTCTACAGATCCTTTCTTGTGTAGTAATGGAATTGTAATTCCCAGATTGTCATTATTCTAAAGTGTTTTTCAAATGCAACAATCAATATTTCACCAGTGTTCTGAGCCCCTCAGCCTGAAACATTTCTGTATATCTTAGAAGTATTTAATCTATGTCTTTAGAAATCTTGTTGCCTCCCCAAAAATATAGGCTACAGTTGAGTAATGGTTTGGTAATGTTGTGAATCACTTAAAACCACAGATGGTTGTATATACTCCGGTGAGTTTTCTTTTAAATGGGAGGCTGAATAATAGCATCTCCCATTGCTCCTAGCAAACATACTGACAAGAACACCAGGACAAATCGTCCTTAAAGATGCCCATTCCTATAACTCAGGCTGAAAGGGGGTTGCTGAGTGAAACGCTCTGCTTATTTGTCTTACAAAAGCAGGACTGCAGCGTGAGGGGTTTTTTTTGGTTTCTAATGTACTGCTAGCTTTGGCTGACAGGTATCCAGTGGGGAATAGGAGGATGAAGGCAGCTTGGGATGACTGCCGCCAAATGCAGAGGAGATGGCATGGCCTCGTGCTCTTATTTGTGGGCAGCCCACCCCTGTCACGCTGTGATAGAGCTGTCCCGGTAAGGACTTGCATGCCTCTCCAGTTAAAGGTTTGATTTAAAGCGTAAAATATATTGGCAGGAAGATTTTCCACAAGAGATTGACTAAGTAAAACTCCCTCTCCAAAATGTTTGGGGTTTGTCTGCCTTGCGTAAAAGAGACAGAAGTGGAGAGCCTGTACTGTGCTGGGATGTTGTTCTGTGCCCACAAAACAGTGGCCTCCATATGCAAATCCAAGCCCTCAAGAAAGCCATGGCACAAACTGAAGACAGACCCACATGCAGCCACCTCCAGCCATGGTCTGCAGCTGCTCTCTGTGTGGGGCAATGCCTGTGTGACCCTCTGGTGGACTAGCAATGTCCTAAAGTTTGGAAATCGTGTGTTTCCTGGTACTGCTGCTCTCGGGCAGTTTTTGTGTAGGAGTCTGCAGCGATTACGTCCTGTTCTGTTATTCAGATTCTGCCACAGCTTTCATTCATGACGGTTCCTGGGCTCTTCTTTGGGAAAAAGATTTCTTCTGTGAATTCATTTCCATTTTAAAAGATGTCTGAAGGAGTGGGAACTTGAGTGTCCATATTTCTACCACTGAATCCAGGTCTGAGTCTGTTCACTCTGGAGAAGAGGAGGCTGAGGGGAGACCTCACTGCTGTCTATAACTACCTGAAGAGAGCTTGTAGTGAGGCAGGTTTGGCCTCGTCTCTCTAATGACTAGTGATAGGACAAGAGGAAATGGGGTCAGCTTGTGCCAAGGGAGGTTTAGATAGAATCTTAGGAGAAACAACTTCCCAGAAAGAGTGGGGAGGCCTTGGAACAAGGTGCCTAGGGAGGGGGTGGAGGCACTGTCCCTGGAGGGGTTCCACAAATGGGCAGACAGGGTGTTTTAGGAGTTGGGTTAGTGGTTGGGGGTTGTAGGGTGGATGGGTGGACTGGATGATCTTGAAGGTCTTTTCCAACCTTGGTGATTCTGTGATTCCAAAAGATGCTTAATAAAGCCTTTCCAGAATTTCTTTTTCCTGCAGAAATCATTCCTGCTAAGGGCAGTGCAGCTTGTGCCCAGACACCAATTAAAGGAGCACATTAATACCAAGATGTGCATTGACCCAGACTTAGAGAGAAGCTTGCCTTCACCTTAACTAAAGTGAGAAAATTTCAAGCCTCAGCAGCCTCTTTTCTTCAATGTCTCTGAGGTCAGCTATAAAACCCCAGATCACTTAACCCTGCAATGTCAAAAATACCAGGAATAGGATCAGTCATTCCTAGTAAGCCCTGATGATTTCTGTATTTTTTAGTTAAGATGTATTTCTGTGTAAAGTGTCCCATCCATTTGCACTTAATGCATATTTCCTACTTGAAATTATTTTGACCTTTGGCCTTCTAGTTCCCATTAGACCACACAGTGCATCTCTCTGTTGCTTTAAATGCAAGGTGAACTGCACACAACATGATTCTGTCTTTCAGAAAGTTCAGTATTTCACAGGAAACATATCTAAAAGTACATTCACTGTAGAGTAGATCTTAATCCCAGAAATATTGTGGATTGTCAAAATTTCTTAAAAACCAGGATCTCTGGCTCCTAGATCACAGATTTCAGTGTGAGTTTTAACATTAATTAATGAGAGCAGTGTTGAAGCCTTGAGCTTCTCTAAAAATCCCTCACTGGAAGGATTGATTTCTCAACTCAAAGCAAATTAACTACTGTGGAGAGAGCACAGAACAAGAAAAAAAAAACCTCCCCCTTTGCATCATTATATTCCAATGCCCACAGTGAGTGCTTTATGTCTCTGTAGCAGAGAGTGTCTTCTGCATTTATTACCAACTTCAAATTAATTATCTCAGGGAATCAAATGGTTTTGTTTTGCGAGGCTGCTCTGACAATCACAGGGTGAATTTTGAAGAATTTTGAAGAGGAACATTTAAAAGAGTTTTTCAGATGTATCAACCCAAATACAACCCCCCTGAAATTGTATGAAGTTTGATCCAGGGGAAGACTTTGACATATGTTTGAGAACAGCCATTCAGAAAAGCTGTTTTGGACTGATGAAAATCCTTTAACGGTGGAAAAAGATTTCTCCTTGTACAACTGAGGTGTTTGATTAAACTTGATTAAATATCTACAGCCACTGAAGTTTGAAAACCCCTCACCTTTTTCATTAAGTGAAAATGTTCCATTATGAAGAGAGCAGAGCAGGTGATAATGTCACCCTTCTTTCGCAGTGTCCTTCTGAAAATGCAATTCCGGCCAAATCTTCTCAAATTCACAAAGTGTTTCAGTTTTAACTGGACTGTATTTTCCACAGGATATCACTTTTTTTTTTTTTCTCTTTCAGTCTCATTCTGAGCATCTGGATTAGGTTTTGGAATTGCTCAGTGGGAACCATTACTCTTTTTTCCTCTGTTCAGTCAAACATCCTCTGCCACTTTATCTTTCAGTAAAAAAGAAAGAAACCAAAAGAGAATTTGCTATTGGTGGGGCAAAATAAATGGCATTTTGAGTGTTTCCATGAACACAACGTGACATGACAAATTTTAAGAATCTCAGTGAATACTATTAATATTTATGATGCTCTCAAGAAAACAGCTATTGTGTGCCACATCCATCAAAGATAAGGATTGTATTCAACTGTGTTGGATGATAAACATTGAATGACCATAGCTAGAGATTATACGAGGGATTTCATCCTCGTGGTTTGTGCCCGCTTGAGTAAAGGCACCATGTTATTCCACTGTGAACCAGTAATTTTCTTTCATGAAAACAGATACACTTGCTGATACTTGGTACAACCGGAGCCCCAAATATTAATGAATATGCAGAGAGTGATGATGCCAAGTGCTTCCAGGGATCCTGTGCAAGCTACTCGGGATCAAGTCCCTAAAGGCAGCACTTTCCAGTAATCCTCCTCTTGGAAACCTCTCAGAAGCGAACCAACCAGCAGTGACTTGATCACATACTGCTAGTTGTTTGCAGTTTGAGTGGATGCTAGCAATTATCCTGTGAAACAAAGGCCCTTCTAGCATGGCAAACTGGCTTTATAGGTCCACTGTTTTTTAAAAAATATTCTGTCTCTCCACCACCGAGAATGGGGCAGAACTGCCTGTGCTGTGGGAGTGCCTGCTCTGATCCCTGACCAGCAGCTGCCTTTAGATAACATGCCCACGGATGTCCTAAGTCTGGCCTTGCTTCTCTTCATTGTTATCACTGTAAAATGCAGTTTTGGAACTAACTGATCATCATCCAGGCAAGGAACTGCAGGAGAGAGATAAAGGGGACATCTCTACTCACTATTGCTCTTAAACGCTGCCTGTCTCCTCCCTGCATGGTGTGGCCATGCCTGGCAAGCTCCACGGCCTCATCCTCCATCGCTCCCTGTCCCTGTGATGAATCCCTCTGACAAAGAGGCTGTGTGCTTTGCCACTTCCGTGTTCTTCCTGCTCTGCCGCCTTAGTACAAGTGTAGTGCTCTGGAGATCTTTTTGAAGATCAGCCTAATGGTCCCTGAATTCTGCACTGCACAGCCCCATCTTTGGAAGTTCAGAGTAACAAAGAGTTGACTAATGGAGACCTGTGGCATCTTTGGTCAGGTGTTTCTCTACAAAGCTCTATTTGGATGAGTTAACATACTCTCTGTATATCAAGGGTAGGGGGACACCCAGGTATTCTTGCAGCCAGAGTGTTCTCAGGTCTCTTTGATCAATATGAAGAGTTATTATTCTTAGAAGACCCTCTCCAAGGATGCACAGGCACTAAATTCTTGTTAGAAATAAGTGGTTCCAATAATAAATGTGCAGAGGAAAATGCTAAGAGGTGCTCTTCCGCTGAGTTAATAGGGCTGAGCTGCCTCTCGAGGGCAATTTGGTTACCTCTGTTCCTCTAGATTTGCTGCTTCCATCTTTATGAAAAATGTGCTGATGGCAATTCGGTGAAAGCTGATGGAGAGACATCAAGGCAGACTATCAAGTGTAGTAGGACCTCCTGTAAGCCAGGAATGAGGGCACAGTGAACCGCTTAACAGAACGACTACAAGAGGGATGAGCTGAGCCGACTCAAAGTGATTTTGTGAGTAGTATGGACCATTAACAGGACCCAGACTGGGCAAATGCAGTGTGCTGGAGGGACCCACAAAGCTTTTACTTTTTCTTCCTAAAAGGAGACTTCTTGTTCCTTAACAACTCCCCAGTAATCTGTCTCTTCTGTGTTTTTTTCCAGAGTGCTCATTCTGGTTTTATTGCCAATTAAGTTAGCATTCCAGTCCTGGGCTACAGCTGATTGGCCAGTAATTTGAACTAAAGCCCTCATCCAAAGGGCATCATTTGTACAACAGAGAAGAAATTGCAGAGATACTGAAATTGCTGTTAATTAAAGCAGCACATGAATATAATGGGCACATATGAGCAAAATTATGTTTGTTTTTGAGCTGTTCTGCTAGATAGACAGCAAGTCTTATTGGGTCTGTTTACTTGCCAGCCTTACAGTGAGCGGAGTCCCTTCTGCACTGTGTGTAATGTACGAGTGATACTGTCAGTTCTTGGCTTACGGAAACAGACTGTGGCTGAGCCAGGCAGGTCCTGTACTGTGTCTCATACCTACGTGCGGCACTGAAAGCTTCTCTGTTTGACTGGTTATTTGTATTTAATACAATTCTTGTTCAAAGCTGGCATTGACCTTAATTTAGTTACTTGTGATTTACATAGTCCCAATATCATTTGGGCTTAGGAATTATTTTACATGTAATTTCTATTATTTTACTGCATTTAAAATAGCATCATGATGCTGGAGCAGAGCAGCGGTCAGTGAGCTGTAAAAGCTGTAATGTAGCCGAGAAGCAACTATTGTGTGTAAAGACAATTCTTCCAAAGGTGTCCCAGCGTTAGTGAAAATGTTAAGCTACAGCTTTATTAAGGGAATCAATTCCTCTAACACGGTGCTTTGGGACAGCCTTGTAATGTTCTATATTGCTTGGTTCTGAAGTTCTTGTATTATCAGTTTCACAGCTCTGCCTGCTGGGAAGCTGGAAGGCAAAGCTGAGTTTTGTACTGGTTGGCTCTTGACAGTGGGCTCTTTCACCATCCGTCCAAGGCAGAAGACAACCCTCCCCTGTAGGGATGACAGGAATGAGGGCAGAGAGGAGTAGGCACTGCAAATTCAGGCACTTGAGAGGTAATGGTTACATGTCCTGCTGTGGCTAGGGGAGGGAATGGATCCATCAGGTTTCAAGGAATAAAATGTTGGCATCATGCTGAAATCTGTGGTCAAGAACAAGGAGAAGATAATTTGAGTTTTGCCTAATATATGGGGTCTTCTAATTCTGGGTTGATAAATGCATTGCAATGCAATGATTCTTGTTATTCCAGCTTG
Source organism: Rhinopomastus cyanomelas (assembly GCA_013400115.1). Classification (NCBI taxonomy): domain Eukaryota; kingdom Metazoa; phylum Chordata; class Aves; order Bucerotiformes; family Rhinopomastidae; genus Rhinopomastus; species Rhinopomastus cyanomelas. The sequence continues at coordinate 2,984,860 of VXBP01001971.1, read as the reverse complement.
CTTTCCACAGCTTCTGTGATCTAGGTGATCCTGCTCTGGCAGGGGGATTGGACTAGATGATCTTTCGCGGTCCCTTCCAATCCCTAATGTTCTGTGATTTTGCGAGTACAGTTGCCCAAAACCTCCATGCCATGAGACAAATACTGGCGTGGCTCCTGTACTGGAGCTCAAACATGCTCTGCTTGGTTTCTGCTGAGGAAGAACCTCGCCCTGACTGATAAGCCAGTGTCAGCTTTTCCTACTAGTGCAGTCTCCCAGCAGGCTTGTTGTAAAGAGTAGGAGGAAAAAGGCAGAGAATACAATCAAAAAATGACACCTCATTCATCCCCTGTTCCTGCACACCTCCTTTTTCTTTATGTTGTTTCCTTGTGGTTAGGAACAAGCTGATTCCTGCGATGCTGATGTGGGCTCTGCGAAAAGGAAGGAGCCGCAAGAGTTGGAGTTTGATCGGAGGACAATATTTGGGTGCTGCAGCATTTTGGAGTGCCAGACAAGGGTTAACAGGCTTGATGTACTTCACATTTTTAAGTGACAGAGTGTTTGATCTCTGTCTCTTATTAGTGTGTAATTTCTTCCTTAAGAGTATGAATGTCAAAACACATTTGATCTGCTGCAGAGTTAAAAACACTCATTGTTTCAGCCTCCATGTTTGAAGCTCACCTAATGAAGAGCAAATTTCAAAAGGAAAAAGATGCCATTAAATTCTGTGTAAGATCAGGGAGCTGTAATGGTTGTTCAGCTTTTTGCCTCTAGATTGCCAGCTCAAATCTGATTCTGCCTGTAGAAATCAGAAGTGTTTACCATGTAACATAATCTGGTTTCTAGGGACCAGCAATTTGTGTTGCTTAAAGCAAAACCCCAGCGCTGTGAAGTGTGACAGCCCTGTGACTGGGAAGTACTTGAAGCTGGGTTTGTAGAATTTGAGATCAGGTTTTCAAGAGCATCTCATGGGCTGGATTTCTGAAAGACACCAGGAGCTGTAGAGCCCCCTTCATGGGATTTTGCAATGGACCTTGCTGTTTAACTCCGCTAGACACCGCTCTGCAAATTGTGGCTCTTACAGATACTGAAGAAGGTCATCTTCAGTGGATTGTGTGCGCCTAGGTCAGCGCAGTTGCACTGACAGGAGGGGGCTCAGTGCCACCATGAGAGTGAGTAGAGACTCAGCTGTCTGGTGGTATGAGGAGTCTTGTGTTGGCTCCTCTCAGCAGAGCATCCTTCAGGGTGGTGGGACATGGGAGCTTCTGAGAGGACCAGTGCTGAGAGTGGTTTTCCCTTGAGGGAGTGTGTCTTATGTGGTGCTGGGCAATCTTTTAATCAAGCAGTGATGTCACAGAGATTTTGAGAAAGTCCATAGCTTAGCATGGTGAGGGGAGACACAAATACCTGTTCTCATTGCAGCCAAATGACACATTTTTCCAGTGTTTGCCCAGTTCAGCATTGCCTTTTCCTCCCTCTACTTGTGGGCTTTTAAATTCAAAGGAAGGATGATGGTATTCGCACGTTATCTCTGTTTCACCAAATGTGAGGAGCAGCCCACTCTCAGTCCCTCATTTGGAACCTTTCTTACTCTACTGCAACACAAAACAGGTATAAGTAGTGGTTAGGGCAAGGGGGCACTTGGGGTCCAGTTTTGTAGAGGCATGTAATGCACATACATACCTCATGACTTGAGTAGCCCAGCTCAAAAGGAGCCTGTACAAAGAATTTAACTGAGGTATTTGCATAACAGCTATGTCTTTAATAAAACTTCAGCTGCACTGGAAACTCTGACTTGACATCCAGGCCTAGACTCTCCCAAGGTCTCATGGTGCTCAGCAGCAGCTCAAGGAAGTGATGAGCAGGCAATTTATAAAAATTGATGTGTTATAGATGTGCAGGTCAGCTAGAAGTACTGCAATAAATCCCCCCAGACACCTGCATGCTTGAGCTTCTATAGAACAAATAACAACGTTCACAAAGGTTCTGATTTATCAGTTATTTTCAGTTGTAAATTTGCCCTTTAAAATTTGGGATTAGCTATTGCTTCTGAGTTGTATAAGCTGTTTTGTTGATTACAGAACTTACATAACAAAATGAGCTGTAAACTGTTTTAGGCTGTTCTATAAGGGCACTTTTGCAGTGTTTATAGCTACAAAATGATCTGCTCAAAAGGAATAAGAACAGTCCCAGTGGTCTCCATAGCTTATATCCCTTAACATGAATTTCAAACCATAAGTGAGAGCAGTTTTACTTGGTGGAAGAATATTCAGGTTAGGAATTATTCACAGAAAATGATTCTGATAAATGAGTACATTTTCAAGTTTTCCATGGTCATGACCAATTCACAGAGAGGAAAAGGAATGCAAAATTAATCAAATAAATTATTCATTCTATTCACTCAGCTATAGCTAACAGTGAATTGTCTAGACAGTAATTACTAATTTTTAACCTATGCATGTTCACATAATGCTGTTGTGTGAATAGCGTCGGTATGCAGCAGCTTGAGCTAATAGTAATGGATGTAAGTCAACTAGCAGGCAATTTTAATTGGGAAATTATATTGGATTTTTCTGCTGAACTTCCATAAAACATTACAATAAATATTGAATCTTCTTAATGTTTTTCTCTGGGTGAAAATACAGGCACACAGAGCTCTCTGCTAATTTGATCAGTGGATAAGCAAATATATATGCTTTGAATTCTGCTGACAAATTGTCAAAAAATTGATTAATCTGAGAATACAGCAAGAATCTATGAGGCCTCTGATGCAATGACATCTTCCATTAACCCGCCTGTATGGTCCTTAAGGAGGGTCCATGTCTATCTGCTTCACTGGAGTGCTGTAATGCACTCTTGATTGTGCAGGAACAGAAGCCTCAGTCCTTCCCCTTTATTGCTGTGGCAAGAAATCAAGACTTTGAGGGGATTCCCCTGGTTTTCTAGGCAGTGCGAAACCTCTACAGTGACAGATTTCACCTCCTGCTTATCTACCAGCTGCCTGGAGGATGTGGTTGATGGGATTTGCATGGTGGAGCTGCTGCTCCAAAGAGGACCTCAGAAATGCTGCACCAGGAGACACCTGACAACAGCTGCTGGCCAGCGGGGTGTCCCGCAGTGCTGTCAGCACCCAGCAGTCACCCTGGCCTGTGTGACTCAGTCAGTTCTAGGAGTGTGGAAAAAACAGGTTTTTGTACCCCTTTGGCTTTTTTTTTTGGCAGAGATCTCCGTGACTATTACAGTTAATTAGAATTAGATGGAAAGTAAAGCAGAGAATCATAATTTCTGCAGGGTTTGTTATCGGAGCACGTGCCCTGTGGGCTAACTGCAAGTGAGTAATTTTGCGCTGCTCAACTGTTGAGTCAATCACAAACTTCAGTTTCTAAGCTCCCTTATTTTGCTGAGGGTGACTCGCCTTAGGATTGAAAAAGCAGGAAGCCCACACAAACGGTTGAAAATGATGCAAAGACTAGGCCATTGTAAAAGAGTATTTGCAAAACATCTTTGGTTTGTAGCTGCCTTTTAGTAGTTACATATTTGCCTAACATTGGGTTTTAAGTGAAGTCCTTTGGGGTAAGGTTTATAGAGGAGTGCATTACAAACTAACCACGTGTAGCTCCCATTAACCCTCATACCAGCTCTGATTCTGACTTCCTGTGTGCTTAATGTTATCAATTTGATGTGGTATTTAATTGCAGTAATTTAATTAATGGTTCTGTAAATAAAAAGGCTAAGCTGTGCCCTCCTACATGCACAGATATGCACTGCAAGCAGCGCTAGTGGCTCCTGTGAGAATAAAATTTATGTGTCTTAGAGCAAGATTTAACCCTAAAGATGGATGACAAAATGCCCAAATCCCAGAATAACCCGGTAATGGTGTTTGCGTTGGGTTGGTACCATGTGAGTTCCAGCTTACAGGAAGAGAGTGGCATTTAAAACCCAAACTGGCAGATTTCTCCCTAATACTCGTTGAGAGGATAGGTCACATAATGGCTTGTCTAATGGGATTCCATTTAAAATAGTTTACAGAAGTTAGTTATTAATAAAGTGTTATCAGCTGCAGAACCCATTGTAAAAATCATTAGCGAATCCTGTTGGCCAAATAGGTACTTACAAGGCAGAACTGAAAGGTGTTTCTATTCCTTTGATTTGATGTGCCTGTAACCCTCTCTAACAAAAGCTACTCATGTCTCTTGCACACTTAAAATGCCTATTAAACATTGATTAATCTCTCTTATAAACCACTTATAAATAGATACCACATAATTTGAACCTCTTTAAGGCTATGTGGTGTGCAGGTTAGTGGCAACCTTGAGAAGTTAGGGAGTACATCAATTAAGGGAATTGTATTCATAAACTATTCTCTTAGTACACACTCTTCAGCGGGATGTTCCCTACCACTGGTGGAAGACTTTCCTTTTTTTAAAAAAATGTGCTTATAAAGCAGAGGTGATGCACTGCAACTTCAGGGCAATGGGTGTGGGGTGGATCATAGGAGGTTCCATATAAATATCAGAAGGAACTTCTTCACAGTGAGAGTGGTGGAGCACTGGAACAGGCTGCCCAGAGGGGTTGTGGAGTCTCCTTCACTGGAGATGTTTAAAACCCACTTGGATATGTTCCTGTGTGACTTGGTCTAGGTGATGCTGCTGTGTCAGGAGGATTGGACTAGATGATCTTTTGAGGTCCCTTCCAATCCCTAATGATTCTATGATTCTGTGATTCATGTCTACCTGGTAAGTAGAATTATTTTTCTTTGGTGTTTCAAGCATAGAGTAGAGCAGTGTAAACTACAGCTCCAAATATTTATGTGAAGGGGAAGGAGCACTGTGCATTCATATGTGGAAAATAGGGCCTGGTTCCCTCATGTAGATGTGTGAGTGCACAGGTAATCCCTTTTGGTGACAGAGTTTCACCCCATTCCTGGTTCTGGATCAGTCCCGCTCCAGCGTGATTGCTGGTCAATCACACTGATCGCCCTTTGGATCCCTACTGATGTGAGAGAGATCTGAGCGAGACCCTTTGCCTGAATTTGCCCTGCCCCGGGTTTGCATCGCCTCTGCAAATCCCCCCCCCCGGACCAGTACTTTAAAAGCAGGCTTTATTTTGGAAACAATGCTTCAACCCTAAGGATAGACCCGATTTGTGGGGATTAACAGGATAGTCAGGTAGGCAAGAGCCCGCTCTGGTCCGCAGTCTGATGTACTCTGAAATCCTACAACACACTGTGGGAATGACAAGTACAAAAACCCCAGGCAATAGCAGCAATCAGCGGGGCCTTTTGTTATGCAAAGAGAAAAATCAGATAGATGGAAACAACAATAAACCAGCAATGATTCGAAGTGCTTTCTTTCAAAACAACTCCGGCAATTTCCAGCTGCCTCTCTTCTTTGTCGCTGCTCACTTACAGACCGCAGCACTGGTCCGGCTCTGCCTCTGCAGTTTTCACTCATTACTCAGTGTCTGTACCTGACCCCCAGCTCTTAAAAGCCCAACAATTAAGTGAATTCCAAAGAGGATTACAATTGAGAATCAGAGGGTATAAATGTGATTTAGCATGGAGTGCCGAGCATGACAAATCACTTCTGTGCCTAGGAAATTAGGTTCATTTAGCAGCACGGAGCAGATTCAGCGTGTTCCAATGCCAAGGGTCAGGTGTGGCTTCTGCAGCTTTACTCTTGCAAGACTGACTTGCCTGTCCTTCAGAACAAAGCGCCACCAGTTTTGTGAGCTTGTTAGTCCTGGGAGGGGGTACAAAGACTGCATGTGCAAACCAACCTCCCAGGTTACCTTCAGTCTGGAGAAGAGGAGGCTCTGGGGAGACCTTATAGCAGCCTTCCAGTACCTGAAGGGGCTAGAGGAAAGCTGAAGAGGGACTAGTAATAGGACAAGGGGGATGGGTTCAAGCTAAAAGAGGGGAGATTTAGGTGAGATCTTAGGAAGAAATTCCTCCCTGTGAGAGTGCTGAGGCCCTGGAACAGGTTGCCCAGGAAAGTGGTGGCTGCTCCATCCCTGGAAGTGTTCAAGGCCAGCTTTGATGGGGCTCTACACACCCTGGCCTGGTGAGAGGTGTCCCTGCCCATGACCATTCTATGATTCCCAGTAAGAACTGGACTGAAAGCATTGTGTTGTAGAAGGAACACACAAGGACCTTGTGGCTAGAAGAGGTAGGAGATCTTGATACAGAAAGTACCCAAAATGAGGTCTGAGTGTACACTGCAAAGGAGAAGTTTCTCAAATGTTTTCCTGCTATGAGTTACTCTGTGAGAAGCTTGTCCTTGGCTGTCATGTCACTACTGCAGAAGCTGGCTAGTTAGTGTTTCATTGAGAAGTTAAGAAATCCCTCACTTCAGAGAAGAATATTAATAGCATGCACGTGTGTGTTTGCATGTCTTTGTGTATTGAGTTGCCTCGGAAACAAGGGGAGAAAGCGCCATAAAGCAGAACATGCTTTCCATTTAAGGAACACTTGTGCTGTTGTAAAACTACATTCAGAAATAATCAAATTCATTCATGCATTCTGAAAGCATCTCGCTGCAGACAGCAACGTGCAGCAGCGTGTGTGGATCCTGCCTCAAGATGACAAGAAGCCACCTGCCTTTGGTTTGGAGCATATTGTTGAACAAGAGAGTTGACATTAGTGAAGTTCCTAATTATGTGGAAAAAGCATGTATGGAAGTGATAAAAAGAGTGTTGTCAAAGCTCCAGGTGCACACTGAAGTTGCTAAGATAGGAAATAGACCCAGAGTAGTCACACAGCAAAACAAAGTGGCCAGTTTTACCTTACACATAAGAACAGCTGTTTCAGCATATTGGCCTCAAAGACAGTATGTTCAAACAGCTGTCCAAGTGTTTTGGAGGTTAATCTACTCAATTAATCATTGTATATTTGTTTTCAATTGAAAATAATGTTTGTACTGTTCCTTGTGGGCATGTGAGCAAAATACTAACTATCAAGTTTTAGTCATCAGTGAACTGATATCAGGAGACTTTGTATGAGAAGAAAATCCATCTCCAGACTGATACCGTGCCTTGGTGAGATAAACACGTTGTTAATACAGACACTGAACTCTGCAGCCAAATTCAGGTGTTTTTCTGAACGTAGCTTTGAGAGGGGAATCACTATAAGGGCATTCTCTATTAGTTGCTGTTTCCAACTCTTTCACCTGGGAGCTTCCACTATCCTAAAACTTTCTGGGCTGCAGCCTGGAAGTACAAACCAGGTAAAGCATTTTGATCTCAGATAAAAAGCCAAGGACTGTCTGTGTGATGGTTGAATGGAAGCCAGAGTTGTTTCGTTGTTGGACATGTGGTGCTCAAGATCAGGTGCAGAGCAGCACAGTGCTTTCCTCATTGCCCATGCAGGAGCCCTTTAGAGATGCTGGAGGTCACATTTCAGCTCCTTCATGTTGTTCTACAGAGCTGAGAAAAGACAGATGCTGTGGTTACAATAACCACCTCCGTGGTTATTGTAACGGGCAAAAATACTCTTCAGTGGGACTTTCCCTGAGCAGGAGTGTGTTCTCACATGTGTTGTCCTCTGAAAGTCACACACACATGAAAAAGCTCCTGCTCCCACTCCATCTGAGTTAATTTTGCAATGTTTCATGACTGAAATCCTAGTACCTAGGAGTATCCATGTTTCTTGCATATTTGCTGTGATGGAATTGCAGACAATCACTGTCGGAAAAATCCTCTGGCAATCCATCTGACCAGAGATAAAATCTCAACATCATTCCCAGCCTTTCTAAATATCACTGCACATGTGAAAAACGCGAAATCTTTATGTATCATCTAGTCCACCTTTCGTATCAATGCTTTTTTAATCAAATGTGGGGGCTCTGGCTTTGCTTTCCCCAAGAGCTCACGTGGAATAAATGGGAAGGGTAACAGTAAGAGTTGGTGAAATACAAACGACGTCAGCTATGCACAGCCGAGCTAAATGAGTTCTGCGGTCTTTTCCTCTGCACTAATTTTCTGAGATTCTGGGTTTATTCTCCTGTGGACTGAGCAGCAGTCCATGCTGGAATGGGGCTTTTTAGACTGAACCTGTTTATTGAGTCTTGGCCAAGAAAAGACTAAAGCCAACACAGCAAAGCAGAGGTGTTGCTGCAGAGAAGGAAGCTGCTGCAAGCCATGGCTGCCCTCATGCAGTTAGACAGCACTGTCAGATGGCTGCTTCTGTGTAAGGTCTGAGGCTGATTTTGTTTGAGGCTGTTGCAGTTTTTCAGCCTCCTCAGCGACATAGCCCAGCGCTACCTGGCCGGGAGACTTGCACGTCACCTCCTCTGCCACTCCTGTCCCAGCTTTTCATTAGGAAGAAGTAAGGTTGCAGTTTTACTTTGCCTGTTCTCCGTAATAGCTTTTGTCAGATTGCACTGGGTACGTGTACCCGAGTTCAATTACAGCACTACTGGGAGGAAAATCCCAAACTAAATCAGCAGCAACTGGCACAATTCCTTCATTAGCAAAGAGGAAGAAAAACAGCATTAAAATGCCAGGTACTCTGCATTTAGTGGAGAGCGCAACCGCGGGGCAGGTAGTTAAATGCCAATGTCATTTGAAAGAAATGAAAAAAAAACAGGTGTGTTTGGAGTTGTGGTCCTGTGACTTCAGAAGCTGGGCACTAGTTGACCATTTTCTATCATAACTTGCCAAGAAAAGAACAAACATTTGTCCTTCAGAACTAACCTGCAGTTGGTTCTGAAACAGGAGAATGTGGAGTGAAACTTTTGATCATCTATTTCTGCTTTTAGTTACAATGTGCCTTCCGGCAGCAATCGTTGGGCTGGTGGAAAGGGATGAAGTTACATCACAGCAAAGAAACAAAGATGTAGTGAAACACAGTTTTTGTTTCAAGGTCTAGTTTATGCTTTTTCAGATCATTCCTGTTGCCCAGAAAATGTGTTAATTTAGTAATGTCAATGAGATGCTTCGCTCACCATGTTCTCAGTCATTTCCTTGTGTGGACTTTCTTATTCCCAGACCTAGATTCCACCTCTGTGGGTGAATACTCACTCCTTGGTTTTGCATTTGTCTCTTCATGTCATTGAGTTAAACAAAACCACACTTCAGTTGTAACGTGACCATGGGTTTTATTTTTAAAGTCTTGTCCATGTGAAACCTGAGAAGAGCATGTGGGAAGTGGTGCTGTGCTGGGGGGCAGATGTTCAACCCCTGGATCCTTAGCTCACCATGAGGTCACAACACATGGAGAGCTGAACGTCTTTTGCTGTGTTGCTGGTTGTAGTCTGATGAAGTAAATATGAAGTGTTAGCAGTGATTGAGTGAGAGACTTTGTAATTTGACTGGTGAAGGTACTGGAAGGTAAATCTTAGGAGGAAAGGCTGAGGGAACTGGGGTTGTTTATCCTGGAGAAGAGGAGACTCGAGGGAGACCTTATCACTCCCCATAACTACCTGAGAGGAGGCTGTAGTCAGGTGTGGATCTGGCTTTTCTCCCAGGCTACTAGTGATAGGATGAGAGGGCTGGGCCTGAAGCTGTGCCGGGGAGGGTTAGGTTGGATGTTAGGAAGCCCTTCCTCACAGAAAATGTCACCAAACACTGGAATGGACTGCCCAGGGTAGTGGGTGGAGTCCCCATCCCTGAAGGTGATTAGGAAAAGACTGGATGTGGCCCTCAGAGCCATGGTCTAGGTTGTGTTGATGTTAGATCATGGGCTGGGCTTGATGATCTTGGAGGTGTTTTCCAGTCTCAGTGATTCTGTGACTTCTGTAAGAGCCTTTCTGTCTGGAGGAGCATGTTGAAAACACAAGCTGGGAAGTCCTGGCCCACGTCTGTGCTGTGTGAGCACACTTCAACCACCAAGGAGGTGACATGTTGCCAGGGCCATGGGATAAGGTTGCAGAATACTTCAGGGTGTAAGAAAAGATAGAAAAGAGTCAATATTCTAAGGAGAAGCGGAAGGTGAGGGGAGCTTGCTCTTTCCTGTGTCGTAATTGTCTGGGGGTCCTTTCAACTGAAAGAGGGGGTGTTCTGCATTACATTTCATAGATCTTAATAGGTCTTCAAGTGCTTTTCCTTCTTTGTCAGTACTTCACTAGAATGATGTGTCAAAATGCCAGAGAACCTCATCTTCTGTGAAGCTGTGTCTTCTGTCATCAGTGTTCATCTGTCCATTTAGCAGGAGCAGGGTCTGTGCAGCAAGAGACCCCATCAGCCACAGAACAGGAAAGAATACGACGTTAAACCTGGCCTTCTGCCCACCCCCAACAGCAAACAATTTGAGATTGCTACTGTAAAAGAAGAAGGAAATGCCTAATCATTTGGCAATCTGCCCATTTTTAGAGGAAAAGTAAAGAATGAATGGTTAGCACAGCCAGTTTTAAGGAAGATAAATTTCCTTAATGGAGGGAAATAACAAATACTTGTGATTCCCTTTGAGCAGCCCCGTGGTGCGGGTGGAATGATTCCTCTTTGCAGCTGAGTCAGACAATTTTGAGTCTCACGTTAAGTAAAATGGCAGCAAGTGGAAGGAGACGTTTTCCTCCACTGGGGTAATTTTTGTAGATGAGTTCTTCAACATGAAGTGGTTAATTCTCTCTTTCCTGTCCCTGTATCTAGGGTATCTTTCTGGAAGATCAGTGTTTTTCCCATTAGTCATAGTGTAACAGGTTCTAAAGAAATAGATGGTAACATTTGAATTTGAATAGTGTCATAATGACTTCTAAAGGCTAATTATGAAGATAACACTTTGGAAGCAAAGATAGAAGTCTCATTTTCATTTTCCTTCTGTCCTTCAGCGTCTCTTGCTGAGATGGAAAGCCAGCTCAGCCCCTATTTCATTTAGTTTACAAACAGTTTAAAAGTTTTAAAACTATTGCAGAGCCCCTGATGGACTGAGTTTGGTTTCAAGGGGCAAGGACAAGGAACTGTTGAAATTCTTCATCAAAGAAGTGAGCTCTGGTTTTGGCACAAACTTGTAAATGTAGGCTAGTAAATGGAAGACCTTTGTCTGTAGACAGGATGTGTCTATTGAAAACCAATAGTACTGTCACTTTTTATTTCTGTTCCTGAGGAGCATTAACGTCACCCCCTGTGTCTGCTAGTGCCTTGCCCATTTCAAAGCACTGGCAAGGTGCTGTTGGAAGGCCTCTCGAAGTGGGACACTCTGCGGTAGTTTCACAGTAAGAGATATTCTGTGATATTTCTTGAGTGCATTCAGCTGTCGGCATTAGAGTGTATGCTAATGCACCATTATCGTTTGCCACCTAAGAAGGGTCACAGGAGATGCAGTGTTGCTTTCTTTCCTTGCTACTGGTTGCTCTATTTGTAGCCTCAGTGTCTCTTTACAGCCACTGATACTTGTTTAGCCACCCAACTGAGTTTCAGGTAACCAGCTCTTTGAGATAAACTCTTTGAGATGCTGCATGCTTGTGTTTACTTGTTGTGCACAAAGGCCATTTAGTAGCAAAGACAGGGGAACTGGTATTTAACCTGTGCAGAACCAACAGCCTGAAGATGGTGTGTTTGAGTGTAACCCCTCAGAAGCAGCACGGACCTAGGACACTGGATCTGTGAATTTGGCTTCTTGATCTGAACTGTCCTGGTGGGATTTCTTCTGCCTCAGTTGTTTTGGCTGTGTAACGAAAACAACTGACCTGTTGTCCTTGGCAGAACTGAGAACTGGTTTTGAAGTATTGTGGAAAGACAAGATACTATAAGGAGTAATTTAATGTGTAAGTTTTAAAACAGAGAAAAGATGGACAGAGAAAAGATGAAAAGCTAAATAATTTGATCCTGTTTCCACAGGGCTTCTACATTTGTGCCATTTCATGGTCTTTCTCGTAATTACTCCCTCTTGAGTCTAGCTGAGAGCAGAATCTAATCAGTCTCTCCTTAGTTTAAGGGATTTTGTCTCCTAAAAGCTGAGGGACTCCAAAAAAAACCACTGTTCAGAAAGCACTGGATCAGCTCCTGAAACACAGATGAGATTGCCCCAGTCTGCAGGAAATGAACACATAGCACACGGATTCACCGACAGATTCAATCATGGAAACAAAAAATGGATTTCATTCTGAACTTGAATAAAAAAGAGGTTGTTCTTTGTAAAAGCTGAGCAAGACCAGATAATCAGATATGGAGGCAGCCAAGTTGGTGTTCTGAACAGGTGCAAGGTGAACAGGCTGAAAAATTAAAATGAAGAACAAAATTCAAGTCAAGAAGAAGAGAGGGAGGAAGAAAAACCCTCCAGCAGTCCTTAGATAAGTCAGAAGACTCAAAAAATCACCACAAATAAAATAATATTCTCATTTTAAAAAAAATCACAATTTTTAATTTCAGCTTCTTTTTCCACATAAAATATTCTCAAAGGAGTCTTTTTCTAACACTCTTTGATTTTTGTAGAGAAACTTTCCAGGCAGTTCTGAACACAGGCAGGAGACAAATTCTGTGGAGTTTGTTTAATTGGAGGTAAATGTTGAAGACTTGAAAGACACCACTTTGTGCAGGTGGAATGGCAGTGCAAGGCTGAGCCGTGCGTGTGCAGTCGACGTGTGCTCCTAACATCAGCGAGTCAAGCACTGGACAGCTCTGAAACGCTGAAAGCTCTGGAAGCTTCTTCTCTGAGTGTACATGGGTAGTAAAGGCTGATGCCTCTACTGGCTTCAGATATGTTATCCTGCTTTTTATTTTCACTGCGTGGGCTGCAGCAGCAGGCAGCTTTATGAAGTGAAGTGGATAAAAGGCATGGCTGTATTGGCTGTGAAGTCCTTGTCACCACGCCGTGGTGTAAAGATTGTTAGGGGTACTGCTGCTCCTGGGTTTAAAGGTGTAGGTGCAGGAAGAGATGCAGTTTCTCTTCTCCACGTCTACACATCAAGCATAAAGTAGACATCTGAGCCCTTTAATAGGCAGTGAAGAGAAATGAACCTTCCTTGGTGTCACTTACGTGTCACTTACTAAGCATGAGCCTAGTACAAGATCTGCCAGAGAACAAATCACTGGCCACCAGCTGTTCTGTTGGGGACAACAGCCTTTCTGCAGACGAGCAGACAGTGAGACCAGTGTGCTCCCAACGGCTGTGTTTGAAAAGCCACTCCTGTGCTTGCTTTACACCAGAAAGTACTTGAATGCAAGGCCACAAAATTAATTCAATGGTCAAACAAGTAAGTGCCGCAGTCTGGTGCTGAAAGATAAGATAGAGCATCTTCAAGAAAAAAACCAAAAAAACTTCTTTGGGGAAGGCCTGGTCTTTCCTATCAGAGATCTTTGGGAAATGACACTGTGTTTGCAGGACAATGAACGTGAGCACCTAGCAGATTACTGTTCCATTTTAAACTCTGCATTGTGCTTCTAAAATGCGGGTAGTAAGTGTGTGCATCCAGCTCTGCCCAGGTTGTATTTCTTAGTTCATTGTAAGCTCTGGACTTACTCCGGTGACTCAACCGTACTGGGGAAGAATCACAGGATCTTAGAATAGTTTCAGCTGGAAGAGACCTTCGAGATCATCGAGTCCAGCCTTTTTGTAGCCCTGTCAGCACCACAGAAGATCTAAATTCAGTTTTTCCAGGCCCCCTGTCTAGCGAATGCCAGGCAACAGGCCTGTCAGGGGATTTCAGAGGACTCTGCCTGACGCCGTGCTCACTTTCCTAAGTGTCCTTTTCTGCTTACAAATAGGGATCCCTAAGCCGCAGCTGCTCCGTGAGTGCCTTAAAGCACCAAGTCACCATGTCCAAAGCGCAAAGAGAATCCACACTCCCTCGGTGAGTGGCTGCTCCTGCAGGAGGTTGGGACATCACGTAGACACACTGTAATTAATTTGTGCATCCTTCTATAGCATTAAACAGCTGTTATTACAGAAGGACATGGATTTCTGCCCAGGTAGCACTCATGGCAGAAGACGAACACACAGATTGCGGCAGTAAACTCATGTGATACGCAACCTTATGTTTCAATGTCTGGAGTTTTGCACTTGTGAAACGGAAGCCTTTTCAAGCCAGTGAGTTGCCAGCTCTCCTGGTGCACCGGTGGCATAAAATCTCTGGAAAACCCTCCATGCAGCCCACTCCAAAAGAAATGATGATGACTAGGGAGGGAATTAGAGAAGTGTCTGAAAGAAGGTCTTCAAAATGGCCTTTCAGCATGTTGTTAAATATTATAAAGCCTGTGGGACAAAACGCAGAGCCAGAAAATTCTGCCTTTGACTACTGTTGGTACTCACATGAATTCAGTAATTACGTTCCATACCAATAGTATATTGTATAAACTAGGCAAAGCATGGCCTGCCTAGATGCCTCTGTGGACAAAGCAGTGCCTCTGAGCAGTGAGCATATTACTACTTGGTGGCCATTTCAGAAGAATTAGTCATACTGTCAGTTTATGCTCAGGCTCGTGGTGTTGCTCTTGAGTAGACAGCTCTGCCCATTTTGTATCCTCTGGAGTTCAGGGCAGTGTTGTTTGATTTCAGTTGGAGGTGACCCACAGTTCTAGTAAGTCAGAAGGTGATCATGTTTTCCTGAAATTAAAAGGGAAAAAACATCATCTTTGAAAGAATCATGCAATTCTAAGTGTTCTTGGAAATGGTTATGAATCACTATTGAGAGGAGCTGGCACAGGTCTGTCAGGTAGATGCTCAGGTACTGTACAGATCCCTAAATATAGTAGCAATCATGTAGTATAAATTCCAGTGTGGGTGACTGGCAGAGTTTAGCCCTGTATTTCTTGCTGTACCATAAAGGTTCTGAAATGCAAGCCGGGAGCTCTCGGTGTGTGTTCCTGTGAAGACAACTACAGTCGGATGTCTGGTAGTTGCTCTTCAGCTGCAAGAATTTCCCATTCCTTCTGCCTCAGCTGTGCACTTCACAGCAATGGTGTCAGGATGTTTAACACAGCAGGCCTGGAGTATAAGCTCTAGTGGGACATGATGGGCTGAAGCGAAATAGCACAAGCCTCATCTCAGGAAAGGTCTTTTGCTCATGCAGAAGGCACCAGTACTTAGCTGAGATGATGGAGACCGCCTGACAGGTTGCAATTACTTCTGCCAAGTGCACCAGGCTGCATTCTGAACCTTTGCTTAATGGGGGCAGATCTGTTCTGAGTTATAAAAAGTAAAGTAAAACTGCCTCAGGTCATACATAGGCAGTGTCTGTGCTTCTAATCAGATTTCACCTTCAGCAGCAGGTTTTGTGTTTTCATCGTACATAAACCTCAAAATAAGCTGAATTTACTTCATAAAAAAACATGGAAATTGAATAACTCTCAGCTTTAGTTTCCATGAGCTGCAGGACAGAATTACCTCTCCAGCTGATCACATGCGCCAGGTGCCCTCTGCTAAGAGAAGAGCTTCTCTCACTGTGTCTGTGGCAAAAAGACAAGTTACGAGATAGGATTCCACACTGGAGCCCCTGGATCAAGGCAGTTTTGGGGTACAGCTAATTATTTTTGCAGCACAGGCTAATGCACATCGAGAATAATATTCAATTAGGCTAATAGTTGGTGCTTACATTGTTCTTTAAGAATTGGTGATTAAGAACCCATCTGTATAGTTCAGTCTACACCCATTCATTTCTCCTGTGCACCTGCCTGTTCTTCCCTTGGGATCCCAACAGGAAGCAAATCTGTTGTGCAGGTGAACAAAGGAGGTACAAGCTGACCTTTAACTTTGACACAATAACCTGCAGTGTTTGTGATTTGCCATCTGCCAGAACTGATCACTCCTTGTGGTGATACGCTGGGTTAGAAGCTGAAACGAGGAAACAGTGCGGAGAGAGGAAGGTTGGAGGGGAGCGGGAATGAGCCTCTGGCAGCACGTGTGCTTGTAGGGCAGGAGGACCTGCGCTCGGTTACATTTTAGGCATCAATCTGACACCTGGAAACGTGATAAACGGCTGGTTCCACAAGTGTCTCCGCTGGTATGGTTGTTTGCAGAATAAGGAATTGCTAGGGCTGTTGCTCAGCCCTTTAATAGGACTTGTAATGTAATTCCTCCCACAGGCAGACTTGAGGCAAGTCCTGAGCTGGCAGAATTGCCAGTTCAGCCAACAGATAGTGACTGATGTGCCCTTTGCCCAAGCAGCAAGCAAGCAGCACTCTGGGAGCATTACCGTGGGCTCTGGCTCCTTGGTGTGAAGTGGCTGTTTTTGGAAAAGGGAGGGGGAAAAGGTTCGATCAACAAGGTGAGCTCTTTGCAAGATTGTTTGTTTTCTAATGATTCATAAATGTGTAATTCCAGTCGTTTGTTCTCACCAGTGGGTGACAAAATGGTGTATCTTACCTGATGGAATGGTGGAAAATATAACTAGCTTTCTAGCAAGCAGGCGTCATTAATGTGTTTTGGGAACCCAAAATGGAGTTCAGCTGTGAGGGGGAACCGTACAGAATTGCTTTGGATTATAATAATTCTAGCAAAGCATCTAATTTATATATTAGGCTTGCTTAATGGACTTATATTGCCTTGCTCTTTGATCTGAAGAAAAAGGTGGTGAATAATTTATCAAATAAAAAAACTTGCCTAGCCCAGCCCACACGTCACCATCTGCCCTGTAATTTGCATTTTTTAAGAGATGCCATTTCCAGGCAGGAGAACTGGTTCCTAAAGATTCTTTCTAATATTACAAATGTATTTTTGCAAGGTATACTCCAGGGAGAAAAATAATAATGAAGGCATGCAATTCTGCAGACAAATGCTCCAGCTCTCTGCCTTCTTCGCTAAAGACAGTCATTTCAACTAAATGCCAAAAGGCATTTCGCGGGAGCATTTGTCAGTGGAATAGGCTTACTTTTAGGTTTTAATCCCTCCTGATTTACAATGGAGTGTTTATTTGGTTTACTGTACTGTAGCCTGTTTTGTAACCTCTAAAAAAACACACCCAGCTTGTGCATTAATCACGGGGATGATACCTGTCCTGGTAAACTGGGACAAAGTGGGGCTTTTGTGCTCCACCAGGCTTTGTGGAAAAGATGCTGGCTGCTCCTGCAGGGGTGGGAAGGATGTGCTCGTGGGTTTGGGGTGGGGTTTAGGTAACTGCTGTCCAGCTTCTGAGCTGCTTCCTTATGAGACACATAACCCGTTTCTCCATGTCTTTATTTCTCACCCAGAAGATGAGGGATAAAAACTGCATCATGTCAGCTTGCTGTAGCTGGATGAGCTGTGGAGAGTCTCATGCCAAAGGAGAATTTAGGTCAGTGTGGTGTTTAAAGCCTAATTATTGGGAACTTTGTGAGCAGAGTTCCTAAGCTGGTTCATGTCTTACCCATTGCAGCCATTTCTCAGTGATCCCTGCTTCTGGTCACATAGACAGGTAGCAGCAGCGTTGGTGATCACAACTCTATCATGACTCCTGACAGGTTTCGCATTCACATTTCCCCCCCCATTTGTCCAGAGCAATGAGTTGTCAAACATTTACTGTCGCTGGGTTTATTCATATTTAAATAAAGTCATTATCCTGGCCTTGAGTTTCAGTAGTTTTCTGCTCTTCCTCTTGAGTATTTCTCTCAGTAGTGCCATCTAATCAGCTTTAGGTTTTAATTAAACAGCTGTCATTTGCTTCCTAGTTCTGTAGCGACCTGATGTTGTATTAAATTTTAATTTAGCCTGGGCTGGATAAGAAGTAGATTCTTTCAGACAACAAAGAAATGCTATTAGCAGGTTACAGTTGTAATTAAGAAGAGCTCTGCTGAAGTGCTAATGCATTCAGGTACAGAGAAGGACCTGGAGATAAACACACACATTGTTATTATTCAGGGGTAGTGACTGCAGGGATAGAGCGAGTGGCTTCCACCCAGGCTGCCTGAACTGAAGATTTGGGGCAAGACAAAAGAAATTGGGAGGGATTCCCAGGGTTTAGCCCAGGACCTTACAGCATCAGCAGTCAGATTTGTGCTGGTGGACCCTGGGCGTTGCTCCAGATGTTTCACTGCTGCTGGCCCCACAGGAGGACCTGCCTATGCAAATCAAGGTTATTACCCTTCAGATGCTGTTAGGAATAACCAGCACAGTACCTTAAATTCAGTAACACGTTTTCCCTGCAGTAAGCCCTGCCATGGAAATATAAACCAAGGCTAACAGAATTTAGCTGAAACGCTATTACTTGTTGAAGATGCTCTAAAGAAAAAGTGTGTTTATAAATCTAATGGACAGTCAATTAGTTCTGTTCTGCTTTCATAGTTCTTCCTCAGAGGAAATGCATTTTTCAGTCTATAAATAGCCATCTCCTAAAGAGGTCTTTACACAGTTATACCTGTGCAACACTTGATCCAGGACTCACACATGGATGTAGATAGTGGAACTGCTTACCAGCGGAGGGTAGTTTCTGTGGAGCAGCACCAGCTAATTAGCACAGCCAGCATGTACTTGTACACACTGGGAGGGAGGGAAGCTTCAGGACAGCACTGATACCAGGAGTAGGATGAGCGTCTTTCAGAGTGCTGACAGGCAACAGGGTCACAAGCTGGCTCTTCTAAGACCTTTTTTCTCCTGCTCATCTTCACAGGGAGTTTACAAGAAGAGCGCAGATGTCTTTATAAACTTGTGTTATCCCTCAAAGCATCCAAGTCTGACTCCAGCTCGGTAGCTAAGCAGCAGGTAGAGTTTTTAACTGGAGGTTGGAGGTTTTGTTTATCCATTGTCACACGTGAGGGTCAGCACAAGGGCGGTGCAAGGGCAGGCAACAAACACTGCAAAAAACCAGGAGAAATTAGTTCAGACCTGTGGCAAAGCTGGTTCTGAGTCTGTTGAAGTCATAGAATCATTAGGGATTGGAAGGGACCTCAAAAGATCATCTAGTCCAGTCCCCCTGCCACAGCAGGATCACCCAGATCAAGTCATACAGTCAGTCAGGGTTAGAAGGGACCACAGGGTCATCCAGTTCCAACTCCCCTGCCATGGGCAGAGACACTCCACCCTAGATCAGGCTGGTCAGAGCTTCATCCAGCCTGGCCTTAAACACCTCCAAGGATGGGGCCTCCACCACCTTCCTGGGCAACCCATTCCAGGCTCTCACCACTCTCATGCTGAAGTTCAGGTGTGTGACTCAGTAGGGCTTTGGGTCACAGAATCACACAGAATCACAGAACACTAGGGACTGGAAGGGACCTCGAAAGATCATCTAGTCTAATCCCCCCGCCACAGCAGGATCACCTAGACCAAGTCACACAGGAACACATCCTGACCTTAATTGTATACAAAGTGCTGCCTGCCCCTGATATGAAGGAGTCATGACCTTTGCTAACAGAATGGGAACTGAAAGTGGAATTAGTCACATGTTTGTTGTTTCTGACCTTGGCAAAAATACTGTTTTCTGGATGCCCTGAAGAAGACTCTTGTTGAGGAAAGGCCCACTGCTTCTTAGGAGCTCTTTGCCACAGGACCACCATGTCTTCATCATACACATGGCATGTCCCCTTGGACTGGACTAGATGATCTTCAGAGATCCATTCTGATCCCTGCCATTCTGTGATATCTTTATTGGATGGATGGATTAGGATTAGATTTGTGGGATATTTGCTGTTGGTTTGGTGAAAACTACCTACCTCTTCTCTTATGTACTTGTGCATGAAGCACCCTCTGTTTGTTTTATCAGCCTTATACAACTTCTTCCACCTGAGGTGCACCTGTCTTCTTTCACCTGGCAGTGCCTTTTTGTTCTGTAAAGCCTGTAAAGGTTTTATGTTTGTTCATTCACACTTCCACTTTTGCCACACACTTCACTCCTTCCACGTGTCTCTCCCTCATGGATGGCAGCTGGTTATAAATGAGCCCATTCAGCATAAACAAAAACTAGACAGTCATTTACTGAGTAAAACATCTGCTTCATGCCTCAGAGAGAGCAGAACAAAGACGCTATTTTTATTTCATGAGGTATTATTCGGAAAAGCATCTCTATTCAGGGCAACACTTAGATGCCTAAATCACACTGAAGCCTGAGTGTCAAGTTGAGCGTTCACTTTGAGTGCTGTTCTGAGCGGGAAGGGACTCAAGTAGAGGCTTAAGTGCTTCTGGAACATGGCTGCCCATAAAGCTCTAGTAGACTGTATTAGTTAGCTGGCACTACTGTTATTAGTACTTCAACTCATTTAATTCAGGGTGCTTTTTACAGAAGTTTCCGAATATTGATTAATAATACATCTTAGTTGCAAGTATTTATTGGTCTTCTCCAGCTGTCCTTAGCTGTGGTCAATGCCCATTATTTTCTGTCAATCTAGCTAGCAGACAGAAGCAAATGATAGTGAATACATCTCCCTATGCAAGTTGCCATCAAATCTTTCACTAAAATCCATTTCTGCTTCCACCAATTCTAATAATGGAATTTAAAGTTAGATTAGTGTGAAGCAACTTTTCCTTTTCCCCAATTGGCAAGAAGTTAGTTTTGTGGAAGTTGAAAAATGAAACGTGGATTGATCTAGAGCAGTATTTGAGCTGACAGTGTGGGTGGGCATCCCAGAAGGACAGCCATGTCCTGGGCTGGATCAAACAAGTGTCACCAGCAGGTCAAGGGAGGTGATTCTTCCTCTCTACTCCTGAGGTCTTGAGACCTGACCTGAAGTCCTGAGTCCATTTCTGGAGTCCCCAGTATAAGAAGGACTTGGAACTGTTGGAGTGGGTCCAGAAGAGGCCACAGGGGTGATCAAAGGGCTGGAGCCCTTCTGGTATGGGGGCAGGCTGAAGGAAGAGAGGTTCTTCTCCCCCTCTACTCTGCACTGGTGAGACCACATCTGGAGTATTGTGTCCAGTTCTGGGTCCCTCTGTTCAAGAGGGAAGGAAGTCCAATGTAGAGCAATGAGCATGATAAAGAAAGTGGACCACCTCCCTTATGAGGAGAGGCTGAGGGAGCTGGTCTCTTTAGCCTGGAGAAGAGGAGACTGAGGGGTGACCTCATTAATGTCTATAAATATGTGAAGGGTGGGTGTCAGGACGATGGAGCCAGGCTCTTCTCAGTGTCATCTAGTGATAAGACAAGGGGCAATGGGTGTAAACTGGAACATAGAAGGTTCCATCTAAATATGAGAAGGAACTTCTTCACAATGAGGGTGACAGAGCACTGGAACAGGCTGCCCAGGGTGGTTGTGGAGTCTCCTTCACTGGAGATGTTTAAAACCCATGTGTTCCTATGCAACTTGGTCTAGGTGATCCTGGTGTGTCAGGGGGATTGGACTAGATGATCTTTTGAGGTCTCTTCCAATCCCTAATGATTCTATGATTCTATGAATTAGGACTGTTTAGCCTGGAGAAGAGATGGCTCCGAAGGACCTTATAGCAACTTCAGGTACCTTAAGGGGCTACAGGAAAGTGGAGAGGGACTTTTTATCAGGGACTCTAGTGACCAGGGGGATGGTTTTAACTGAAAGAAGGGAGATTTAGATCAGATCTTAGAAAGAAATTCCTCCCTGTGAGGGTGCTGAGGTCCTNTTCTTCCTCTCTACTCCTGAGGTCTTGAGACCTGACCTGAAGTCCTGAGTCCATTTCTGGAGTCCCCAGTATAAGAAGGACTTGGAACTGTTGGAGTGGGTCCAGAAGAGGCCACAGGGGTGATCAAAGGGCTGGAGCCCTTCTGGTATGGGGGCAGGCTGAAGGAAGAGAGGTTCTTCTCCCCCTCTACTCTGCACTGGTGAGACCACATCTGGAGTATTGTGTCCAGTTCTGGGTCCCTCTGTTCAAGAGGGAAGGAAGTCCAATGTAGAGCAATGAGCATGATAAAGAAAGTGGACCACCTCCCTTATGAGGAGAGGCTGAGGGAGCTGGTCTCTTTAGCCTGGAGAAGAGGAGACTGAGGGGTGACCTCATTAATGTCTATAAATATGTGAAGGGTGGGTGTCAGGACGATGGAGCCAGGCTCTTCTCAGTGTCATCTAGTGATAAGACAAGGGGCAATGGGTGTAAACTGGAACATAGAAGGTTCCATCTAAATATGAGAAGGAACTTCTTCACAATGAGGGTGACAGAGCACTGGAACAGGCTGCCCAGGGTGGTTGTGGAGTCTCCTTCACTGGAGATGTTTAAAACCCATGTGTTCCTATGCAACTTGGTCTAGGTGATCCTGGTGTGTCAGGGGGATTGGACTAGATGATCTTTTGAGGTCTCTTCCAATCCCTAATGATTCTATGATTCTATGAATTAGGACTGTTTAGCCTGGAGAAGAGATGGCTCCGAAGGACCTTATAGCAACTTCAGGTACCTTAAGGGGCTACAGGAAAGTGGAGAGGGACTTTTTATCAGGGACTCTAGTGACCAGGGGGATGGTTTTAACTGAAAGAAGGGAGATTTAGATCAGATCTTAGAAAGAAATTCCTCCCTGTGAGGGTGCTGAGGTCCTGGGACAGGTTGCCCAGGACCCTCCCAGGGAGAGTTTGTGGCTGCCCCCTCCCTGGAAGTATTCAAGGCCAGTTTGGATGGCACTCTGGGCAACCTGGTCTGGTGAGTGATGTTGGTGACCATGGCAGAGGTTTGGAACAAGGTGACCCCTGAGGTCCCTTCCAGCCTAAGCTGTTCTGTGATTCCTATTGCTGGCCTTTCAAGAAGTTCATCTGAATCTCTGTGAAAGTGCAGGTTGTTTCTCACCTTGTGTGTGTGTTTGTCAAGTTTTGGATCTGCAGGACGACAGGTTGAGCGGAGATAGGTAGCTCTGTGACCCTTCGGAGAGTGTGCCCTTCCACCCCACGTACCAGCTTACACAGTGCAGGGACCTCTGCAGCAATCTGTAGTACTCGTTTGGAGTAACTAGTCAAGGTGGAGCCATACTGAGACACAGGGGAAAGCTCTGTTAGTGGAATCATTAGAGAACCATTGTGGTGAATTCATCAGGAGTAGAGAGAAGTGTGGTAAACCTTCCCTAGGTGGGATTTTGATGGGGAAAGATTAAAGAAGTTCTGCAGGGATGGCATTGCTTTGTCTGTAACACCCTACCTCATGCACAGTTTTTCTTCTCATGTGTTTATGTCCCAAAAAGGGAAAGTGGTCGACTTGCAGCACTGTTAGCTGGCATGGAAAGAAAGAAATGCTGTTATTGTAAGTCTTGATGGTCACCATTAGCATGATTGCAGGATGGAAGAGCTGCTGACACCATCAGGAGTTCGACAGACAGCACTGTGTTTCTGCCAAGCTGCTGCCATGCCTTGGTGAGGGATTGAGTTACAGATTTCAGTGCCACAGCTGCCAGACGTGTAAATGGGCTCCAGATGTTTCTCAAAACCAGAACTTAATGGTCCAGGTGTGACCTTTTGCTTAGAAAGTTGTGAAACCATTGACTGCAGAGAGCTCAAAGGGTGTGTGCAAGGAAGGGTCACTCCTGTGCTCCTGACAGTGTCCCAGGAAGAGCTTTGGTTCCTCAGCCTGAACTCTGTGACACGCTGATGGTTTTGCTTTGCTAATGCCCGTCCTTTGTGTGTGTGTTTGTACAGGACACCGAAGTCCTTAACACGGCCATTCTGACGGGGAAAACGGTGTCTGTTCCGGTCAAGGTGGTTGCAGTGCAGGAGGATGGGTCTGTGGTCGATGTTTCAGACTCCACTGAGTGCAAATCAGCCGATGAAGACGTCATAAAGGTAAGGCACCACGTGGTGTCGAGAGCAGAGGTATCCACCCTTTTCTCCTCAACCACCGCCATGCTGGGGCCTGGACCACCTCTGGGATTTTATGGTCATGGCTGTTCCTGGAATGGCAGGTTATTTCCCCTGTGCCATGAGGATTGTGGCCTCCACAGGGTATGTGGGGTTGGCACATTTCAATAGGCTGATGCTGGTGCGTTTTGTGTGGCAGAGAAGGCTGGGGATGCTGACAGAATCCTGGTTTTCTTCACTGGCCAGCCAGTGCTGATGAGAAAGAACTTGTCTCATACATCCCACTTGGGAAAGGTCAAGTGCCAACACAGGGACTGTTGTTCCTGTGTGGCTTTTGTGCATCCATTATTTACTGGCAGTAAGGCACTGCTTTGTAGCTGTGTGCAGCAAGGTTTCCTACAAGCTCCTGAGCGTACTCTTGCTTCCCAGTCAGTAATGTCTTCTAAGTGAAGATAGTGACCTGAGCCAAAATCTGTAGGAGCATGACAGAGAATAGAAGATAACAACCACATTGCAAAGAAATGTGAGCTGAGAGCTTTTAAGCACTCACTGTGTTTTGCTGTGAGGGTGTTAAAAACTATTTTAAATAATATGTTCAGATGGGTCCCTGACACTGAAGGGAAAGTAGCATTGATGTGACTTTACCAAGACATCAAGTACATGACTTCTGACACCATTGCATGGCTTTCAGCTTTTAGCTCATTATTTTCAGGCATAAAAGAGGTGCTTTTGAAGAGCTTTAATAGGTTTATTTGTTTTATTATGCACTTCGGGAGTGCTTTCTTCTTGTTGTAATGACCTTAAGAATTGACTACAATGAATTCTGTGTAGGAGTGGGGTTTCTTTTGTATTATTTATGAGTGTCTTAGGGTACTCCTAGAAAGCTAGTTTATTTGTTCCAATTCCAGGGAAGTGCAATACATTACATATAAATGCTATAAAAGCGGGGAACTACAGTTATCCTTTTTACATAGTAAACCTGTAACCTGTAGATCTGGTGATAAACTCTCTCTGTAGCTTTCAAGAAACGAGCTCTCCTGATGTTCTAGCTGTCAGTATAGTGAATGTATTCCAGACCTGAGCACTGCTGTAAGTTCTCTTCAGGTTGCATTTGAAACCCACATCCTACACCTGTGTACTTCTAACCTATTATTATAACCTCTTTGCAGCTAACACTGTCAGAGTCCTAATAGGTAGCTCGTACTTTGTCAGATAAATTTGCATGTTCCTTAGATGGCTAAACAATTGCATAAAGCAAAGCTATTTATTTTGAAGACAATATTCTGGAACAAAATTCACCTTTTGACAGCTCTGAATAAGCTGGTATCCAATTTTTGGAATAAATTGCATCCTCTAAAACATACACAATGTCATTACATTTTGGATCCAACAATGAAGAAATTCCTTTGCACTCAAAAGCTTAGAGAGCAGCTATGTATTTTGTGGGCATTTTGTCTTTCTGAGAATTGTGAGAGATGACAGCTGGCATCCATGCAGCCTGGATAGCTGCAGGAAGGGCAAGATGGGTTTGGGCAAAAGCTTTAGTCGGGCAAGCTCTGCTGGCTTCCAGCCTTTTTTCATTAAGATTTATCTCTGTTTAACACAAAGGCAAATAATTCCTAAACAAGTTTCAAATTATTCTAGTATAGGCAAGTGTGCTGTTGTTTGCTCAGAGAAGTTGACAGCTTGGGGCTGTGTTGTACAGTAACGATGCCTAGGACTTTGCAGACCTCCAAGCATCCTGCCATGGTCCCTTTTCATGAAAGTGGCTGTTCCAATGTTTAGCCTTAGACAGGGACGGAATACGTGTCTTGAGTGTCCCGCCTGTGCTCTAGCTTCTGTATTTTCCCTTGTAGATTGGGTGCAGAAAGAAAAACACCTACACTTTCTTTTTCTGGAAACCAGGTTTCCTTGAAAGGCCTTACCAGGAGGAACACAAGTTAGTATCTTGTCTGTGACTAACTTATTGGCCAAATGAACAGACTACTTTGACAAATTTTACTGTTGTCTTTTTGCTGTGTACCGCATAGCTATTGTTTGATCAGTGGATATTAGCTATAAGTGTGTAATTGTGAACAATAAGTTGTTAACATTATAAACTCAAGCTCTGAGTTAGATATCATCAACAAATTGCTGAAGATCCAGATCAAAAAGATGGTTAATGTGGACTTTTGTTTCCATTAATTGAGTTTCTAGTCTTCCTAGGACTTGCCTCTAGTTAGAGAATACTGGACTGAACTGGCCAGGAAAAGGTCAGGGAAAAGAGCCCCATCCCTCTTTCACTAATAAAATCAGTATCTGCAAACCTCAGGGAGATGCTGCTTTTCAAACCCCTGCCTCTTAAAAGTCCATTTAGTTCAATCAGCCATTGTACATATGGATGTCCTGTCAAAGCTGGGCATAAAGTTGTTCTGGTTCCCAAATGTGAAAGATCTGCTGAAGCTGGCAACTAAATAAGGCTTGATGTGACCTCTATGAGCAGAGACAAGATTTGCAGCTGCAGTTGTGGATTTATATACTTCAGAAAAGCAAAGCTCTTGCCCTTTGACCAGCTTCCTTTTTTGCTTTTTCAAAACAGGTTGTATTTCTGGCTGGAATTAGATCTGCTCCAAAGCACCATCAAACTGATGACTGTCTTCCCATTCTTTTCAGTGCCCTTCCAAATCACAGGCCAATATTGTGCCCAGCTTTTACATTATTTGCATTATAATACCCTCATTTTTGGTAGTGACTAAGTTAGAATGAATCAAGTCTTCCTCTGACTGCTCTGTGAAATGACTTGGGTATCACGGTGCTGACTGAAGAGGATGCCTCTGGGACTGTACCCCAGACCTGGTAGCCGACGCTCTAAGTCAATAGACTTAACGAGCAAAACCAAGAGGTCTGCGTGTGATCGTTGCTGAACTCATGCCTCATCGTGGGGATTAGAAAAAGGGAGTAATGTTGTTTTGTGAGATTGCAGCGTAGTTGGAATGGATTGCAGGTACAAATCACCGAGAGGTGCTCTCAGACTGAATGCTGCTGTTCAGGCGTAATGTTCTAAACTGGAAATGTATGTATTGTTGCAAGGCTGAATCCATAACGATTAATTAGCTGAGTTAAAATTTAGCACTGGGTTTACGTGCCTGTATTTTTCAGAAAGTGCATATTCCCTTTATAAGCCCCTTTGGTAAAGTCAATATTGACTTTGCTTCCGAATTTGTGTTTCCTTTTCTGTACAGGTCGTACTGCCAAACCCTCTAATAAGAGTTGTCAGGCATTTGCGATGTAATTGCCTAATCTTAAGCTTCTTCTTGCTGCTAATTCTGCCTTTATTGTTTCTTTGTAATTGGAGAGATATTCGTATTCTTTTGGGCAGAACAGCGAGTGTTGCGTTCTTAACCTTTTATTTCCGTTTAATAGCTAATGATATAACAGACAGTTAATGCGACAATTCTTTGATCACTGCTGTAACGCCATTACATTCAATTAAGACTCAAAGGAGTGAAGTTGGTTTAAATTAAACCAGACTTTGGCTCAGACTATTTTATATTTATACAAACCATGTGCTTCTGGGCAGCTGCCCTGGTTATCATCAACATGATAACCCAGAATGTCAGTAATGTTTGTCACTCAGATAAATGTCTGAGTGATGTTTGACCATCACTCAGGGATAGTCAAACAGATGATGTACAGGTGATTTATTTATAGGCAAGAGATGTGAATCTTTCTTCTAAGCCATATATTCCCTCAGCCTAACAGTTTAATAGCTTCCCAGCAGAGAATATTTTGGTCTGCACCGTTCAGAGCCCACCTAGTTAGTGGTAAATACACACCTTGTGCCTTTTGACCTTGCATTTTCCCCCCTTCGCATGAGTTGATCCTCAGAGGAATCTCACAAGTAAACTTGCTCAGTTCAGCTACAGCCCCTGGTCTCTGCAGTTGGTGATTCCTACAGCTGGACACAGCTCATGATACTAACGAACCATTTTTGAGCTGGATACCCTCGAGAATGGAAAGACTGCTGTACGTCAGTGAAACGCTTACGCTTATTCCATTATTGAAAAGGAACATCTAATGCTGTTGGCATTTGAGAGAAAAGATTGGCTTTATGATTAAGGCACTGAAATGCTTCTCAGCATTAATTTCCATATCTCTTGCTGATTTCCTGTGTGACCGTGGGTAAGTCACTGGAATCTCACTGCAAACAAGGTGGAGTAATACACCCTTTCCCTCTGCCGGCCTCACATAGTTTCTGATGTAACTGTTGGCTCTGAATGGACAAAATTCTTATCTCCACTAGAGTCTTATTAACTTTGGTGGTCTTCTGGCCTGGACTGACTTGAAGGAGTTGTCTCCCAGTGTCCTGCTTAACCACAGCTAAACAGGCCTGTGGAGCCAAAAATAACAGCGGTGGGAACTTGACAGAATTAATGCACAAATCACCCAGCTGCTCTGGTGATGGGCAATGTGGTGAGAGATAAAGGCACCCCAGGCATGGTGGGATGAGCCCATGTGCTGCACATGGGGCCTCAGTCTCCACAGAAAAAGCTTAGAAGGACAAGATTCGAGCGGTTGTACCATGGCAGGGACCTCCTTTGCTCATCCATCCTGCCAGGAAGTATAAGCACGCTGAAGTTTTGCTGGCCTGTTACACTGCGTTTCACTTGCTCCCCACAGGCCTTTGAGCTGTAGAGGGAAATAAAGAATTAGACCAACGTCAGTGGTGGAGGGAACATCTTGAGCTGATTTATTACAGAGAGACATCTAATCTGAGAGGCTTTGGCATGGTCAATCTTTGCAGCTCCTTAGATGCTCCAGGTAGGGTCCGCGCACTCCCTTCCCTGCCCCATAAAAGCACCTTTAAAAGCCTGAACCACAGTAATTTCACGTGAAGAAAAAGTTCTGAAAACATTGTGGTTCCGTGGCAGTCAAACATCGCCCACAGAGAGGCATCAAGTGAGGAAATTTTACTGAGGACAGCTTCCTAGTCCAACTGTTTATCTCAGTAGTGTGCAGATGAAAGTGAGACAGCTGCCCAATTAAATCATCCCTGGATTAGTAATATTTTCCTGTCCTTTGCAAAGTTACACAGAAATGACTGATGGTTCAAATTAATCTCTGCAGGAATTCAAACGGCTTCCACGGAGTCACACCATGGACTAATTTTTCTTCATACTTTTGTACTAAAAGGGCCCTTAAATGAGCAGAAGGGACGCAGAGGGCCTCATCCTGCCCATGTCTGCCCATGTCTGCAGTGGGAAGACGCTTGTGCCGAGGCAGAGACGTACATTGGGAACAATGGTGCTGCAATGACGCCGTGAACTCCGTCTGTGCGAGAAGGCACTTTTCTTGTTAGCTGGTGAGAGAAAAGCACTTCAATGAATTATTTTTCACCTTTTCATAATTTCCTGTCTAATTATAATGAAAGGAAACAGCGAACTATTCCTACCCCCTACTTTTCTAACACAAACCTTATTTTGAACTCTCTATAATTAATGCTAAAACAATAGAAGAGCTAATTTTCCTAGCAGCAGACAGCTAGGCTTTATCTAATGTGCAGTAAAAATAGTGTAAGGAAGGCAGGGAAGGTGATGGCTGAAACAGGTTGAATCTGAGGAAGGTTCTTCCAGGCAAAAAGCAGAGGAGTGGCTGAGGACCTTATTCAACAGCCCAGGACACAGGGATCTCTAACCCAGCACAGTAACAGCTAAAGGAACCAAAAGAAAAAAAACTAGGAAAAGGGAGGGATACCACAGTCCCCGAGTTCAGAAGGCACTGAGTTTTTGGTTTTTTTGGGAACAATTCCTTGCTGCAGACTCAGAGCACATTCTGAGGGTGATTTACAGAAAGAAGCGCCTGCCTGGAGTTGTAAAGTACAACAGTTTATGCAGGAGCTCTGAAAACAAAGAGAGAGCTGGTAATTCGCAAGTCCTGCAGCTGTTTTGCCATTAAAGTGTGTGATCAAGAGTGTGAGGTGCTCATACATACAGCAGAGCTCATCTTATTTCCTCATCTATCACATTTTTGATATCTATCACCACATTACCTAAGACCCTTGTTTTGTGGTCACTCATGCAAAGATTAGCTCGGTCCAGGAGCTTGCCCTCTTTGTGGAAGCAGTGGAAAGACTCTGTAGTTGTTTATGTGATGGATTTACTTTGGTGCCAGCTGGTTTCTTACACAATTCATTTTGAACTACATCTTGCTTTTTAAGTCATTTTTTTCCTGAGTGCTCAAGATTGACAGCCCTGGAGGCTTAACCAGTGTGTCTTGCCCCAGATTAGGGGACAGGTCCGCGCTGTGGCAGGCAGATGTTCCACTAGGAAGCTTTTGAAGTGCAGATGTTTAATTTGGTGAATCTGCCTCTCTGTCCCTGCTGTCGTTATCACAGAATCACAGAACATTAGGGATTGGAAGGGACCACGAAAGATCATCTAGTCCAATCCCCCTGCCACAGCAGCATCACCTAGACCAAGTCGCGCAGGAACACATCCAGGCAAGTCTTAAATGTCTCCAGTGAAGGAGACTCCACAACCCCTCTGGGCAGCCTGTTCCAGTGCTCCACCGCTCTCACTGCGGTTCCTTCTCATATTTATATGGAACCTCCTGTGATCCAGCTCACACCCACTGCCCCCTGTCCTATCACTAGATGACACTGAGCAGAGCCTGGCTCCATCCTCCTGACACCCACCCTTCACATATTTATAGACATTTCACGTATTTGTAGACATTTATGATCCCACCTGACTAGTGCCAGTGAGTCAGTACCTTCAGCTCCATGAAGTCAGCTTTTAGTGACCTCCAGTCACTGTCAACTTCATCTGCATCCATCTTTGGGAGCTGAGAGCCCATTCCAAAGCCCTTGAAATAATGACTCCCCCTGTGCCTGGCAGTGGCAAGAGGTTTATGGCAGTGAAGCATTTATCTGCTGAGGAGAAGGAGAACTTGGGAGCTGAAGATCCTGCTGGTTGTAGTTCTTATTTATCTCTCTGCTTTCCTCCAGACCTCCTCTGTGAAGCTGTAGGTCTCTCTCGCAGTAGAACCATGTCATAAGGACTCTCCTGCCCCTGTGGGATTTACTGGCAAGAAGCCTCGTGATGACTGTGGATCTTGTCCTTTGTACCTGTAGACAGTTGCACCCAAGTCAGAGCCATAATAAATCATCATGGACTTCTGTGCAATTCATCCAAGTTCTACATTAGAGCTTCTAAGATTTCTAGTTATTTTTGCCCCAAACTCCACCCTCTTTGCCCCCATACAAAGTTTATCTTTAGGAGTGGTGGTGGGGGGTTGGACTGGATAATGTTTTGAGGTCCCTTCCAGTCCCTAACGCTCTGTGATTCTGTGAGTGATAAGAGATAGGCAGGAGGGTGTAGCAGATCTTGCTGCAGTGTGTTGGCCGCTGTATTTTGCTTTTCACTGAAATATCAGAGGTTCTGACATTTGGGTCACCAGCTTCTGCTAATTAGTTTTCTAGCTCAACAAAATATGATCAGAAAAGAGTAACAGAGGCACTTGCTGCATATTAAAGATTTGCCTTCACACAACCTCGTTGCACAGCCCTGCAGGCTGAGATCTGTATTGTATCTGTGCCAAGCTAAAACTTTGGGGCTGGAAGCATGTTTGCACACAAACCAGCTCCATGTGTAGCGATAACGGCACCACTGAGGCAGCCTCACCAAAGCCACATACTGAAGAATTAATATTCTGTATACAGTACACATTGTACACAGTTTATAGAAAAATATATGTGTGTGTCTTCCTGAAGCTATTTTAAAACACACACAGTCTTCAAAGCCAGCTTGAGAAAGCGGTGTTTTGTCTGGGCGAGGATACGTTAAGAACAGACCACGCCGACATGTGCAATTACACAGATTTCGGCAGAGATGCTTGTGGTGTCTTCCAAGGGACCAGCTGCTGCTTCAGACGAGAAAACAATTCCGTGGCTTAGCATTTGGCTGCTCTGAGAGCAGAAATGCAGAGGGCACGGATCCCAGTCCTGGGAAACAATCATTAGCCTGAACCACGATGCTGCTTAGGATAAACTCGGAATATTTGATACTGAGAGATGCGCAGAGCAAACAGCTCAGTCCAGCCTCAACAAAAGCCACTGCAGCCATAAATAGCTGCTAACGGGAGAAAATGACAAACTTCTGGAGGCTTTTTCTCAGAGTTCTGTAGGAAATTATCTCTGCTTTGTAATCTTTATTGCAGCTGGCCATTTCAATATTTTAATTGCAGATATGAGAACCTCATGGATTTGGAGGCTTTTATACCTCTCAAACTATCATCCTGGCTGGGCAAATTAATCTATGATTCTATGATTCAGATTTCCATTGTCATCAAAAGCCCTGGGGCCAAAACGTGCTCTCAGCTGGGGGCGTGGCACCCTGTGAAAGGCGCTGGAGTGACAGAGGTGTCCCGGGGGCAAAATGGAAGTTAAAGCAGCCATTAGCTGTCAGCTACAGGAAGAGAAAAAACACTGTCTTCTGCCCTCCTCACTGATACAGTTGAGAAAGGTGGCAGTGGGCAGCACATGGAGGGCACAGCATCTCATTTAAAGTCAGAAATAGCGTTTGGGGCCCCAACACCGTACGTGAAGTGCACATGCAACGCTCAGTCTGCCAACGCACGGACAGCCCTTATTTCCAGAGGACATCGTGGTGAGGCTGTGCAGCAGCCATCGGCACAATCCCAAACCAGAGCTCTGTGTTCCCCTGGCTCTGTGGGTCACAGCTGGAGTTTGAACGCAGCCTGAGTGCGTGTTTTCGTGGTTTCACCTACCCACACCTGTGCTCTAGTGCTCTGTTCTGAGGTGCATTCCCTTGAGATAGGTAATTGGAGCTGAGGATAGAGCTGATGATGCTGTCACACCACCATCATTTTGAAGTGCAGTTAAGTTGTTTGACAGAGAAAGCACCTACGGGTGACAGCAACCAGCTCTCTTCCTCCTCTGCGGTAGAAGGTGTTTTTTAAATCTGGCTGTGCTTTTAATTATTAATGCTTTTGCATTCTCATTATGCAGAATTGGAAAGCAGAATAAAAATGGTTTTGATTTCCTTTCTAGGAACAGCAACCAGAGGAGAAAGGAGATGTAGCTAGGCAGATCTGTGTCTTCACACATCAGGATTGGGGAGTACTGGGATTTTGAGGGGAATGGGGAAGATCCAGTGCCATTGAGTAGTTGCTAAATGTTGGATTAACGAATCAGACAACTCATTAAAAAAGGATGAGAGAACCAAGTGAAGGTATAAATGGCATTTCTCTTCCCATTTGCATGAAGTACAGGGAATGGAAGATGCGCACCGGGTTGTGGATTTTCTTCTACTTGCGTTGTGCGCTCTGGTGAGACTGTCCATCGGCTTTAGTGTGATCAGTGTCTGGAGTTAAACAGATGGCGGGATTTAGCATTTTGTTTTGTGTTGTGGATTCTTCAGATCTGATTTACACTCATGTCACCGTGCAAAGCATTCACTCCCACATCAGACTTCCTTTGGTTGCTAATGAACAGTTGCTTTTGTGAGTCGTCAGGCTATTGGACTAGGGTCCAGGTATATCTTTGAAAAATCACCGCGTCAAGCAGTGATTAAAAAGTTTGCATTTGTTCCATGGGAAACAAGAAAAAAATCCATCACCTCTATGTTTTGCAGCTCCTCAGTGGGGCAGTTTTGAAACTCCGATGCTCAGCTAGGGAATTAATCAGCTTTCCACTGAATCCAGTGTGAAAATGAATTACTCGTTTGTTAATATTAGGTTGTTTAATTTTACTCCTTTGATGAATTTCTCCTGAGGAAGAGCATTAGGAGTGCTCTGCAATTCTAGGACGAATAACCATATTGCTTGTGTGTTCCTGTTGAAGTAGTGGTCAGACTGTTACCAGTGTCAGCTGCTGGCACTCTCAGCTCCATGCCTGTGCCCTGGGAGATGAACAGGAACTTCAGCTCCCCTAGTATTTCTGTTCCAGACAGCTGCTCAGTGTTCCCAGCTTGCAGCTGGTACAGACCTGTTCACAACTGTACAGCAAAAAACTTGATTTTGTTTAGAAGGTTGACAGTTTAGATTCAAAAGCAAACAAACGGTTCCAGACAAGATTCCCTTGGCAAACTGGGAGGCAATAAAATGTACGAAAGGCCTTTTATATGGAATTAATAGATATTAATTCCTCCTGCTTCACTGGCAGGGTGGGCTCCAGACCAGGCTGAACAGGTTACCCTGTCTCCGTAGTGGTCTGAAATGGGGATGCAGCTGCTGGACACCTGCTTTACTTTTCAAGATGTGCCCAGGGAAAAGGCCTGTGGCAGCAGCTGACAGGTTCTGTGGGTGGGAGATGGCCTGACACCCAGTATCCAGCACAAGTTATTGTGGTCATGTCCTGAGTGACTGATGGTAGAGTGGTTCAGCTTGATGGGAGTCAGGTTTCCTAAACACAACTTGAGAGGTGAAATGATCTGCTCTGGGTCATCCACTCCAGACAAGGTAAAGTCAGAGTTTGTAGGTGTCTGTTCTAACCAGTGAACAAGCAGCACTGTGAAGATGGCCAAGGTGGACAGATCCACGCTGTGCAGAGGTGCGTTTATCACACAATGTATGAGCTCTACAGTGCTTTCTCCTCTGCTGGTTTTGCTCCCTTAATAATTGTGCTCCATGTGAGCATGAGGACTGCTCGTGTGAGAAGCACCGGCCTTCCAACACTGTAAAAAGATCTTTTAATGGTGTGTAGTCAGCAGCTACAGACCTCTGCAGCTCCTTCAGAGGGAATGCTGCCTACTCCTGCTAGACAGCACTTGTGATGTCCAGCTGCCCTGGGCTGGAGAATAAAACTGCTCTTAGATGTGAGCCTGGATCCTGTCACGAGCCAGAGAAAAGGATGAACACATCCTTTTCTCTGTGATTAACAGGGGAATAATGAGCAGCAACACATGAACTCTTGCAAGACTAACGGGAAGGCTGTAAAATCATAGAATCACAGAACATTAGGGATTGGAAGGGACCTCGAAAGATCGTCTAGTCCAATCCCTCTGCCACAGCAGGATCACCTAGACCAAGTCGCACAGGAACGCATCCAGGTGGGTTTTAAACGTCTCCAGTGAAGGAGACTCCACAACTCCCCTGGGCAACCTGTTCCAGTGCTCTGTCACCCTCACCGTGAAGAAGTTCCTTGCATTTATACTTTGCTGTGGAAGAGTTGGAGTTGGGAGTTTATCTGAGTTACATGCACTGACTGTGGAGTGCAGACAGTGCACAGAAGTAGGGACACGGTGGCTACCCTGACCTTCCCACAACTGAACCGGGGTTGCACGGGGCTTGCTACAGGTATTCTAGGACCTTTCTCTGTGTCACTTGTGCCAACACCCAGCACAGCTGAGCAGTGAGGAGGGTACTGACATACCAAGGAATGGCAGTGGAGATTGCCCAGCAGGACTGCCAGTGAGGGGGAATTCTTTGAGTGAGATGCACTGTCAAACTGATAAGGTCCTAGCAGGAAACGCTGTCTCTTATTCATATGCTTTGTTTATTTACTCTTTTCCAATTGCTGCTTCTGAGATCACTGTTTGGATTTAATTTGCAACCCTCTCCAATGGCTCTCTGGTTTTCTGCTGAAAACACAAGAAAACCCTTAAGACCCACAGGTCTTCCTTAGATCTCTTACACTCAGCATCACCCGCCGCAGAGCAAAATTAATGTGTGCCCTCCCTTATTGTTTTCCTTCCTAATTCATTTCTGTCCATAGAGGCTCAGCAAGCGCCAATTTTCCAAGTGAGTTTTTAATCGCCTGAGCCCAGCATGGTTACTGTCTTCCAATCCTGTTGCCATTTGATGCAGTCAGTATTTCAGAACACAATGATTACTCTTTTTTCCCCGCAAACCTGAGTGCCGTGTGGCCAGCTGACAGCACTCGGCTGCAAAGAAGCAAAATCCTGACAGCGCTGTGTGAAAGAACCTTTGATTGCCCCAGCCCAGTTTCGTAAGAAGGGGCAGAAAGAAAGTTATTATTCTGACACTAAGAACAGAGGCTGGGAGGTGGTGAGGGGAGGAAGGAGAAGTCGGGAACACAGCGTGCTTAAGTATTTCTCGCTGCTGGGATGTTTGCTTTGAAAGGGCCTTTCAAGAGAACATGTTGCCAGGGGAGATTTGTCTCTCTACATCTTTTATTGCCACCCCACAAATAAAAGATTCCAATGCACCAGTACTGGAAAACCACGGATTTGAATAGTCCCCGGCACACAGAAGCTGCAGAGTTTTAGATTTCCCCAACCTGCAGTGAGTTTGGCGTGAGAGATTATCAGTGTGAAATGGGAAAATCATTCCTTGGAGTAAATATTTCATTGCTGTGCTTTAGTTGGCACTGCAAACACCAAGCAAACACTCACAAAATCACTGGGCGAGGAGCAGCACCTGAGTGCCACACGAGGGGACAAAGTGATGCTGGAGCAAATAAAGGGCAGAAGGGAAACGGTGCCTGCAACTCTGGGGCTGCGTCTCACCTAGAGCAGACTGCCAGAGCTGCGAGTCTCCTCCTTAGGGCCTTCCCTGAGGCACCTCCTCTGCCCACCTCCCCTGTGGAGGGCCAGGTTGACTTTTTATGTCTTTATGCAACATTACACTGGGAGGAGACCATACGGGCACAGCCGAATCCTAAATAATTGCCCTTAGCCATGGTGAGACAGGGAAGGCACAGCCAGCACCATTAGAGGGGAGAGCTGAGCTGCTGGGAGGCCTCTCTTTTGTGCCCTTTGTTCAGTAGGGCTGTTGCCCACGTGTGGATGTGTCCCACTGTTCTTGGTGGACACCACACAGCTCTAACTATTCAGGTTGCAGCTTGTTTGTTTTTCACGCTGATGTGATGAGAATGGGTGTCTGAAGTC
The DNA here is from genome assembly GCA_013400115.1 of Rhinopomastus cyanomelas. NCBI lineage: Eukaryota > Metazoa > Chordata > Aves > Bucerotiformes > Rhinopomastidae > Rhinopomastus > Rhinopomastus cyanomelas. The sequence continues at coordinate 2,948,519 of VXBP01001971.1, read as the reverse complement.
TAGTAGACAGCCATGTGCTGAGACCTTCTGTTCTTAGCAAACTTGACTGTGGCTTGTTTAATCGCCGTATGTTATTATTGATATTTTCATCTTGTGTAGCTAATTTTGCTGAGGCAAAATATCTTATTGCCAACTCTCATCTCCTTAATTCTTGTAAGAATATGCCTCCTGCTTTGGCCTGTTTGAAGAAGGCACAGATGGTTTTGTACAAGAGCGTGACTCCTTGGAGAAGGTTGCTGACATTGAGTGAGTGTCTGTGGGTCGGGATGAGAAGGGATCTCATTTAGTGAGACTGAAGAGATTTGGAAGGTGGCTGCTGCTGCCTGTCTTCCGAGTAATTATTTTCCTGTCTGTCACTGGGAGTTCAGAAAGAGCTGCAACAAGCTCAAGGAAAAGCCTGAGGTACCTGAAAATGAAAGTGATGCTAAGTAGAGAAGGCTGGGGCGAGGCTGAAGGAAAATAACTAAAGATAAGAACTTTAGTTTCTTGTAAAGCAGGAATCTGGTTGGAGCAGCCCATCCCTTCCCAGCTCCTCAGCTCAGTGCGGGATGCTGGCACAACCTCATCTAACCCCTTGGTTGTAGCTACAGGCACTTTGTGTGAGCTGCTTGCTGGGAGTCTTTTTAGCTCATTAGGAATTGACTCTTTGTACCAAACCTTTTCCATGGCTCCTGAAGATCTGGCAGTGCCGTTCGGGTGCTGTAGAGTGTGTGAGAAGCAAACTTCAAAGTACAGGTGTGTTTTCCAGATAGCAGCCTCTCGAGCAGCACAGGACAGCAGAAGTGTGTTTTGATTATTCTCATTTGAATAAAATCCACACTGAATGATCTCCTTGAACCTGAGTGCGTGGCTAGAAGTGGAGGGGCCTACAGCCTGGCAAGGCAGAGCACATCTGCACAATGGCCCTTAATGCTGAATCAATAAGCGCAGGGTCCTGCATCGAACACGAGTTCACTGGAAACTGGTGACCTGCACCAGCTGCAGGCTGTTGTGGTAGGCAACAAGGCAGGCAGCAAAGTGTAGGAAAACAAACATCCTACTCCCACAATAAAGGGTGTTAGCTCAAGTTAAATCGATAGGACTACATCTGTGACCAGCATAAAACGTGAGACATTAACAGAGTTGTTTCAGTACAGAGAATCTAACAGCTTTGGTAGCCACAAACTGACTTTAGACACGCCTGCTGCAAGGGGCTGTTGTGCTGTATAAAGCAGGGATTATTGGCAGCAGAAATAGTTCCCTTTAAAATCGTGGACTCTTCCCTCTTTGAAAGTCTTGGAGTATTTACATTCATGGCCTCTGCCCGTGGGGAGAACCCTTGTGTCCGTTTTCATGTTATTCTTTAGCAACCAGAAAACGCACCGGACATATGGTGCTGCCTGGTCCCTGCCATGCTGCCCAAAGCGATTTGGATGGAAGACTCTTTCAGCTTTGTCAAGGACTGCTGCATGCCCAGGAGCACGTTCCCTCACCAGCATGTCTGCAAGGCTGAGCTCCAGGCTGCCCTCGGCCCAGGTACTCGGTCACAGGAGTGTTGTGATTGTGCCCTGCTGCTGCTCGGTGGCAAAAGACATTCTGTAGCAAGGCAAGAGGTCTGGGGAGATGTTCCAGCTACTCTAGAACCTTGAGAGCCCATCTTTTATAAGTGTTGAAATAATTCTGCTGTGGGTGTTGGAATTTCCTCAGACAAGGGAGGAAACCTCTCCCCTGTGGTTGTGTATCCCACTGGCTCACAGGTAGCATTCTGGTTGTTAAGACACTGCCTGTCCAACTCTTGATTGTCTCTGAAGTGTTATCTTAGGCACCCATCTCCAACAGAAACTGACAGGATGGTGTGAGGATCCCACTCTTTTAAGCCCCTTTTCAAAGTGTGTGAAGAATTAAACAGGTAGGGGAAGCCGATAGCTGCAGGCTCTAAGAGTTTGAATGGGCAAAAATGAAAAGAGACCTGAAAAGAAAAAGGCGAAAGAAAGAGCTGAAAGGGGAGAATATGAAATCTGTTAGATAATGAGACGAATAGACGGAAGAAAAGATATGGTTATTAGCAGCAGGAGCAGTTAAAATCCCAAACAAAGCTCACTGAACTCTCCTTTGGCACAGAAGTGGGAGATCAGTGTGAGAAACTCTCTGAAGGTTTCAGGACGAAACAGGAAATGAAGCCCTGGGGGTGACAGCCATCCGATCGCAGCATCCAACACTGTGGGGAAAAAAATAACCTGTGTGATGTCACCTGAGAAGCCAGTATTAAGAAAACCCTGAGACTGGTAAAGCAGAGAGAAAACATGAATTTCTTAAAGAAAATAAAGACAAAATCTAATCATCCTTCAGCACTGATTTTCACAGAGAGTGTAAAACCGCAGCGTAGCACCCGTTACTCTCTGGCACTTGTACAGTGCTCATGTTCTGCTTGGCCAGAATGTGACCATCGCAGCACTGGACTGCCTTGTCCCTGCTCAGTTTGGCTGAATGGGGATGGAAGTGTCTCCAGACAACAACACTGTGAAAGCAAACTTATACATTAATTAAAAATAAAGTCTGCGCTTCACATCAACTTGGTTTTGTAGCTATAGCAAGGTAGGAGATGAAAGTAAACCAGCAACTTAGGCTTTAAATCAATCCAGTGGTCCTGAGGCCCATATGGGAAGCTTTTAGGGAATGTCTGGCTCAGCAGGCAGATGTGGCAGTAGGAGCTGGATGGATCCATAGGCTTTCCATGATTCCAGGGTTTGGGATATATTTCTGTGTTGCTTTTACACCTACTTGTCTTGTGATGAAACAGATTGGTAACCCTTTAAGAAGAGAAGGAAACCTTTCGTTTTGTTCCCATGTTTGTTAGGTTCTTTGACTGCAGCGCCCACTTCTCTATCTGCACAGCCCTAAGGGAATATGTTAAAAAAAAACAAAGAAAAAGAGAAAAATCCAGGAAGTCCAACAGAGAACTTCTAGCAGCACTGTGCGGTTTGTCACTTACTGCTCCTGCATGAGTGGCAATGGGTATTTGTGCCCAGATTTGATGGGGAAACTGAAGAGCTTCACAGAGCTATCACTGAATCACAGAACGTTAGGGATTGGAAGGGACCTTGAAAGATCATCTAGTCCAATCCCCCTGACACAGCAGGATCACCTAGACCAAGTCGCACAGGAACACATCCAGGCAGGTTTTAAACGTCTCCAGTGAAGGAGACTCCACAGCTCCCCTGGGCAACCTGTTCAGTGCTCTGTCACCCTCACTGGGAAGAAGTTCCTTCTGATATTTATATGGAACCTTCTATGTTCCATCTTACAACCATTGCCCCTCGTCCTATCACTAGATGACATTGAGCAGAGCCTGGCTCCATCCTCCTGACACCCACTCTGTACATATTTATAGACATTAATGAGGTCACCTCTCAGTCTCCTCTTCTCCAAGCTCAAGAGACTCAGCTCCTTCAGCCTCTCCTCATAAGGAGTTGCTCCACTTCCTTCATCATCCTCGTTGCTCTATGCTGGACTCCCTCCTGCAGCTCCATGTCCTTCTGGAACTGAGGGGCCTAGAACTGGACACAATACTCCAGCTGTGGTCTCACTAGGGCAGAGCAGAACCTCTCTTGATCTTGATCTGCTAACCACCCCCTTCTGATCCACCCCAGGATGCTGTTGGCCCTCTTGGCATTTAGACCGAGCTCAGACAAGCGCATGCACTGGGGCTGCAGATGGGAGAAAGACTGACAGCAGACAGGGAGAACACTCATTTACAGGTGGAATTTAACAGAGTCTTATTTGATGAGAAAAAAGCTCAGTCCACCCTGGTCATTTGGGCTTCGGAGCAAAGATGATCATGTTAAGAGAGCAATGGAGGAGTCAGGTAGCTCTACAGTGATTCTTCTGATAACTCAATCTGTGCCTTTAAGTTAAAGTCAACAGCAAGCCATTGATTTTTATAGGTCATGGTTTCTGAACAGCTCTGTAGAGAAGGGTACATTTCATGTCATCCCAAATGTAGGCTTTTTGACATTTGTTCTTGCTGTGATTAGCAGGTTTAAAAAAATTCTCATCGAAAGAGAACACTTTGTAGTCTCTTTTGTGTTGTGCAGGCTCAAGTAGTCCTCAGGGTCCCCCCCCCACTTTCTGTGGTGGTCACAGAATCACAGAATTGTAGAGGTTAAAAGGGACGTCTAGGCCAAACCTCCTGCCAGAGCAGGACCACTCGGGGTAGATCACACAGGAATGCACCCAGGTGGGGTTTTAACCTCTCTGGGCTGCCTGCTCCATCATCACTTACATCACCTCTGGTGTCTGGGAAGTTTGGCACAGGGCAGAGCCACCCACCCAAAAGCTGCTTCTAAGTCACACACCATGTGTCTCAGGGCTCCCCTTCCCTCTGAAGGTTTTGATAGAGTGTTCCCTCCTTGGTTATGACAGTAAATTCTCTTTGTAAATACATTGAGGAGCCCAGCAGAGAACCTCTAAAGAAATGTGAGAACCACTCAAAAGACTTGTGGCAGGTGTGTGAGATGTGGGACATGTTTGGGTTGTGATGTGTAGGAAAGCTGTCATCCTTGGCAGTGCCATCTCCTGAGCACTGACTGTTGCCCTGTGGTGGAAGACACTTAAAGGTCTAAAGTTCCAGCAGGCTGATGAAAGAGGTAAAGAAGGTGGGAGGTGTTAGCAGAAGATGCCAGAAGCCCCTTAGTCCTGCGGACCCCTTAGACAGAAACAATTCCACCACTGGTGCGTGTCACAGAAAATCCATTTTCATCTTGAGAACAACATATCCACCACTATCAGCGCAGCAGCCAAACATCTGTGTTACAGCTGCACCAGGCAGTTTTGTGTGCTGCTCTGCACAGGCACTCCAGCCATGATGTGCTGCTTTGCCCCTTGCTGGAGTCTGAATTTATTGGCACAATAAAAGTCAAACAACAAACAAACAACAGACCATCGTCCCTGAGCAGGGCTGATCCTGCAGGACTTGTTCTGTTCCACTCCCTGCTTCTTCCTGCACCAGAGGGACAATTCACTGCTCTCCTGTTCTGGGTGGAGAGCACAAAGGCTACTGCTTTGTGATCAGTTCAGTTTTTCATTCTTGTAACTCATGAGCTACCTGTAACACCCTGGTGACTCAGAAGTGATACAACTGCTGTCCCTGTGTGGGTGGCACTAGGAGAGCTTTGCCCCAAGGCACCTTCTGGCTCTGTTGCCTCTGATCCAACAGAGACTGTTCCATCCACCCTTAACACTCCCTTGTTTTTATCTTGGATTTCCCCTCCCCTGGCCTGGCACGAACCCTTAGCTAGGAGTAGGAGGTCTGTAGGTGTGCAGTCATCAGAGTCAGTCATCAGGAGGGACCTCCTTTCGAAGGATCCCTTCTGACTGAGAGGATGCGTATGTGTAGTAGTGTGTTGAATTTATACACAGAAATTCAGCTTCTAAGTCAAGGCTGTGTCACACTCTTCAGCACAGTCTTTGATCTGTGCCTAAGCAGAAGCCAGTCCAGCACATTGCATTAAGCAGTTGAGCTAAGTCTCACGATCGTGTCATTCTGATATTAAAGAAAGATTAAATATTGTCTCGGAAAAGATTTGCTGTGTCATTCAGTCACTTCCTGACAATTTCAAGAGCCCCAACAGTGTATATTGGAGGGAAAATCTGGCCATACTTTTGACACATGCAGACTTTTTTCTTTCCAGTGCATTCAGCCTAAAGGACCTCCCTCTGTTTCCCTGAGTGACTGTCCAAGACCATTCCCTGCAAGCAGCTGGCTGCGGCTGGAGCACAGCTCAGTGCCGGCAGTCACCAAGGAGATGACACAGCACAGCCCAGAGCCAGGGCTTGCTGGGACATCTGGGACAAGAATGGAAATGATGGGGAAGAGCAGAGCTCACCTTTTACCTTCACCAGCTGCTTCTCTGTAGCCGATCAACTTTTTTCTCTCATCTTCCCTGTGCTGTAGATAAAGCCTGGCTGTGCTGAAACAAGACTGCCATCGTGCTTTTTGCTGTGCACAGTATACAGGAACATTGCAGTTACAGTACTGGCCTTACTGGTATTCACAGACCCTCCCTCCAGAGAGAAGTGTCAGCACTGGCTAAAGTCCACCTTTTCACACTGTTGCTGGTGCCCACTACACCTAGATGCTTTTATTTACTTTTATAATTTGAAAAACTAGCTGTAGTTTTTCACAGACTAATATGGCTCCAGGAGTGGGAGTTTTCATAGTCAGCACCAAATATCTGGGATGTTGTGCTGAAATTACAGACAGACCTGCAGAGCAGAGCACTAGGATGTGTGATCTAGTGATGTCTAGGAGCAGTTTGACTATCTTGCATCTGCAAGGAACTAGCACCATCTCTGTCTGTACCTGCATTCAGTTCATCTGTTTTGCTTGGCTTTTTCCACTTGCTGAATAGGCAGCTCGCTCCTAATGTCCACCTTCTGCATCATGATGTATTAGATGAACAAAACTGTCTAGTCTTGTAAGACCAGAGAGGAAAGGTAACTTTTTATAGGTAAAGGCTCTTGACATTCTCTACAAATAATTTTATTGAAGCACTTGGCTGAATGAAGGAGTTTGAGGGCAGCCTTCCTTGGCTGTGTTTGCTGTCTGAATGTCTCTTTTTCCTCTTTTACTCATTAATGAAATATTTGTTGCTCAGAGACTAAAAACTAGCTGGGAAGACTGATGAATGTCAATGCACTAGTGTCTAGGCAAAGGCCCAGAGTCTTTGTTGCAAAATAAAAGTGTATTTAAAAGCTCTTTTTAGACTTCTTTTGTGTGGTTTTCAATTGATCCTTTGAGATAAGGATGCTCTATCCTTCCACTGCAGGGTCAAGATTAAAGACTAGATCAGAGTGGCTAATAGTCATGCTTTACCACATTGCTCTGGATACTGCGTTAAGTTCTCAAGCTTCATTATGTGTCTGCCCAGCTTTCTTCTGGGCTTGTGGCTGTTGTTGTTACATTCATAGGGAATGAAGGGGTGCTGTTGTGCCTTGATGGGAAAAGCAGTTTATAGGGCTCCTTTCCTCTTTGGACTAGTCCAGGAGCAGCCCACGGACTTCATGTACAGTGGCCCTGTTGTGAGCATCCTTCTGTTTACTCCCCAGTGTTTCTGTGTAGCTGAGAAGGGCTGAGTTGGTGGGGCCCTGCATGAGGGCTGGACACCCAGCATCCTTGAGGACTTACAGATGACCTGCTGGCTTTTACAAGTACAGATCCTTTAGAAACTTCCACTTCCCCTGTTAAAATTTCACTGGAAAATTGAAGGATATGCAACATATGAAATGGAATGAATGTGCATGTAATTGCCTCTTTTTCTTTTAATTTCATGGAGCCTTAGATCTTAAATTTCAGTCATGGGGATTAGGGCCATGAATCATGAAGTGTATTTAGTACACAGAAGATTACTTTTAAAGCCCGCTGTTTTACAAAGAACTTCGGTGGAACTGAAGTGTGGTACATTTGCCTGCGTGTCCTCCCCTCTCCCCTTTTCTCAACAATGTGTAAATTATGCTGGGAGCCTATAGTGCCACTTGTGTTGGTGGGAAGAGAAGGGGCGTGTAAGAGAGAGAAATACACCACACCTTAGCTGATAGTGCAAACATATGTGCTGGTTTCACGTAATTAACTGTTCTTACTGAACGGGTTCAGTGTTTGCCATTAGAATTGGTGCAAAAAGAGCTGGCACCAGATGCTGGGGTTTCACCAGCAAAATAACTTGTAAGTCCTTTGGGGGAAGCCAACTGATTAATATGAAGCACATGGATATTTATTTAAATTAGCAAGTGATGGTAGTGCCTGATCTGCAGAAGTTTAAGGATCAAATACTTGAGTAAAAGGCACATTAGATAAGCATGTGCTTAGAATTTGTTCTGGTGATAAATCCGTTATCTCAGTGCAGAGAATGGAGGTGTCTGTCTGGAGATAAGTGTGCCTGTCTGGGAAGGATGTTAGCCCAGGAGAGGTTCTGCCTTATGGTGACAAGATTGTTCAAAAGAAACAGGAACTCATGGAGCAAGAATAGCACTGGCACAATTCTGGTGGATAAGGAAGTGGGAGTTCCTGCTCTTAGCTCTTGTCCATGTGTTCATGCTATCAACAAACTAGTGGTGAATGAAAAAAGAGGTGTTCCTGAAGCTTCCCCCAAACACACACTGTGCTGAGATGTAAATGAGCTCAAACAACAAAAGGTTCATGTGCACCTGCTCTTCTGCATCCTGGCAGTGGAACTGCTGCTCCATCCAGAGATAGCTGCAGTTTGTCCAAACAACTTGAAGTATGACATAACAAAGAACTTCAGCCTCTGAAAAGACACTGCCTACCAATCTCCCTTCGTGGAGCTTGTGTGGCACTTGGCTGTCACTGCATTACAGCAGACAGCGAGATCCTCACATCCTTTGAACCTCCAGGTCTGAGGCCAGTAAAGCAGTAGAAAGTCTAATTTACCTTGGCAATGGTTGGCTCAAACCTAATAAAGGTGTGCTGTACCACTGACATCCCATTTTCTTTCACACATCACAGTGGAGTCCCAGCTGACTGTAGAAATGACTGTGCTAAGACCAATAGCAGTAAAGTCACCACTACCTTTTAGTTACTGGTATCAAGCATCATTTCTTCTTGTGCAGGGGAGCTGAGTTTCCTGTTGGACCAGCCACTATGTTCCAGGTGCTGTGAACAAAGGTATTCTCTTACCTTCCAAAGACATCAACATCTTACTACAGCCACTGATTTGGTCTACTGAAGATGATCTCTCTTTCCTAATCTGCACATGGTGATGAAAAATCATGGGGAAAGCAGTGACAGTAACATTTAACTCCCACAGAATCCCTCAGCTTGATTTTTCTAGAAGAAGCACAATTAGGAGCTCAGCTGCTTGGTAAAGAAACTGGGTACGCAGAGCAGAGAACGTTCTGGCAGCCGGCGCGTGCCGCTATTAGCTGCCCCCCAGTCACTTCCAGTATTCACTCTACATAATCAATAAGAACGCAACGCCAAGAGCATCTGCCCTTCCCAGCAGCTGCACTGCTGCTGTGGCTGCGCAGCAGTTATTAGGGAGCCTGAATGAAGTCAGGCTGAGCAGCAGAGCACAGTCTTGAAAGCAGACTCACCTTCTGCGGTCCTCCCCTTTCAACACGCGCTTCCGCCAAACTTGTCATCTCCTGCAGGAACGCCCCTGCATGGCATGAGGGAAAGTGAATGAGAGCAGCTGCTCTGCACCTGGGACTGAAATCCTGGCAGATCTCATGTGTTGTCTCATAATTTTGCATAGATCAACAGTTTTTGAATAGCACACACTTCATTCAGTGCAGCAGGTTTTTAAAGTCTCATTGTATGTTCATGGATCACTGCACCTTTTCTAAACCGCAGCAGTTGTCTCTATTGTTCCACCAAAATGTTAATGTCTTCCATGCTGTCCTTCCCTCTAGTTCAGTGCATTTCAATGGGAGTTAAAAGGTAAAAAATACTCTTTAAACTTCAGATACCCGTTCACATCATTACAAGCTTTGCCTGGTCTCATCTCTCTCTTCTCTGACATCCTGCATCTCTTCCCCTTGAGTTTAACAGTGACTTCTACAGCAACAAAGAACAGAGGCTTCTTCAATAAAACAATAGGGTCTCAGTGACTCTGTTGTGCTCATTGCTGCTAAGCTGGTGCTGACGCGTGGCCTGATGCCCACACCTTGCGCTCTGTGCAGCTCTGTGGCTGGTACTTCCCTCCATGAGCCTGTTGCTCAGATCATCACATTTTCGTGATCTCTTGGACACCAGCATTTTTGTTTATTATCTGGTTTTCAAACTCTGTGCTTTCCTGGACAAAGTGTTTTCCTTTTCATCTTGCTTCTAACTCCTTGTCATTACATTTTGGACCTGAATATAAATCGCTGTTCATGTTTTGTAGAGTCACTGGGATGGGCGAGTCTGGCACTTGGCTATCGCTGTTAGCTGTGCCTGCGATGTTCTCTGTGCACCTCTGTGCAGCCATGGAGCCTTCAGCTGGGTCTGGGCTGGGCCGATTGCTGAGGCACTTGTGCTCCCACAGACTCTTCACTTTCCCAACAAGTGGTTATCAGATTGTGCTTCTGTCTCTAACGAGAGAAACATGAAGCCTAGACATGAGTGCTGAATCTCCCACTTCAGTCCTTTACGGTGATAAAACTGGGAAGAACAACCATTACAAAATGAAAATTTCAGTATGGCCTGGATTTACCTGTGGATTTGTTCACGTGGGTTTTGGAAATCTCCATGTACTGGTTAAATGCTGCTGACCTCTGCAACTCTGGCCTTTGATGACTGATCCTTTTCTTTAGTCAGTTGGGCTGATTTGAGCAGATCAAGACTCAGTAATTAAGAAAAAAGAGCAGCTACCTTTGAAACTAATGAACCCAAACACAGCTGCTGGCAGCGGATGTGACCAGCCTGCTGTTACAGGACCCTACAGAGCTGGGGGGAGCCCAACAAACTTTCCTGCCCCAATCCGAATTTCCCCAGAAAACAAGACGAGGACACCTCTTGCTTCTTTGTGGAAGTATGTAGTTTTCCTCTGGGTAGATGTTGCAATTGAAGACTAGTTCAGATGAAGAGCATTGGAAGTGCTTCGGGCTCACCTCGGCAAATTTCAGGCTTCACATTTTCTCCAGTGAAAGCTGATAATGATTTCCCCCAACCCACCCTACATCTGTGTTTGCAAGTCTAACACTGAATCACGCAGCATGGGTACCGTTTCTGCTTAATACTGTTATATGGTGTGAGGAAAAGCAAACGCGTCTCGAACACGTGGGATGGGGAGTACTTGACTTCAACTCTTGCTGTTGTTTCAAAGAGGGAAACAAACCCTGGAATATAGCTCGAGGGATACCTGTAGCCAACGCTTACATCTGAAACTGCAGCAGCTATTCTGGAGAACAGTACTTGGAGAGTGGAATTGCCAATAAAAACAAATTAACGTGAAAAGATTGTTTCAAAACTGACACTTCCAAGACTGTTCCGCACATGTCTAAAATTAAAAGGGAATAAAACTTCTGTTTTCATTAGTTTCAATTTCAGAATCATGTCATTTGCCATCCTTTACTCTGCATATTCTTAATCTACCATTTGCCTCAAATTGCTTGGAGCCAGTCCCTGCAGACCCCTGCACACATAATTAGCTGGGGCAGGGGGAAGCAGAGCTATTGCTGGCAGTAACTGCTCAGAAGAATCCCTGTGTGGGAAAGAGGCAGAAATAAGTGCAGTGTAAAGCCCAGCAGGCCACATGTGATGCTTCCATATGCACAACACGGGACTGCTCTGACAGCTGGGCTGTGCTGCTGCGTGTGGGTCAGGAGCAAGGACAGCGTCTCCTCCTCATGGGGTGCTCCTCACCTTGCCAGGCCCTGGTGCACAGTGTGCCTTCTCCTGCTGCCACAGGAGAATCGGGAGTTTCATGGGTTGGCCCAGAAAGACTCTGCGGAGGTTTATGGGCAGTTAACAGCATGGGATGGGACACTGCATGGTCTCTGCCATACAAGCTCTGAAGGAGACAATAAGGTGTTCTGGGCCAGAACTGTAATTCAACCTTGGCCAATTAGTTTGAATTTAAAAAGTGGAAATACAGTTTAGTGCAAAGTTCTGCTGTTACATTATCACTGGACACCTGCACGTGGGCAAATGCTGTGCATTAAAATAACTAACACGTTGTGACAGAACATACAAAACAAGCAGTCCCGTGTTTGCCAGACTGACTATTATCAGGTATAACTTTGCATTTAAACGAAAACATCACTTCTTAGCTGAAAAGGGTTTGGGAAAACCCTTTGTTTATTTTATTGTAGCTTTCCTTCCCTTTTTTTAGAGATTCCGGGAATGGCTTCAGGGAGAGGCTAGTGCAGAAGGAGCTGGGGAAGGCACAGAGGTAAGCAGCTGTGCAGAAGAGAGAGAAAGAAGAGGGTAGGAGGAAGAATAATCTTTTGTCTGCAGCTATTACCTGCGCGGAGCCAGATTCCTCAGGCTGAGGAAGCAATTTCAGACTGTGCTTCTAAAGGAAATATGTAGCAATAATAAAAATGAAATACAAAATTATCCAAAGCTGAAAAAAAGGGATCCCACATACAGCCCTGCTGTGGCCATATAAAGATGCAAGGGGCAGGAGAAAAACACACAGCGGAATGGTTTGAAGTAGCTCAGCAAGTCCTTCCTAACGGGCTAACAAGACAATGCCAGGAACAACGCACAGAAACGGTAGAGAAGAAGCCATTCAGCAAATACCACAAAATTACAGTTTCAGATGATTGTGAGCACGAGCCATTTCCACTGGGCACCATTCCCTTCAAAATCTTGTTACAGTTGTTCTCGTTACAACCTCAGCCACGATAATGAGACTATGCGCTGCTCCTCTGACCTTTTGTAAGTGTCTGCGGTTTGCTGGCCCGTCGTTCTGACCACAGGAAACCACAGAGCTCCTGAGACCAGCGGTGGGTGGGCCCGTTTCCGGTGGCCACAGCCAGACTCTGTTCTGGACTCTGCCTCATGTGCTGGGCATCAGAACAGTATCACCTCAGGCAGGGATTGGAAAACTTGGGGCTGGCTGTTGAAGAACCAGAAGTCTGCACGTCTATTGTCTATCCCAGTAACCTTAAGTATTTCTAGTGCCAGTAGGTCATGACTCCAGGCAAAAACCTGCCTCTTGTAAAGACCTGGTGAAGACTCCTTTGAAAACGAATGTCAAAAAGGCCTCTTCTGAAGTGAATTTTAGCTTCAAATTTAGATCCGTTGACTGGAGACCCTAATGGCTACAGCTCTCAGCTGAAAACACTCGTGTTAGACCCAGTCCTAATACACCCTCTGTGTGTGCCTCAGTTCCCTCTGCTGTATCATCATCCCTTTGGGATTGTGTGTGTTAAACGTTCAGAGAGGAGAAGAGCCAGATGACAGTTTGCTGGTGCTGGCTGGAGCCACCGTCGTTCAGGCCTCTCCTGAAGCATTGTCGTGCTCTCCTCCTCTACAACGGAGGGCTTGAGAAAAAATGGTTGTGCCCAGCAGGGATTCAGCAGAGCAGTCTTGCTTAACTGAGAAATTCCTGAGTTGAAGCCACGACAGTGGTTAACAGCCACAAGGATTGCGAGTATTTTCTGTTACCTCTTCGCCATCCACTCTCCTTACAAAAAGAGCCTCAAGCTGAGGGGAGGGTAGGAGCTTTGGAGTCAAACTTGCATGTAAAGATGAGCCACTCAGTTTCTTGTCAGTTCACAGTCCCCTCCTTTTTCCTGTTCACCCAAAGGGTGCATAAACCTTTGCTGCCCTCACCATCAAATGGCTTCCCGATTTCTCCTTCGGACCACTAGCTACCTTTGTACTGGATTAGTCTAAACTGAGGAGGCTGTGACAGGCTGTACAAGGCAAATTGTGCTTTTTACAATTACTTGTGAGGACTGGAGCCAACCACCTGCTTCAGAGCCCAGAGAGGTTAATTGCAGCTCACTTTCTCTTGACTTCCATACCAGAGCACATCACTGGCCATCCTGCCCTCTTCGTTGCAAAATGCCTCACACAGTACTTTCAGATTTTGCCAGGCTGTGGACAATGGACGAGGACAGACTGTTGAACAGCTTGCTCTGGGCACTGTAGGGGAGACGGTGGCAGTCAAGTTTTCATTGTGTCTCCTCACTGTATAGTTTTTGCAGGAGAGATTTAACATCTTCCCTCTTTGTTCTCTCAGAAGCAGCAGCTCAAAAAACATCTCTGTGTTAAGTCACCTGCGAACGTAACTCTGCCCTGCTGCACAAGAGCTCGCTCCATGTCGAACCTGAGTGCTTTCTGGTGCAGACAGGTTCCCCAAACTCCAGCAGCAGGTCATACGGGTTTCCCTTCCACAAGACACTTCTGGCAGTCTGAGTGTGACTAGAAAAGTGTGGAGGAGACTTAGAAGGGGAGAAAGTGAAGGGGAACATTTGCTGGAGGCCATCAGCCAGAAGTTGCAGCTGGCACTGAGCCCCCAAAGCTCAACGTGTGTTTCTCATTCCCTCTTCACTTTGGAGGGGTGTCAGAGTGCGGTTATCTTGAATTTGCAGCTCTTGTCTGGGACTGGGATGAAGCTCATTGTGCTGGGTCTGAAGATCCTAAGGGAAATGGGAGTGTTTAGCATTTTCTGTACATGATTGAGGTTCTCATTTCCTTCAGATGAGCCAAATGTACTTCCAAGTAACACTTGCTGTGAGGTGCTGTGAATGAAACATGGCAGGAAATAAATGTGTGTGAGTGCAATAGAGGCTTCCTCAGGTGAGCTTTAGTCTGGCTCAAATGGCTAAGAGTTGTGGTTTCCACACATTTCACTACTGGATGCAGTTGTGGCTTTCACCCTTATTTACACAAACTTAATTTTCTTTTAAATTCCTGGGTTTGCTTGTACCTAATAGGGTTAAAACCAAATTCGAGATGGAGAAATGAAATAACATCTCTCCTCAAGTTTTCATATCAAGGGTGGATTATTTTCTGAAAAATACATTTAGGGGAAACGTGAGCGCTGAATTCTCTACACAAGGCAACTTCTACAGCTGTACTAGAGTTATATTTACTGATTTGTACCTACCTCTTGGTCATTGTGTGTCAAAGGCTGAGTGGCTCTGTCCAGACATACAGACTATGCACTTTGTACGCCTAGCTTGATCTTTTTACAGCTACAATTAAAGTTTGTCTTTCAGTTCCCTAATTAACACCTTTCTTGCCTGCTGACAAGAAATGAGAGTATTTTAAGCAGCCAGAAGAGAATCCAAGATATTATCTGCTGTCATGTCAGATATTAGTAATTCCCCCAGTCCGGTCTTGATGTTTATCCCTCCCTCTTCAAATTTTCTTAATTATTTTGTCTTGTATTACTTCTCACAAAACTCCCTAGATGGAGGCTTTATGATAGAAAGTCTCAGCTGCTCATTCAATTAATGGGCTTGCTTAATGTGCTTAAACTTTCCAGAGACACTTGTGACACATTATGAGGAGGAAACAAAGATTGTGTGTGTGTGCTCCATCTCATTTGTGGCACTCCTGAGCCTGGAGTCCATTTTAAGCTGTTTATCAGCTAGCTGGATTTATTTCCAAACAATGTTTTGGTACTCATTAAGTATTTATGTGGAAGGAGTATTCTCCCCAGAAGAGTTCCTTTGCCTGTCCATCTAACAGGATGGCCAGGAGCCAGCAATGTGCCCTTGTAGCCAAGAAGGCAAATGGCATCCGGGATGGATTATAAGGGTTTAGCAGATTGAGAAAGGTTCTCCTCCCCCCTCTACTCTGCCCTGGTGAGACCACATCTGGAATTTTGTGTTTAGCTCTGGGCCACTCAGTTCCAGAACTGCTTGAGAGAGTCCAGCACAGAACCACAAAGATGATGAAGGGAGTGGAACATCTCCCTTATGAGGATAGGCTGAAGGAGCTGGGTCTCTTGAGCTTAGAGAAACAGAGACTGATGGGTGATCCCATTAATGTTTATAAATATGTGAAGGGTGGTTGTCAGGAGAACGGAGCCAGGCTCTGCTCAGTGGCATCCAATGACAGGACAAGGGGCAACAGGTGTGAGCTGGAAGAGAGGAGGTTCCATACAAATATGAGAAGGAACTTCTTCACAGTGAGGTGATGGAGCACTGGAACGGGCTGCCCAGGGAGGTTGTGGAATCTCCTTCTCTGGAGACATTTAAAACCTACCTGGATATGTTTGTGTGCGACTTGATCTAGGTGATCCTGCTCTGGCAGGGATGATGGAAGTAGATGATCTTTCAGGTTCCTTCCATCCTAATTTTCTATGATTCTATAATTCTGTGAGTTGATGGTCATTTCTGCACATCGATCAGGATCTGAGAAACTGGCTTGGAAACAGCCGATGTGCAAGTGCAACTCTGTATTATTATTGCTTATGGAGAGAAAAACCACCAGGCAGTGAGGTTTTCTGACAAGAATCTCAAAACACTTGGCAATATTTTTATCAAAGCTGCTACCTAATAATAAGCACTATAGGAGAGTGGTAAAACATTGTACGGTGATGTCAGAACAGGGAAATCTTAAAAGTGTGTCTATGTGGTCTCACCAGGTGATCCTGCTCTGGCTGGGGGATTGGAGTAGATCATCTTTTGAGGTCCCTTCCAATCCCTGATGTTCTGTTATTCTGTGATTCTGTGATTTGATCTGGTAGATGGTCAGTGGGTACCAACACATCAGCTGTTGCCATAATTTTAAATATCACACTCATTCTGGAAATAAAACTTGTCACTGAATGCTCTCAATATGGTTGAGGCCTGTGGCCTTTTGTTTCTGAAGTAGCTGAATCTTAGGTGATTGCTTAGAGATCTTAAAAGCATTAGGAGAGCCCCTCAGGCAAAATTTAAATGTGCTCTGTATGATAGTAGAGTTCAGGCACTGTCCATCTAACAGTAATAAACCATGTTGGAGCTCAAGAGAGAAATGACGTTATTCTGATATTTAAGGGAAGAGAAACTTAATTCCAAACTTCTATGTGAGGGCCGCCTTTGAGGGGTGAAAAACAGCTGCTACACACTTTCCGTTATTGTGCTTGGCTTAGTAACTCCTAATTCCTGTCAATATCAGAAAAGGTTTGAGGACTGTTTGCAGAGCAAACCCAGCCTGTGTTTCAGCACTGCAGAGTGCATGAGGTGTCTCCAGTAAACCAGAATTTCATCACTGACTTAGCTAGAATCCCTTCAGGTCTGAGTCTCAATGCGTTACACAGCATGACCCAGAACAGTCCTGACAAGAGAATAAAGTCCATTTCAGTTACACAATCATGCCTTATGAGCCATGGCTTAAAAAGATTAAAACCACAGTACATGGGCTCTGTTGGAGACCATCACCTCTCTTGCTTAGAAACAGACACAAAGGCCTATACATACACATACCTGCACACAAACGCCTTCTGCGGGAATTTCAGTGTGTATGTGAACGCGCGCACACACACACGCGCGCGCACACACGTGTGTTCATACGTCTGTTAGAATCCTGTACCTCACACAGCCGGAGTTCTGCCTTTCCAGCGTGCAGGTTGGCTGTGTTGCTGCATCACATCCTTGATATAAATAGGATCTGTGCTGGGAACCTCGATTTTGAGCCAAGGGATCCCTGAGACCAAGAGAGTAGCCCACGTGCTAGTTCTGGCAGTCATTTCATATAATGGCAAGAAGCAGCTACGAATACATTTTGCTAAAACAATTACCGAGAAGTTCTAAAAATTAATGCCTCTGCTGCACTTCTGCTCATGAGCCATAAGGGGATCTTTGTCTTTCAGCACCACAGTGCTCAAGGAAAAAGGAAAAGATTCTGTTTTATGGTTCTGAGTCAGTCTTTGTCTTTCTAACATATGGCCCCATTTTTTCCAGGTTCTTTAAGCAAGTTGTAAACATAAACTTTGATGCACAAGGAATTTAATTCATGAAGAGTTTAATTTGCCTGGTATAAAAGATTCACAGAGGTTATATAACATCATTAAATTATTTTTGTAGTTTGAGTAGTATCCATTGAGGGAAGCAGAACTGTTTCCCTGGGGTCCATTTATCACTGTTTGCTACTAATTAGAAAAGTGAAAACGCAATATGCATGGTTCACATTATCAGCGTTGTCTTTGGACTGATGTATCATTCCTTGCGCTTCCTCGGGAACTTCTATTCATTTCCCAATTAATCTTTTTTTCCCTTTATTTCTCTTTTTTCCCCCCCAGGTTTCTGACAGCTGTGACTCCATCTTCGTTAACGGCAAGGAAATGAAAAGCAAAGTGGATACTATTGTTAACTTCACTTACCAGCATTTTACCACCCAATTAGAAGTGACGGTCTGGGTTCCCAGGCTCCCATTGCAGATAGAGATCTCTGACACGGAGCTTAGCCAGATCAAAGGCTGGAGGATCCCTGTCACAACCAATAAAAGGTAGGCTTGCAGCACGGGGCAGCCCAGATACCAGCCCAGGGCCTCTGATTTTACATCACAACCATTCTTTAGTCCTCAGAATCTAAACTCTCCTGTTTAAAATTAGGTTTACAGTCTGTCTTAGCCCTCAGTGAAACATACGCTACTGTGATACTGTGATACTGTGATACTGTGATAGTATCAGTAAGCCACATTTTATCCTGGTCCACATAGTTTAAGTCAGTGGCTTTGCCTGGAGCATTAATCAATTCCATATAATTTCAGGAAATCGTATCATACACTGTGATGTGCTCATGTGAGGAGGAGAATAGGGACCTCTCCCAACCTGTATGTAACGTGTGTGTGTGTGTGAGGGTGCTGAGACCCTGGAACAGGTTGCCCAAAGAGGTTGTGGCTGTTCCATCCCTGGAAGTGTTCAAGGCCAAGGTTGAATGGGGCTCTGGGCAACTTGGTCTGGTGAGAGTTGTTGCTGCCCATGGCAGGGGGTTGAGACTGAATGATCTCTGAGATCCTTCCAACCTAAACCACTCTGATTGAGATTCTCAGAACTGCCAGTGCTTATATTTTTTTCTACTGTGATAATTAAGGAGGGGGCACTGGCAGGGGTGTTGGACAGGATTATATTTAAAAGTTCCCTTCCAGCCCAAACCATGCCATGAGTCTATGAGTTTGGGTGATTACTTACTGTCTGTACAGATGCACAGTGCAGCACCTGTAATGAGAGGAGCATTATTTAGCAGATTAGGCAAAAAACTCACTTATATTCCTATTAAAGCTGTGGCAATGAAGAGATTCTACCCAGACAAAAGTGGATTGGGAAAAAGGAGAGGGAAGACACAGGGATTTTGAGCTCTGGTCCTACCGTTACCCTACTGGAGATGCATGTTCTAGAATAACCATCATTGGGATGATTTGCAAGATTAAGAACTTCCAGGAACACTATTACCTTGGTGGATTTCAGGCTAAATTGAAAAACACTGCTGGAGAACGAGGCATGATACCAGCTCAAATTTATAATACAGTGAGAAAGCATTTCTGGCAGCAGTAACTGTAGTGCTAACCACGATGGCAGTTGGAGCGAAGCACTCGCTTTGCCCAGGAGAACATCACAGCTATTGAAGAGCCTGAAAGAGCTCAAGTGGGCAGCAGTGGAGTAGAATAAGCTAACATTTTATTAGGGCATAAAGCTAAGAGTAATAGGACACAATTTACAGGATACTCATACAGTGACCTCCATAGAAGGGGCCTGACTCACCTCCGGGCTCTGTGGACATTTTTTGTGGCTGTGACAGAAGAGGGAATCGGGATCTGACACACAAAAGATTTGTGTGTTTGTTTCATTGATAAGGGCTGAGTTGCCATTTGCGGCAGGAAGTGATGTGCTGGGTGAGGAATGGCCATGTGCCTGCTCTTAGAGGTTCACTTAACTCACCTTCTTCTGCCTGTAATGTGCTGTAGCACTCCCTTAGGCACAGCTCCCTCTAAAATCAGTGGGGATTTTGCTGAGTAAATGGCTGCAGGATTAGGCTGTTGATGTTTATTAGGGGAGTAAACTTTCAGCAGCAGTCTCAGTGAGTTAGACATGTGACCGTGGTTAACAGTCGTGGACATTCTGACTTTAAACCCATTACACACTGTGCTAGAAATTTCCCCCCTCCCAGTGTCTAGTTCTGATTTATTTGCCCAGTAGAAGTAAAGATAATGGTCTGAGAGTCTGGTCTGTTTGCAAGCCGGCACATGGGGAGAGGTTGGTGCTGCTCAGATTCCATCTGAACAGCTGGCATGTCTTCAGGGACTGTTTCTCATGAAGGGTGGGCACTTCTGTTCCCCAGAATTGCAGCTGGTCGTTTATGACTGTGTGTGTCAGCAGCTCCTGCCCCTGGGAACCAGGAAGGTTTCAACTGGAAATTCATTTTCTCTTGGAATAGTCATGTGGGTTCTTTAACTTTGGGTTCTTTAAACTTTGGGGGCTCTTCTAAATCAACAGGCAGTCTAGGACCAGCATTAGTTGTGCTGGCTCTGACATTTACTTTGTACATACGGCTTTTACATTTCCTTTATATTCAGGGTTGGATGGGTTTTACCTAAGATCTAGTGGCTTTTTTTTTTTTCCCCCTTTAATTTTTAATCTGCTTATA
Source organism: Rhinopomastus cyanomelas (assembly GCA_013400115.1). Classification (NCBI taxonomy): domain Eukaryota; kingdom Metazoa; phylum Chordata; class Aves; order Bucerotiformes; family Rhinopomastidae; genus Rhinopomastus; species Rhinopomastus cyanomelas. The sequence continues at coordinate 2,928,509 of VXBP01001971.1, read as the reverse complement.
CCTGCATCTCCTTCACAGTTACATGTTTCCCACATGGCACATGGCTCACAGCTCAAGTGAGGCTGTATCACTGAACTCAAGTTTGGCCATGGAAGGATTGTCATGTCTCTTTTCACTCCTCACCAGAGACAAAACAATTTCCTGCTGTCCTCCTGTCCACTGGGGTTGGTATCGTCACACCACTACCTTATCTTCTCAGCAAGGACTAAATGTTGCTATAAAGTAATTCATCAATCTACAGAAAATGAAACTTCTGAGCTTTTCTTGTAGGAGATGTGCAGATACTCCACTCCACTGCCTTGGTCCCATATGCCCAGCATGGCTGTTCTGGTTCAGCTGCGTGATGGCAAAATATCACTGGGTTTCCAGTGATCTTTTAAATGTATTTATTGGTGCTGTCGACAAAATAAAAGCTTGTGGAACTACTGCCACAGCATGGCTGTTCTTCATCTGAATGCAGCTGCTTCTGTTTCAGACCCGAAAAAGTGTTTATGGACCCCAAATCATGCCTGTTCTTTCCAATGATGTTTGTTGATCTAATAAAATGTATTGCTTCTCCTAAAACCCTGTCACACTTTCAGTTGTAAAGTATGTGTGATTACAGACATGTTTGCTTACCTCTCTTCCTGAATGACTTCCACAAAGCAATGGAAGCAAGGTCTTTACAGCATCCTGCCCATGGCCCATGTTGAGCTCGGTTCCAACTGTGTCAGTTTTCACTTGGGCTGTGTATTTTAAGAGGAGAAACAGAAGGGAAAAGCAGGCTGCTTTTATGCCAGAAGTAGAGGAAACAACAGTCTCTGCTATAGCAGCGCAGTGATACAACTTACCAGATCAGTCTGTATATGTGAAACCTTTATTGTCATCCGGAGGAGAGCTTGAGCTATGGCATGTGCTGCAGCGGCTCTGAAGTTACTCTCTTTCCAGATGAAACTCATGACTAATGCGGGGTTCAGAGTCCTTGAATGAGCAGGGGCTGGCAGGAACTCTGCACCTGCAATGGGCTGCAAAAAACTCCACAGTCTCTGCAAGTGAAAGGTGTATATTTAAATTAAAGTCAAATATTAGAGTGTAGAAGAGTTCTGGGCAGACTCTGCTAGTCTAGCAAGAACATTTATTTTCATTCCTCACGCATCTGCAAAATAATTACCTTCTTGAAGTTCCTGCAGTAGCTCTATGCACATACATTTATTTGGGATGAGTGGCTGCTGCTCACTTTGATAGGAACTGTGTGGCTAAAGTCTCACAGAACAAGCTGGAACTTTATTTTCAGTAAATATTTGCAGCTGGGATGTTCTCATGAGGCTCCCAGGGAGGCATCCCACAGTATCGCTCCAGCATGTGCTTCAGCATGAGGCTCAGAGCTTACTGAACCTTTACCTGTTTTGGCCTTACAGGACACCAGCTGATGAGCTGTTACTAAGTCGTGGTGTTAGCAAACCTCTGAGTAGCTTAAACCTTCGAAAATGAGTTAAGCCACACATGGCATAGCTTGAACTGATGGTTAATTTGGTGTTAGCTCTACTTTGGTCCTGTCTAGTACCAGAGACAAGAGCAAGAACTTCAGTCTAAGCTAAAAGCAGAAAAAGCTGAACTGCTGGAGTTAAGCCTCTGTGTGAGCACTGCCACTCTGAAACAAGAGCAGCCTTTAAGGTGAATTAAGTGAAACTGTATTCAAACCATTTCATTTGTGAATAACAGCATCTGCACAAAGCTTGAACACTCTAAATTCTCTCCTTTAGTTAATTAACTTTAATGTCCTATGGAGATCAGGCCATGGAGACTTTTGTTAACTTGTAATTTCCAGAGCTGTAAAGGTACCAAATTGCATTTCCTCCTGAACTGGGAGTGGAGCTATTTGCAACTCATTTCTGTAGCTTTCACTAAATCAGCTTCTAGCAGATTGTATTTTGTATCCAAAACAGATTTATTTTTTTTCAATTAGGGGTGTTGCAAATTCTTTTAAAATACATTACTTGATTTAATGAGTATTTCAAATTCAAAAGCAGCAAAACTGATTTCTTCAGGGTTTGTTTTTTTTTTAACAGAAAATTAGCATCTGGCCCAAGACCATGATGCCTGGTTCGAGAGTGGTGCAAATTAAAATAGACACACTGAAACCGCTCTCAGACAAGGGCTCTAATAGAAAGTTGACAGATCACTGATTAGATCAGTGCTAGCAGGCACCCTTGTAACAGAGCTGCTCTTTTAACTCAGGTCTCTGGCAAAGGCTTTCTCTGTGGGAAATGTAAAGTCAATGGAATTCTGGCAAGAAGTCTTCCAAGCCAGTTTGCCAAGCAGCAAGAAAGAGCATAGAAAGGATCCTGAAAGATAACCTGCAGCTAACCTTGGCGATGGCCAAGGGGGAAAAGCACAACATGCAGCAATAGCTTATAATCACAAGGACGTGTCTTAAAAAGAAAATGAGCTCACTGCTTAATGATTTCAAGCCAACTGCAAACACCGTAACTCGACGTTTAAGACTCTGAAGGGAACTGTGCAATTTAGTCAATCTCAAACATTTTGTTGCGCCCATAGAGACAAAACACTGAAAAGCTCTGAACTACTAACTGAGTCATGGATTTGAGGCTTTGAAGTGGAAATTTATTTTGTAGAAAAAGAACTTGAGTGAGTACCTGGTGAAGCAGAGTTGCAAGGCTTGTACTGAGAACTCAGACACCTCACTTAGACTTCGCGCTGACATAAGAAAGTGCCTTGCACGTTCTACAGTTCAGAGATGCTTTTCTCAGGCTCTACGTTACATGCAGTAAATAAATGGGTTTGTAACAATACGGAGGCCTTGGTTTGTTAGAGAAACCACAAGGAAGGAGTAAAGACTTGACTTATTTTTTGTGGTTGGTAGTACTGGCTGCTCATCCAGCCTCAAGCCTGCTCATAAGGGCAGGAGTGCTGCCTCCGTGCCCTTGGGCAACACTCCTTGTCTCAGGTTGTCTTCCCACAACTCACGTTTATGAGCTGCACGGGACAGAGGCTGAAGAGTTCTTTCATTCCAGGTTGTTCCAAATATATTTACTCTTGAACAGTCCAGCAGCCTAAAGTTTTAAACAGTGACAGTAGAAATTAAACCTAGAAATAAATGTAACAGTAACCCATTGGATTAGTGTAAAACATCTGGGTTTGTAGCAGAAACCAGGGTTGTGCAAAATAATTCAGTTAGCATGGATTTCTCTGCAAGCCACAGAACACTGGTTCTGTGTCTCTTTTCCCATAAGAAAATTGGTTCCGAGGCTCTTTTCCCCAAAATCCCATAAGTACTGCTGACCTGAACAGCTGCTGCTCATGTTCCTCCTGTTCTGCACAGGTACTATTGTAGCTGTCTGTATTACTAAAAGATGGTCAGATCCCAAAATCTCAGAGCTAGACCTGGTTTTCATAAAATCTGAGATTATTCAGACCTGAGTTATGATTTGGATGAGCAGAAGAGAGTCAGAACACAGGAATGAATTGGAAGGGGGAATGTTAAGGAGTTCCTACACTCTTACGGCACTAAAACCAAAAGCAGTGTGAGTAGGCAGGGGCCACCTAAGCTGTTGGAATACATCCTTCTAGCAGTTTCCTTGCAGCTGTTTTGCTGACTGACCAGCTTCAGCTCATAATCCAGACTGATACCTGTGTTGGGAAGCAAAGATCAATTGAAAGCTTCCCTGGAATACCCAGCTAGTCTAATTCTGTAAAACTAATTTCTTTGTGTAGTGTAAATGCTAATTTAGGATCCTGTTCTTGGCTAGACAAGTCAGTGGTTCGTCAGTGACCAGCAATGGGCGCTGCTGTTTCACACACACAAAACCACAAAAGCTGCACCAAATACCATTTACTTGAGGCTGAATATTCAGCTAGCAAGTGATGCATTGAAAATGTATTTCCAGCATATTAGGTTCTGTAACACCAAGGCTTTCTATCATTTTGAAGAGCACAAGGGCTTTTCTAAGATATGTGTTCAGCTTATGGTTTGCCAGCTTTTGTCATAGAACAATTTATAACAAAAGCAATTCTGTTTTATAATAGTTTTTCACAGCTACTGTTTCAAAGGAGAAGGTAAAGGAGCACAGTAAACACAAAACAACTTCCCAAAGTACCATGAAAAATCAGAGGTTTGCCCTGTATTTCCCACTCTTGCTATAGAGGTGCCTTCAGGCTCAATAAATAAAGGAGGAAGGCAAATTCTGAACAATAACTCCCACAGTGTGAGAGCGTAGTGAGGAAAAGTGTGACTGCCTGGTACTTAATAGCGGACTTGAAAGAGATCAGAGAGCCCGTGGGTTTGGGGTAAGGTGAGGTGGCGTTACCTAGGTGGGGAAAACTAAATGTGTTACAATAGTTTTGAAGAGATGAGCATGATGATAAAAATGTTATGGGCAAAAGATGCTAAAACATCTTCTTCCATCACTGGAGAGTTTCTGCAGGGGTTAGTTCTGGAACTGCCCTCTCGTGAACATGTCACACTGCATTCCTTAGCCCTCTGCAAGACCTGACTGCTGTGTGGAGACACAGAGAGCAAGAGTTGGTGCCACTGAAATCTCAGCAGAGAGAATTTCAAGTTGCTAGCAGCTCCCACTCCAACAAGTAATTCACTAACAGAAGTGCCAGTGGGTTTATAATTAATTGTACAGCAGAAGAAGCTGTACAAGCATCTCACCGAGGTTTAGTAACCTTCCCATCAGAGATCTGGTTTCCAATTTTCTCACAGAGGGGCAGATCATAGGATCATAGGATGTTAGGGGTTGGAAGGGACCCAAGAGATCATCGAGTCCAACCCCCCTGCCGGAGCAGGACAAAACTATCTAACACAGATCACAGAGGAACGCATCCAGGCGGGCCTTGAAAGTCCCCAGAGAAGATGATAACATTAATCAAACTGAAAATACCATCCAGCACGGTCTGCAGTGTTGCAGGGCAGTCATGGCAGTGCAGCTAACGAACCTGGATCTGTTTGCAGGCCTACCCGTGACAGTGAGGATGAAGAGGATGACGAGAAAAAAGGAAAAGGTTGTACCCTGCAGTATCAGCACGCCATGGTGCGGGTCCTCACGCAGTTTGTGGCTGAATCCTCCGAGTTGGGAGGCCACCTGACCTATATGCTAGGCTCTGAGTGGCAGTTTGACATCACTGACCTTGTGACTGATTTCATGAAGGTAGAAGAACCCAAGATCGCCAAGCTTCAGGATGGACGGGTTCTGGTTGGTCGTGAGCACGGCATCACCACTGTGCAGGTACAGCCCAAGATGTACCTGCAGGTTCTGTAGAGAGAGTTCTAGTTAGCTGATAAACTTAATTGCTCTCAGAAAAAAAAAAGCTGAAGAAAATTTGCATGCTACATGAAGGGGAGTTAGAGTGGGTTTTCATTTGTATTTGTCATGTCCATAGAATAGCTTTAGGTGAAACTTCTAATGGGTTCTGTCCATGTTAACGTGACTAGCAGCACGGTGAGATCATCCGAACAGTGAAACAGGTTCCATGATGCACACAACTACCTTCTTTTAAGTTAAGTGGGACCTTATGAACCTCCCCGCTAGGGAACTTTGCCTAAGATCCACACGTGTCTTTATATTCTCAAAACACCTGTGAAAAATTAACCCAGTTAAGTTCACAAAATGCTGCCCAGAACGAGACCGTCATCTTGGAAAACCTTTCAGTGTTGGTGGTCACCACTCTTTAACTTCGTGTGTTGCTTAATCAATGTAAAGGAGTAACAAGCACCGGGGCTTTTCCTATTAACCGCGAACATCCATAATGTTCCAGTCATGCCAGCTTTCCTTTGTAGCCAACACAAACTGGTACTTTCAGGGCTCAGCTCCTTTCAGCCAGAACCAAATATCACACTGAGGCCAAAGGGATTTCTGCCCTTAAAATGTCTCTTTGAGTCCAGTGACTATAAAAAATCAGAAGGCAGCTGGCTCCAACGCAGGCAGTGGTACTGCAGGTTTCTAATGTTACTTTAGACAAATCGCACCTTAAATATTTTGGGCTGGAACCAGCTGTCTCTGGCATCAGAAGAAAGATGACTCTTTCCTCCTGAGCATGAGAGAAACAAGGTTTCAGAGCAAACTGACAGGTCTATTCTGGCACTGAAAAATGCAACCAGGCTCCCAGTGGGATTTTCAAAGGCCTTTTGCAAATCTCACTTTCATTTCATTCAGGTCCTCTGTCCCTGTGAAGGCATCAGGCCAAGTTCCTATCAGCTGGGGTTTGTACATTTACTTATTTCCTGATTGAGTTTCAGTGTTAATCAGTGTCCTGCACTGTGCCTTGTGCAGTCACAGGAGGCTTTACAGACCACACAAAAATGACTTCTTTTGAAAAACCAAATCCATTTAATGTAGTCTATAACCCCGTTGTTGAGATGAAGCTGGAGTTTTGAAGTGATTGGTTGCTTTATTAAATTATTTTTGTAAATAAATTTAGCAGCAAATGATTGCAATGTCTTGGGGGAAACATCAGTTCTAGCTGTGACAAACCCAGGAGTAATCCCAAGTGCTGGGCTGATTAGTCTGATCTGGCTTCACATCAGTTCTTTGTTGCTTCGTGAACAGCCTTTGCTTTCTCTTTCAAGGTTCTGTCACCTCTCTCCGATTCCATCCTGGCAGAGAAGACAGTGATAGTTCTAGATGACCGTGTCACCATTACAGATCTGGGAGTACAGCTAGTTTCAGGCTTGTCTGTCTCCTTACAAATCAGCAAAGGAAACAAGAGAGCGATTGTCTCTACCATCTCTGCATACGACATCCTTCACACTCCCAAACAGGTAGGAGCCAAAACCATTTATGGAATTAGTTTCCTGCACTTTGTGAGAAGCTGGGGAAAGGCTGCTTGCTGTACGTTGGGGATGCAGTAACTTCACATAGTAAAGGCTGTTCCTCTTGTTGAGCACCTCCTAGAGGTTCAGCCACCCCACAGAATGACCGTTTAGCTCCTCAGGACTAGCCGGGAGACCGAGGCTGTACGGTGAAAAGTGAAGGACCTGCATGTGCATGTCTTGGGCTGCACAAAGCATGTGTGTGCCACTGGAGACACTCGTTCTGAGGGAAAACGTGGCTCAGCACTGTGAGCAGAGGTAGGAAGCTCAAGTCTTCATAGTCTCATAGATGGATCAGACCAAACCCACTTTTGGCTGCACGTACAGAAGTTGTCATCATCTGCATTGCTGTGATGAGTTTGTGCTTACTTTGAACCGCAGAATCTGTGGAAGTAAATAGCTTTCACTGAGACCACAGAATAGTTTATATTCTTTTGTATTTATGATAGAATTGAGTTACTTTATCACTAGAGAAAGAGTAACTGCCATCTGCAGTAAGAAGACAAAATGTTTTGGTCAGAGCCTTCTTCAAAATGGTGGTTTTGTGAGTGTTTCTGTAGTTCCCAGAAAAGACTATGACCATTTTTTTGTCTTCCACATAACGTTTTATACTTCAAAGCCAGACAAAATTTAAAATGCTGCACTGAGACCCATTGTTACCCTCATTTGTTTCCATGGGCTCCATGGGGTCACGTTCCTTACAGCTTTGCACGTTGAATTAAACGTGGCATTAGAACAGCAGCATTACAGAAATTCCCCGTTAGAGCTCCTTTATCAAATGAATTAGCCAGGACTTCAGAGAGATGATTATTTTCATCAGGAGGCCCTGGCATTCAAAAGAGGCCTCTCACTTCAGACGGAAAAACGGAATTGTCAATTCTGTTTGTCAGCAGTGTTTATTAAATTTAGACGACCGTGTCTTTGATAGATCCTGAAAATAAGATAAATCCCTGAGTGGGCTAGAGAATACAGACCTGACAGCGGAAAATGAGAAGCAGACCAGAAAGTTTGGTTTTCTTTCTTTAAAAGAACAAAATACCCCAAAGTTAAACTGTGCGTTTATGTTGCCGATGTCAAACAGACTTACCCAGCTGAGAGTCTGATGTGCTCGCCTACCTTTCACATTTGTTTGTTTTTCTTATCCTGTCCCCTCCAGGAAGCCGTAGTCAGTGCTTGGGTTTTGTTCAGTGATGGGTCAGTGACACCGCTGGATATCTATGACTCCAAGGACTTCTCGATCTCCATCACCTCGCTGGATGAGATGGTAGTGTCCACACACCAAAACCTTCAGTCCAGGTGGCCTGAGGTAGTGGCAGAAGGGGATGGGCAAGGACCTCTGATTAAAATTGAAATGGTCATCAGCGAGCCGTGTCAGAAGACTAAGAGGAAGAGCATTCTGGCTGTGGGGAAAGGAAGTGTCAAAGTGAAGTTTGGTCAAAAGGATGCTGACCAAAAAGGAAGCTCGAATGACATTGATGATGTGGATAAGGATTTTAAAAGCCATGAAAGCAATTCTGTAGAGAAAGCTGCAGAACCAGAGAGAACAGCACAAGAATGGTCCAAAATCCATGAGGACATGTCCAGTCCTGAGGACAATGCAAACAAAAGCACAACTTTCATATCTCCCATCGATCAGGAGTCCCTGGAGGACAGCCAGCTCCAAAATAACCCAACTGCCTTCACGGGTTTCCCTGCGCAAGTAGAAATCCCAGGAGAAAGCGATCCCAGTGATCTCACATTGACTTCAAGAGGATTAACAGATTTGGAGATTGGCATGTATGCCCTGCTCTGTGTCTTCTGCTTAGCAATCTTGGTCTTTTTGATTAACTGTGTGGCATTTGCTTGGAAATACAGGCATAAAAGGTTTGCTGTGAGTGAGCAAGGCAACATCCCTCATTCCCATGATTGGGTCTGGCTTGGAAATGAGGTTGAACTGCTGGAAAACCCAGTTGACATTTCGCTCCCATCAGAGGAGTGCACTACTATAATTGACAGAGGGATGCAGTTTGAAGAAAGCAACTTTCTCCTTAATGGGAGCTCTCAGAAGACTCTTCATAATCATATCCTTAGATCTACTGAGTACCTTTGTGACAAAGAAGTTAAAAGTGAACCTATAAATCCTTCTGGGCCAAAGCAGAAGCGAGTAAAGTTCACTTCATATACTACAATACTGCCGGAGGATGGAGGCCCCTACACCAACTCAATTCTATTTGACAGTGATGATAATATTAAATGGGTATGCCAAGATATGAATCTTGGTGATTCCAAGGAACTTAGGGACTATATGGAAAGACTGCAAGACAATATGTAAAACTACTTTCTTATGTTTGTAATCACCTTTATGCCTTCTGTTTATGGATGGTGGAGCAGTCAGTCCAGTCAGCAATAGGAACAAGACAGTCTGACCTTGGAGTTACTGAGATGATAACCTGATACCACTGAGCAGGTACAAGAGGCTGGCTGAGTTAAACCTGTTTCACCACAAACCAGGATGTGCCCCTAAAACAGCTACCTGTAGGTGTTGGAGGTGTCACACACGATGGCTGTTTTTTTATACTGCCTGGTACTAGCAAAATGCTAATACAACTACGCTCAGACTCAGAGGAGACTTCATTTGTTTGTCATCTCTCATGGTAGATGGTAAAGCAGAAAAGAAAGAGATATTTGTTTGCATTGATTTTTCTAGTCGTCGTCCTTTGTAAAGCACAGTGGACATTTCTTGCTTACAGCCCCAAACGAGGCTTGTGGTAAAAGGGATCAGAAGGAACCTGGTTTTATTGCATATGTGCAATGCAGCCAAGTAGTCTATTATTTTTTACAGATATAAACCCCTCCATGTGGTTAATTTCTTCTCCTATTGTTTATGACTTTTATTTGACTTCGGGGACATTAAATATTTCCTTTGAAGGGTTTATTTTTTCTGTTGCACCAAAGTGTAGTACAAAAATATTTATAATGATTTAAGTTTCCTATTCATATGTGTCAGCCCCTGGAGATACCTCCTTCATCACTATCTTTCTCCTTTCCATATGGGTATATGGCTCATTAGCATTTGAAGCATAGAAAGGTAGTAGAACTCTTACTGGGAAAGGGTTGTATCTTCTTACAGGGAACTGTAAATACCATAATAAACCCTGGAAAAACAAAAACCAAGGAGTAGCCCTGGGTTTACTTTTGTCACTGCTATTATGAAAAAGGAACCTGCAACAAACCAGCACATACTTCAAAGGGAAACGCTTAGCTGAAACAGCAGCTTGGTTGACAATCCACAGTCTTACCAGAATGAGAAAGTCAAACGTGGTTTTGGAACACAGAGGAAAGGAAGGAGATGTCCTAGCAAATAAGCAAAAGCTTGAAGTCGCGGTTACTCTGTGCTGATTCATACACTGGCGGTAGAGTCTGTCAGGACAAAGACGTCCGTGCACAATGGTGAACGCCCCAGACCTTGTTTAAACCCACCATAAGGCTGTTAAAGAGAAAAACTTGAGTCCCTGTTTCATTAATAAAGGAAGAAGGAAAGAAAAGACACGCTGGGCACGTTATGAAGTGACTGTTCCCAACTGTAAGAGGAAACGCGCTGAAGATTCAGGGCTGCCATTCTGTATGTGTTACGTGGTTTGGGGTTTTTTCAGCTGAAGGATGACTGAAAGAAGTTGAGAATTACAGTTCTGAAAAAATGAATTGACATAATACTTAACAAAACCAATAAAGCACATGTTCCTGTGATGGATCCTGTGCGACAAACACAAGATCCACGCTACAGCTGCCTCACATACTGCAGTTCCCACCTTCTAGGTAGACCAAGAGAATGTTTCTATTTTGTCGTTCAGTGCTGATGTAAGAGCAGACCAGACAACCTTAACTATGGGAAATTTGTTATTTGCATCCTAATCCACAACTGGGAATGTGTTTTATATTAGAATTTTAATGGTGAGACTAGAAAGTGAGGACATCAGGCTTATATAAGTGATTAGAGACTTACGTTTGCTGGCACTGAAGTGCACAGTGAGGAGATAGCATCTGTTATAATCTAATTTTAAGTAGGGAAAATAATGGATCACAGAGCCGCTTCCATTTCATAAGGGAGGCAACACTTGTGCGTCAAATGAATTCTGGGGTTGTTTAACAAATGTTCTCTCCTCTTTAAATGATCCAAACCTCATAAGGAAATATTGATTCCTACTATTCTCCTTATTACTGACAACATGCAAATCCCATTTTATAATTGAACATCTCTTCCCAATATGCTGTTTTGTGTTTGGCTCAACCATACAGGAAGAATGTTGTTCACACAATGGTAAGTGAGTAGCAATCAGCCACAAATAAATGTAGTCCTGAGATCAGAGGGTTATGATCTTAAAGGTTCCTTTCCAGCCTAAACAGTTCTATGATTCTAGGAAGCAACTTGCTGGTTGTAGATGTGGGGGGCAAACAGCACAGCTGTTTTCATAAACCCACCAGTTCACCAGGGACGCTGTGATCTCACAGTGTACTGGATTCCATGAGCCATGTCTTCTTCACTGTGGCCCCACTGCTGCCAAAGCCAGCAGCAGATGCTGACCTCCAGCCCTCGGCAGTGCCAAGGCCACCAAGGGCCATGAGACAGCATTTCTAGCTCATCAAAGGCAATGGACAGCAGCAGCTTTATCCACCTGTTCAGGAAATTTCCCTTCAAGGGCTTGAAAGCCTGAATGCCACTAAGTTAGAGTGCTCTCTGCTGTCACACTGGTGTCTCCTTCAACTTGTACCTGAGGCCAAGCCCTTGATCGTCCGTGTTACCTGCAAGCTGCTACACATTTGGGCTGCACACTCTTGTGGAGGAAGGACAACTCTGCACATAGGGTGGTTGTTGCCTGAAGCCACCAAAGGAGACCTTGGGCCTTTTCAGCATGTGTTTGCCACATGGCTTGCAAACCCCTGTGCTTTCAGGTGCTGCTGCTGAGGACACTTACAGGTGTGTTACAGGACTGTTAGTGTAGGACCAGAAATACTTCCAGTCTGGGGTTTGACTGAGTTTGTATCTGAAATACACTCTGGAGTAGAATGTGATGGGTAACTAGGGGCTGTGTTCTGTTAAGGTGGTGACGCCCTAGCTAAGTACAGCACCTGCCACTGTGGTCACAGCGTTCTTCAATGGAATTCTTGGAGGCTGAATGTGGGGCTGCTCTAGAGTCATGACTTTTGCATGTTGCTCCATGAAAATTGCGACATGGAAAAATGACAGTAGAAAAAGTGAAGTGCGACAAGAGAATTCCATCATCAGTAAACCTAGGATAACACTGATAAAGTTACTCTTGATTTATGCTGGTTAAAGAGCTTAAAATAAGCTCATGAAATTGAGAGGAGAAGAACTTACATGAATGTATTTGATGTAAAACACAGTTCTGAGTTCATCAGTCCTTTTAAAATGATTTATGCCAAATTTTTATTTAAAAATTATGGCAATGAAAGTAAATTTAATTTTTAGTTATTAAAAAACACAGTTCTTCTGAACAACCTGTAGTTTTTCAATGATTCTTTTAAAATAAAAGTTTTTAGTCATGGAATATGTAATATTACACTTTGTTGTTAAATGGCTCTGCTTAAAAGGGTCTCTGCTTTTGAGAATACAAAGCAAAGGGATCCAGATGACCAAAAGGCACAAGATGGATGGATGGGGGGGATACAGGAAACTAGAACAGTATGAAAAAGAAAATAGAAACTACACTGACAGATTAGCCAGAAGTATTCTTCACTAGGTACCCTGGAAAGCAGCACCTGTAATGTACTGCTGAACAAAGCTAACATCGTGCTTACAGTGTGTATGGAGACATTTTGAGAGAGTTTCTTTGGCTGCTGCCAAGGAAAGACAGTGTGTAGTGTCTGCACATGTACCAGGAAAAGTTCTGTAAGCGAAGAGTGGGTAAATGGAACACGGGGAGTTGGTGAACGTTAAAAATAAAGTTGATTCCAGACCCTCAACTCTTGTAGTCAAAGCTGAGGGACTTATGGCAGCTAGACAGTGGTGCAGAGGATGGAGAAGCTCATAGTTCTCATCTGTGCACAACTTGTATATCATTTGGCCATCACACAGAGCCTAACTCGTGTGGCTTGTCTAAACCTTCTTTCTCATTTACCTAAGAACTTGGGAAACCAGTGCCCTGCTCTCCTCTTGAAACAGAACCACACAAATTAACATTTGGAGCTGCTGTTTCTGAATTCATCAATCTTACAGCCATAGGACACAGTACAAATGGTCCATTGTATAATGGAACCCCCTGTATTTCAAGGTAGAGTACCCTATGAATGAAATACCAACAGTGGATGTGCTCTTTTCTGAGATAACAGTTGTGTGCACTACGTTGAAATACACTGTGGTGTATTGTGGAATGCATCCGTTAACTGCTGACTATCACGCAGAATATGTATATACATCACGCCCAAGGTATTTATACAATATAATAAGTCTTAGATGTATAACATAATGAATTCTGTACAAAATAAACTGTAAGTTAAGACAATGAAGAAAACTTTTATATCTGTGTAATTTGTATGCTGACTAAGTTATTCAAGCTTCAGTTTTCAGTTTTAAATGTGCCCTTTAAAGAAATGCTTTTCTATAGGCAGGTGTCTGAAATAAAAACGTCACTCTTCAGAAAAGAAGCAACTAAAAGACTGTGAAAGAAACAGATTCTGCTGGAGAAATAAACATAATGTTCATGTGATTTTTTAAAAAACTGACTGAACCCTTCAGCTTTTTACTGGTCAGGGTGATCTGCTGGTTGAGTTGGGGGTGATGTGTCATTGCGGTGTAGACAGTAAGCCAGCAGAATCACCAGCGTGTGGGTTGTTTATGTGGCTTCTTGCTCAGAGCAACACAAATCACCAACTCCATAGCCCAAGGGTTTCACTCGTCCTGCCCTGCAAAACTAGGTTCCAGCCCTCTCCCTCCTGCAGTGGGTGATCCCTTCCAAACAGCAAACATGAGGAAGAGATGAACATACTAGATGACTGTTGTCTTACCAAGAACACTGGAGAGGTGTGCTTGGATTTAAAGGAGAAGGTAACAAACAGATAAACCTGTCCCTTTAGCTCACCATAGGTCAGATTGTTGAAGCAGCGTTCTGAATTTCTTTTTGTTCCCATTACAGTCTCAGAATTATTAAGTGACCACTGACCTCATCCCAAGAGCTGTAGGAGTAACTTCCTAATGCCAGAACAAGAAACTGAGCCTCAGTTGTTTAGGTTTTGATCAAGGTCTTGGAGATGGTGGCAGAACCAGAAACACAGACTCTCCTGAATCCTCCCACAGACAGTGGAGTACTGGAAACCAGTGCTCAGGAGGTGTCTCATTATCTTTCTGCTGGTTTCAGCTGTAGATCTGGCTGTACAAACACACTGCAAAGATGTGGGCTGCCTTTGTACTAATGGGAGCAATTTAACATCACCTAAACGATTTAATGAGCACTATTGTCATTTCTAATGTATTGAAATGTGTTCTTTATAAAGTCAATTGGATTAATGGGTTGAGAACTGTGATTCAGGAAGTGCCTCAAGGAACCTGAACTTCCATGTGCGCTGGGCTCAAGTTCCAGTTGGTCACCACCTCAACAGTAAAATACAAAGCATTTTTTGTAAATGACTTTCCTTTTTACTGACAGTTATATTTGGTCCCCATTCAACATTACTGTGACACCCTTCCTCTCAGCATCACCTTACTGCTGGGTCTGTTCATGCTGCTGTGCTGTGCTCAGTGTAACCACATAGAAAGCAGGCTGTGAAAAATACTCTGCAGTTGTATTTTACAAACACACACGCGGATGTTCAAAACATATCCATAAGTGCAAACTTTAACTACCTGTGTTGTGATTGAAAATCACTACCTGCATTCAGTGGGGAAAAACCAGACCAACAAATACGACTCTTTTTTGTCCTTCCTGAAGAGTGAACCCACAGGGTCTGGCAGGCAAAAGGCCTCTATGGGCCATATTTGACTCAAAATGGCCAAATCCTGAAGGCTGTCTCAGCTGAAACTCCCACAGGTCCTGTTAGGAGCTGGACCTACACAGGACTAGAGGCAGACAATTCCCTGGAACCTGTGAAGTTGGGCATGTCCTTGTATCACAAGCTGGGCCCCGCTGTCAGCACCATCTGTAGCTGGTACCAAACAGAGTAAGTTAGGGGTTTTATAACTGGTGACACAGAAGAGATTTTATTTGGTGAAAATGGAGCCAGTGTGAAAAACTAGCTACTGATTCTGCATTCACTCACTGTAGTTCCTGAAGCATGACTTCATATGTATTCATTTTTCTGTTCCAGTGATCTGTGTGCCCAGTATCTGCAGAAGTTGGTTACTGAGGGAATAAAGGTGAGCAGTTCCTGAATTAGGAAATTAAACAAAGTGGGTAGTGCTTTGAGACCTATTCTGACACTCTTAAAATGTGCCATAGTGGTATTTGCTTCCTCAAGCACATCAGCGTAAGTTTTAACAAGTCAGTGCCGACGATAACTTGGGTCATTCCTTGTGATAATCTTGGGTTGGTCTGTTTAAAAATCAGTGAGATCTGAGAGCTCACGATTCTGTTGGGGTGGACAATTTTTCAGTTGTCCAAATTAAATCTATGGTAGAGCAGGACACTCTCCTATGCCACAGTGTTATCTGTAGGAATTATTATTTTAATCATTAGGATTTAAAACCAAAAAAATCATCAGCCATAGGAACAAAATTCTGATCTCACTGAAATCGATGAGTATGACAGCAGTCAGTTTCAGCTAGGTCTGTCTGTGCTGTTTCTGCATCCGTCACAGAGCGATGCCGTTTTACAATACATTGACCCTGAAAGCTCGAAGAGCACACAAGCAGGAGGTGTGTGCAGTGAGCAGGGTGCAGCCTCAGTTCCACTGGAATCATGGTCCCTTTTAAATAGGATTGGGATTTCCAGGCAGCCTGGGTATCACTCTGGCCGAACCAAAGCCCAGGGCAGTGATACTGGCCAACATCTGTCCCTGGCTGGTGGCAAAGGGAACACACATACACACCAATCACTGCAAATACTTAGAAGTTCTCCCACTTTTTGTCCCAGACTTTGTTGTTCACTGAGTACATGTGCCAGGGGAGCTTCTGCTGTTTGTATTTTCAAGCGTATGTACTTTCTTCATCAAGTGAAACAAAGAGTGGACTTTTGCATGAGGTTTGGTTTTGCTTTTTTGGACACTTCAGCGTATGACAGAAGAAAGTTAAAATACATCTCAGTTCTTGAGGAGGGATCTGTACACCATGTGTTAGACCTGATAGAAAGCACTCTCTGGGCGCAAGCCCAGTGTGGATTAATGTCAGACTTCACCTAAGAAATGATATTTGTTCTGTAGCTGAAGCTCACAGTCTATCATCTTTACTGTGCTTCTCTCTCATCACAGAAAACCCACCTATTATGAGAGGTGCTCAGAAAAGGGGAAGGTGAGTTAATTGCATCTTCTCTAAAAGAATAAGCAAAGAGAAACCCAGAAAGCCTGCAGTGAAAGGCCGACCCCTCTGGGAAAGCACAAGGTGGCATTATTGTTCATTGTGACTTGGCAGGCAAACTAAACTAAACTCCCCTGCCTACTGCAAGGAACTAAACCTGTAGAACGGAGCTCCTTATCTAATCATAGTTGAGCCTTTGCTGGTGTTTCCCCTTGGTTTGTCTAAAGTGGGTACAGGCATCTCTCTAAATGCCAGGTGCAGTGAACAAGACAGTATTTACAGCAATGCCCCACTTACACTGTGCTCCTACGCGTGTAGCTTACATGTGGCATCACTAGTGATACCTAGCTGGCAGCACTCAATTGGCCATTTTAGACATAAATGTTGTAAGATTTTTAATTTTTTAATCTAAATTACTTGTTTCACTTCCAGAAGCCTGATTTGCAAAGGCAGGTTTACAAAGACCCTGTTTTTCCGAAGAGATTGCTAGACAGAAGGGTACAAAAAGAACATATAGAACTTTATACAAAGCAAGAGGATGTGTAGGGCTGCACCCATGGAGAGAGGAGAGAGCAGATCATTGCCCATGTGATCGGGACCATAGGAGGACACACACTTCCCTCACACATTTCCATATGGATGTTTTTCCTTACCTTTTTTTGGCCATAAAGTTTTACAGGGCTCTAATTTGATTTGTTATTGATTCTCTAGTAACTGTCCCGTGTGACGGTGACACAGGAGAAGATAAACACAGGGTGTGCACACAGTGTCCCTGTGTCTGACACTGAAATGGCAGCCCAGGTCTGTCATATAGCAGGTTGCTGAAGGGGTGTTTTGAAAGCATCACTCACTCAGTAAGGCTTCAGTGAGAGAAAATCTAATCTGGGAACTGTTACGCTGGCTCACAGTAACGTCCATCTAGTGCTGACATCCTATGGAAGTCCATAACCACGATGAGATGGTTCAGCAGCTGCCAAAAGAACCCAGAGCACAGGTCTGTGCAAGAACACCTCTGCGAGACCAACGCACAAAGCAAAGTTTCAGCCCAGCCCGGAGAAACACAATGGGCGGCTCAATACAGTCAATGCAGTTACTTTTGTATTGTGAGCTCCCTTCTCTGCTGTATTTGTAAATGGTGTCTATGGCACCTGTGCAGATCTCGGTTAGATCTGTCCCAGTGCAGAAGGGGGTTGCTCAAGACCTTTTCTGGCTTTGAGCCATCTCTAGTGCATCACTCTACCCTAGCAAGTGGCTTAAAATCACCAAAGCACACATCACCAAGATGCAAACTAGCAAAAGATGTCAAGCTTTTAGGGTTTGTGCCAGAAGAAGCTGAGCACTTAACTAAAGCCATTTAATTTGCTGCAGCACAGAAGCTGTACTCTTCCAGATAAGGTTTCTAAAAGCCAAAGTTTCTAAGCGCATTCCTTAATTTAGAGAGAGTTCATCTTATCTTGCTGCACTCCTTTCTGTTGACACCACCAGCAGAAGGTATGTTGGAAAAGAAAAGTTGTCAGGAGACCCAATCTCAAGAAGGACGTAATGAGCCATTTTGGGATCCCTGATTACTTTTTAAAGAGGAAGATGGTGATGCTGACCATGTTGAGATCTGCTCTGCTTCACTTCTTGGACCTGCCTGAAACAGCTTGGAGAGGGGTGTCCTTGCCTGCACACAGGTGGTTGTGTGCGATGGGACAGCCAGAACCGCACAGTGACAGCACAGGACAGCAAATCTTCACAGAAGACACAGGAGCCTCATGTGTTGGTGAGGACATTGCACATCAGTAAGGAAACACAAATCAGCCAGCTCGCTCCTGAACAAGTTTATTACACACCCAGGAGCCACCATGGCATTCCTGTTTCTACTTTAAACTAAGCTTTATTTAAATAAGAACACTTGACGGTACTTCTGAAGGCAAACAAGGATCGCAGCAAGGATTTTGCTGTACGTTCAGGTGTTATTTGACTGTGCTGCCTTCTTTGGTTTACTCTGTCAGGCTCTTGGTCATTGTAACTCATGAGGAAATCCAGCATTTATAAGGGAAATGCTGGGATCTAAGTACACGCTGCATGTCCCAGAGATCCAGCTAGTGGAAGAATGTTTTTGCCAACATGATACCACGGGTGAGCCAACTTACAGAAAGCTTAGCAAGCCCTCTTCAAGACCATTTGCCATATAATACTGTTTTGCCAATATAGCATTGCTGGTAAGTCCACTCCTTTCTTCAACTTGCCAGAAGCTGAGGGAATATCCCTACCCCAGACCCAGCAGTGTGTGGGGCTGGTTTTGCCTTTTTTTTCTGCCATTTTTAAATATGAGCATTTTGAATACAATTCATGCAAACCCTTGGAGTTATTTTATTCAATCTGGCTACTAATCTGGACTCATTCTTACAATGTATCACCTGCTCCTTATGTTCACAAGATGGATTTTCAGCAGGGGTACAGGACAGAAGTCTCCTTTCCCTGAGCCAGCCCCTAGCAGCCAACACTCCTCATATTAAGCACTCAGGCCAGAGGATGGGGCATCTTGAGAAGGTGGCCAGTGTGACTCACATTTAAAGGCCTTATATTTGTAGGTTACAGATACGGAGCGTTTCTGCAGCTAAAGGACACACACACGGAAATTTCTACCATCTTTAACATCTTCACCATCTTCCCTGGAAAGAATTTGTGTGAAAGGTAACAACACAACACTATGAGACAAGGTTTTTCTGTCCTACCAGGAAAGGAAACACGAAAGCTAATGACCTGAGGTAGCCACACCGGTGCAGAAGGTGGGAAGAGCTAGAATCTTCTCTCTAACAGTGTCACAGACTGTGTAAATGGTGCATGCTGTAATTATCTGCACAGTGCAACAAAGAGGAAACAGAAGAATAAATTCACAGCTTTTTTCTTTTTCCCTGAACAGGGCAAATGTGTTGGAAGTGCCAGATCTCGTAATTGCTGAAGACCGTGTGCTTCTTACTGAATCTGTTTTTGCCTGGTTTCATCTTCTTTAACACTGCTGTCAAATGCTAAACCTGGCTTGTCTTTATTGTGAGATTTCTTTGCCTTTGTAGTTGGGACAAAAATAATGTCACAAACAAAAGGTGTTGCAGTTGTCTCCCTACACTGGAGTAGACCAGAGAAAGGCAGCAGCAATGGACTCTTCTGCTGTTTTAGCAGGAACAAGAGCCCACCAGCAAATACCAGAGCCTTGTCCTTCTGAACAGTGTTAACAGCTGTCTCCAGCCAGGGCTGAGAATGAAGCCTCTGGAGGAAGCAGCTAAGATTTTCAAATATTTTTGGGCATTTACAAGCATGTTGACATCTGTCACAGTATCCAAGTACGAATCTTTTAAGCCTGAAGAAGACACAACGTTCATGAAAGTTAACAGGACTCATGTTCCCAGGTACCACCAGGTAACATTCTCTGAAGCATCAGAAGGGGTTGATGACCTTGACCTACAGGTAGCATTTTTTGCTTAAAAATTACAGCGAGAAAAGGTTATCTGAGACACAAGGACAGACACCTGTCACTCACTCTGCCACCTATACTGAGAAACACTTGGTTCGTCTATTTTGCTGCTGAGCACTATTAGCTTTGTTCTCCTTTCTGCAGAAGAGGGCACTTGTCCACACACCTAAATTAGAGAACACATGCTCTGTCATTTCTATTGTAGTCATAGCTTAGTGATCCATCAAATATGAACCAGTTCACTGAACAGAGAAACTAAAATGATAAACAATCCCCAAATTAGTAAAAAAAATAATAAAAATAATGCCTAGGGCAATGGCTTTTTATTTTTACTTTCTTCTCAGTGAATGCACCCAATTAGTTTCCAAACTCTGCATCTGCTTCCTCCTTTTCTTTCTCCCTTGGAAAGGAAACAACTTTCCAAAGGCTGGAAAAGCTACTTAGCAATGGTGACATCACACCTGGGAATCAGTTGTGGGTTCCAGACACCCCACTCTGCTGGAGCCGGGCCAGGAATGGCCATGAGGGTGGTTGAGGGACTGACACATCAGGCATGGCTGAGTGAGCTGGCACTGTTCAGCCTGGGGATGTCTCTGTCTCTCAGGGCCAATCCAACTAGTTTTTGTAACTGTGGAAAGAGAATGAATAAAGAAGACAAAGCCAATTTTATCTCTGTGCTTTTCAGTGAAAGGACAAAAGGCCACTAACTGAAATAAAGAAACAAAGGAGATAGCAAACACCTGACACTCAGGGATATCACAGATGGGACAGAACCATGCTTTGCTAACTCCCTGTTGAAGCAAATGCTCTGCAGGGAACAAAGAACTATGAGTAACTCAAACTACAGAAGGAAAAACATCCTTACATGGGCCCTGGCTGACATCAGCTGCCATAGGCTTGGTAGTTATGAATGTTTAACTGTACAACAAGTGCTTTGTTACAGAGGGCACCACATTATGGGTAAGGAATATAACTTAAGACTTGTTTCCTGAATTACTACTACTAGTAGTAGAGAGTGTACTGACAGGCATGGAGACAGGAAACCTCACGGGAGCCTGGGGCTGAATGTGATGCTGAGCTGAGCTTCACGCATCCCACACTGTGTCAGGCTTGTCTGAATGCAGAGGGGTTTGGGGTTTGCTGCCCAGTAGTTCTAGCCAGGCGAGGGAGGTGTAAGCAGGCAGGTGACAATCCTGTGCGTGCAGGTGCTGGGTAAGTCCAACTACCTTTAAAGATGTGTGTTACGGCCCCTGTTCTAGCATGTCTGAACGCTGCCTAAGCCACTGAGGCAAAGTACAAACCTCAGTAGGGTGGAAAGAGGAAGACTGTAAAGGTAGTGTCACCCCAGCACTGCCCAAACAGCACCACAGCTTTTCTAAATGTGCAGTGTTAGTTCAGCTTCTACCAAGACATCGGTGTCTGAGGAGAGCTCTAACAAAGTACAGCGTTTTGGAAGCCGGGAGAGCTGGGACTCATACCCTGAATATGACAGCTCTAAATAAAGCTAGCAGGATTGTTTCTGCTTCCACAACTGCTCACGGAGAAGGTACACTAGATAGGATGCCATACCAGCCATCCCTGGGGAGACGCTGCAGAGCTCTCGAGTTGATAAAGGCCTACTTTTGACAGTGGCTGCCATGAAATGCTTTCTCTCCTCCCTCTGTAGACATGCACCACTGCCCAAGGGAGCAGAGCCCTGGCTGGCCACAAACCATCTGTCTTCTCTTGGCTACGGATTTCCCAGCAGCAGCAGAGCAGGACCCACATCAGCCTGGACTGGTTGGCTGGTTCCTCATGGTACATTCTAACAGACTGTCTGATTTAAGACGTTTCAAAAGGAGTTATTTTTAGTGACATGCATTACATACTTTGCACATTTGCCTCCCACAGAGGACACCCACATTTGGTGCTTCATTGACCCTGTTCTAATGTTGGAAAGCACCCTGGATATCCCTCTCGCCTCTGCTGTAATTTCAGGATAAATCAGAGAAGATGATGACAGTAAGATTTTTACATCACTTTGGCAAAGACACATTGTCTGAGCGTGGAGCTGCAACGTGCCGTTGGCAAAGGATCCTCTCTGTGGTTCCTGTTCTTGTGCATGTCGTACTCACGGGGTGGCATGTCCTCCGCGCTCTGGAAAAGGTAGACCAGATTTTTTTGCCAGCTTCTCTAGATCTTTTGCACTGATTGAGACAAGACGGCCTTCATGTAGACAGTAACTTCACAGTTACTGTAAAAGGCCCAGCAACTTTACTAGTTTATTTGAAGAAAGCGTTGAAGATTACATCTCCTGTGATCAAATCCCCTTAAGTGAAATATAAACCGGTCCTTCCCTGAATGTAAAGCCTAAATCAATAATGGACATGAAATCATCAAGTTTAATCTCAAACACAGTGAACCCAAGCAATCACTCTTCTTGATATAAAACTAATTCTGTTTGACAATAAAATACTACTGGTCTGTGCCACAAACCAATGGAACAAATAACTTTCTTAACCCTGACAGTTGCTGTCCAACATTATTACATCTCCTCTGCTTAGTGATCGAGCATGTCACTGTGGCACTATTTCAGCTCAATTCCCTTTCAGTAAAACACATCACCGCACCAGAACTTTGAAACAATTTCTCTTTAAGCAAAATGTTACAGTATTCTCTCTTCTTCCTATTTACCAAGATTGCACAGGCTGTGCAAGGGACACCCGACACTTAACCTTGTAAACCAGAGCTAGATTGTCACTCAGGCTTAAGTGTCAGTGATGAAAGAAGATGAGCCCCAGCTGCAGGGATCACGGAATCCGTAACTAACAGCAGCCGGGCTGAGGTTTCTTGCAAAAGTGCATCAATATAACTTTTCCAAGAGCTGCATGTTTCCCTCCTGTGCTGGCAAACAAAGACTCAGAATTCACAGGGCTTTGCCAAGAAGTCCACCCACATGTGCTGCTTTCTAGGTCAGTGCCTAAAACACTGCAGTACTTGTTAGTACAAAGCTGGTTAGTAGCTACTGAAACGCTTGGCAGCACCCAGCCCTGCACATATGGATGGGTGCAGACACATGCTAGGGGTACCTGGACACACTCTTCTGTTTCTTATAAGTAGAGCTCCTTGTGTAATCTTGACGCCAAGCCCATAAATTCTGGATGTTATTGATAAATAATACACCAGCCATCCGAGACACAAAAGCTGCCTCAGCTGCCCACGCATTCCAAGGTCTGCAGCTACAGAAACAAGAGCCTTGATGATCTTTAAGTCGAAAGCCAACCAAAACCCAAAATACTGTTACTCCAGAAACAGGAGTGTTTGTCCTTAGGAATCAAATGGAAGGCAGAATGGGAACAGGGACCAACAGGGCAGATGCACCCAGCCAAAGCTACAGCCAACGCTCCTCTGCTCTGCTGCCTTGCAGGCGTGGAGTGTGTGTAATACTGTACACCCAGGCACACACCCTGAACTTCAGCCTTGAGTTTCCTTCCACAAGAGTCACTGAATCAAGAATTCCATGCTATTGCTAATTAACTTCCTGCCACTGAGGCATTACGGCACTGAGGAAGCTTTTCAAAAATATGAATTTTTGATTTAACATGCAAATATGCACCAGAGCCTCAATTATTTGAAATAACAAGAGGGACCTAACTGATCTTTCAAGTATTAGCAGTTAACCACTGGGTTGTCTACATTTAGTCAGAAATCACAACACAAAGACAATCTGAAACAAGACCTACAGGTCTTCACAGTCCTGCTTCTTGGTTCCTACTTGCAACTGGAAGAAATAATGTGAAAATCTTCTTATGAACTCTGAAGTTTTGGTGACATCTCACATGCTTCTAATACTGTTTTAAACATGAAGCCACAACAGGTTTCTAGAGCAGGAGCAGTATCTGATTTCCTTTTTTCCCTGCTGGCAGTGATTTCAGGTGAGAGCAGAACCAGCTAGATCCTCCAGTCTCTCAAAGCTCTGGGTTTTCAAGAGCACTGTTTACATTTAGACATCACATGAGTGCAGAGCTAATTAAGGGATCTGGACTTGCCTGTGATTTGCCTGTCTGGCAAACAGTCTTTGCTCTTAAAAACCTCACTTGGCGGGGGTTATTATTTTTGTCAAAACTCTTCCAACAAATAACTCCATATAATAACAGACAAAGGGAAGGGTTTGATTCAAATCAGATCCATTGAGATACAAGTCAGTGAAAACCTGATTATCTTGCCAATGATTCTGTGGTGGAAGTTAGTGAACAGGAAGCCAATGGCTGTTATCATCTTGTTAATGTCAAAGCTTGATTTTTTTTCCCCCGCCCTCTTGACATTGATGAAAATTTATACTCTGTCACAGTCCTCAATAATGGTTTGGTGTATCTGAAGCTGAGATTTTTATTTCCCTGAGCACTTTGTTATTTGTATGAAAAAATTATTTTATGTGGTCATTTTGCTGTGAAAGGAGGAGCAGGAATGTTTGCTATTGTGTGAGCAAAAGACATGTTCCAAACAAGTGTCGTGATTCCATAATTATAAGTTTCGGAGGTGACAGCAAGAGGTATGAATAGCACTGGAACAGAATGGGCTTCATGTTCTGTGCAGGTGGGATTTTTTGGTTTCAGTTTTTTGTTTGAGACCTGATATTTAGATTTAGGAAGATCTTAAACAGCCAGTAGCCTAACACTTTTGTCAGAAAAAGAAAAGCAGCCTGTTTCTTTGCACTTGGAAATGTACACAGAGTGGTAGTTTAGATGTCTAGTTGTAAAGATTCTGAAAGATAATGAATTTAGTGTTTTAAATAACATTTAAATTACAATTATGTCTTTCTGTGGTTCAAGCATCAACCTGCTGTTTTTCTTCTGTTGGAGAAATACTCGTTGGCACCGTGGTGGCTTTCTGGCAGTAATTATTTGGAGCTTAGACCAAAGTCTTAGCCAGACTGCCAGTGTCACCTGTCACAAAAGATACGGGCACCTGTCTGGCTCTGAGGTACACAGCTTGGATACTCTGCCTGAGAAAGCACCCTTCATTACCCTCCCTTCATAGGCCTATTTCAAACAAGGGTTCTTTTTCCCATAGTACTGAGCCCTGAACCATGTTTTCCAGGTTTCCAACATGTTTCCATTTCATAACAGGACGGGATCAAAGCTGATAGGCATCCCTATGACACCCTGATGATGAAAATGCTGATGTCTGCTGTGGCAGACCAAGGTTCAAGGATTCTTTTTGATCCAAAACTCTAGACTTCAACATGATTCTCTTGACAATCAACTGTTCTGCCCTACTTGCATCAGAGAGTGATTCTTCTCTGCTGTGCCATTCTCTAGTTGAGAAAGCCTTCCCAAGAAAAGGCTAATTAGAAGCGGTGTGTCCCCGCAGATCCCACTGTGTTCTCACAGTTCTAAAGAAAACAACCAAGAGAAGTTGCAGTGGGACCGATCCATGCTGTTTCTCCACAAACACAGCAGGAAACTCCAGTTGTCAGTATTCTACGTATCACTAGCTCTTTGACTGTATTCTTCTCCCAGATTGCTCTCTGCCCTAGTCTAAACTGTCACAGCACATGGTTACGCACCATTTTACACCATGCCCAGCCGGAGAATTTGATGCTTCTTTGGCGCTTCTAATTACTGGTGTTGATAAAAGCAATTAGTTCTAGCGGGTGGAAACTACATGCAGATCTGTAAACAAACGGCACGGTTGCTCTGCACAGTCTATCACTGTCACCCACAACTTGCTCTCTTGAGAGCAGAAGAAAAGTGAAAGGACTCTGTCCCTTAGCAGTGATGTCTGTTCATATGGATTCGTAAACAACTGTCGTGGTGGTGACAAACATCAGACAGAGTAAATAAAGGGAGAAGTCCCTCCATCTCCCAGGTAATGTTTCTACACCAGCAAAATGCTGGTTTGTTTATGCAAAATGTTCTCTTTAACGTTACAATCATGATGAAATTTCACTGGAAAATACTCGAATGGGAGTGTTTTAATTAGGCTTCCTTTAGAGATGGGAAGGCAACATATGTCTAAAAGTCTGCCAGAAGTTAAGGTTTTGATTTGATTTCTGAGTCTCAACTGGAGGTTTCCTATTTTTCTCCACATTCAGCATAATAAAATGCTTGGTGAGGTGGAAACTTTGGAGAGAAATTTCAAAACCACATGGCTCTTCCCACTTTGGAATGAAAATCAACATGAAATTGTCTGAATTTCTCACAGAGCATGAATTCTGACTTTCAGCTAGTGCTAATTAGCTCTTTTTATTATTGAGCCAAATTCAAAGCCTGGTGTAGCCCTTCCATGGTAACTGAGCTGCTTCCAGAGTGGGCTTGACTCTGTTACCTCACCAAATGAAAGCAACTAAAAGGAAAAAAAAAATGTAACTAGTGCATCCTAAATTTCAATCCAGTGGTGTTCTAGGCAAAGCATGTGGCCCACAATGGCTAAGATTAGAAGTAAGTATCTCCTGATAGAAGATCCCTGCATGAAAGAATTACCAGGTCCTCCACTCCCTGCGTGGCCATAGGAAAAAGAGGTTGTGCAGGTTACCCACCTGTGATGAAGTGGATTTGAGCACCTGCTGAAAGCTTGCTCAAAACAGGATGAATTTTTAATCCCTCCAAATTGCCTCTGCAGCTGCTGAAGGTTTATCTTTCTTTTCTAAAATATTGATAAGGTGGGATCAAGATTCTGTAGGGAGAAAAGATCAGCACTAGAAATGAAATCTCTGCCTCCTAAGCAGTTATAATTTTTATGGGAGTTGTTCATGGATTATCTTCAAAATACTTGCTTTACTTGATAAATATCTGGATTTTCATGTTCTTCTTGAGAACATTGAAAGACTATGAAAATGTAGGGAAAACATCTTGTTACCATCTTGTGACCTAGACTGCAAACTCAGTGACAAACTCTGCTGTCATCTGAGCTAGATCCATCAAGCTAATTCTAAACTCATCCTAAAGAGCAACATTTCTCCCAAATGACTAATGATAGGATGAGGGGAAATGGACTCAAGTAGCATCACGGGAAGTTTAGATTGGATCTTAGGAAGAAGTTCATTACTGAGAGAGTGGCTGGGCACTGGAACAGGCTGCTCAAGGAGGTAGTGGAGTCACCACTCCTGGAGGTGTTTAAAAACCACGTCTACTCAAGAGCACTTGAGGACATGGTCTAGGGATTAGGGAGATGCTGGGATAAAGGCTGGACTTGATGATCTTGGAGGTCCTTTCCAGCCATGATTGTTCTACGATTCTGTTGTATGATTCTTTGATTTTCCCCTCTGATTTATATTTTCTGCTAACCCCCTGTTTGTCTGGGGTCTCTAGACCAGGTAAGAGGGTAACACAGGCATGACAAGGCCATCAGAAGGACTTAACCAGTGCTTTGCAATGTTTCAGGAAAGCTTAACGTAAGTATCCTGTAGAGACTTTTTAAAAATGTGTCTCCCTGTAGAGGCTTCTAAAAAACTTTCCTCATAATTATTACTTACAGATAATACCACAGGAACATCTAGAATAGAGGTGTTTGAGTATTTTCTAGCAAAATGTATTTTCAGAAAGCAAAGCAATAAAAATTGCAGCTTAAAATGAGAGTAGTTTGGTTCTGACAAGTTTTTGGGAAGATTGGCCAAGCCTAGGATGGAATTTCTGGTCAAAACACACAGCTGACAGCTGGGGCTATAGAGACTTGAATTTTGCTCCCCAAACTCACAATGAGTCACAAAACTCGAAGATAGCAGGGATTCTGGTAGAATTTCTGCATGTAAAATATTGAACAGTAGCTGCTTCCTTCTGAAGCAGACTTGTATGTTGTCACTGTTTGAAATATTGGAAATGTTTCTGGCACAGCAGAACAACTTTGTGACCAAGGCAAACCTACCAGACCAGTTGTGGGAGGCAACAGTGGGTCTGTGCTAAGTGCTACTGAAACACTCACTAAGAAATAAGCACCTGCCTTGAGGTAGTCATCTCTGAGTAGTATGGAGAAGAGGCCAACTGAACGTGGTTCTGCACTGATTTTCACCCACACAGAACAGAACCAAAACTCCAGGACTGTCCAATGTCTTTTACCTAAAACCACCATTCAGCTGCCTTCCAGCTACTTGTGAAACCGTTAATGTCTAATCGCTAAGTTTTTTATCTGTTAATTCTCTTTTACAGTCAGATTCTTTCTGCCTTTATTACATTGTCAAGCAACATGTTTTCTCCTTTGGAACAAGTTATTTCCCCTCGCTACTTGTGTAACATTTTCAATTAATGGTGTTTGAAAAGATCACAGATGGGTAAACAGGCTTGGAGAAACCAAAACCTGACCTCTACCAAAACGTCTCCAACGTGTGAAGCAATCCTGTCTGTATTTTGATGTTAGATAAAAATGCCAGTACTCACTTTTCCCAAGCAGGGCTTGTTAGACTGCTTTTAATTAAAAACATCTGAAAAACTTTTTTATTTTCTGTGCAAATGCTAAAAATTTTGAAATGTCAGCCCTGTGTTAGATAATCTTTTGCTTCTTAATTTTCATCCACTCCAATGTTTTTCATGTTTCCATAACAGAAAATTGTTTGTGCTGTAATTTTTTCATATCTATTAAGTTTTTAATATATATTATCTATGATGTATTGTCTATAATGTATGAATTGAAAATTCAGTTGTACCTCTCATTTATATTTTGGGTTGAACCACCAAGAAACTGTGGGAGCAGGCAAGACCTGCAGTTCTCATTTAAGGAATGTAAAGGATCAAACAGAGTTCCATTAGAAATTTTACTATCAGAACTAGTTTTCCCAAGCAAAATTCACTTCAGGCAATACCCAATCTTTGCAGAAAATGCTGTTTCCTCACTGAAGAGCTGAACCATCAAAATGCAGTGCATTTTACATCTGAAACACTGCGATTATGCGCTGGGAGAACTGTAGTATCTGCCTTTGTCATGTTTTCTCTGACTGGAGCTCTCCTGGCCTACATCTTCCAGGACATGGCACAGACACTTGGCAGATATGATTCATTACCTCTGCTCTGGTCATGAGCAGAGATGTCTCATGGGATGTGCAGCCTGACCCCGGAACAGACACTACAGAGTGGCAAATTAAGAGCGGATGACAAACTCCACGAGGAGCTGATGCTGCAGTCATCAGATACAGGAAGTTATATATATAAATAAAATAAAAACCTTAACAATACAGATAAAATACACAATTTTAAACTTTCACTGAGAATTCCACACTTGCGAAGGAAGATAAAGTCAAGAGTCTGATTGAATCCAAGCAAAGATTCAGTTTATAATCCTCCAGTAAGTCAGGAGTAAATTCAGGATTAGAAGCCTGCAATGAGGTACCTTTCCATTGCGTGTTCATGCCCTGAATTTTTCATCTGATTCCTGCTTTCAGACTATTGAAAATCTGCCAGTGCCCCAAGGGTCAGCATGTGCAGATGACTTCTAACCCTATATCCTATTTAATTGAGTCACCGCACCCACAGTTGCAGCTACGCTCCTCTTACGCTGTCAGAGGCGAATGTGGAATTTTCCCTAATCCTCAGCTGCTGCTGCCCATGTTTATAACCAAGCAAAAGAATTTCTCACTTTTAGCCCTCACAACCACAACTTCCCAAATTTAAGTGGTGAGAAAATATATTAAATGCCAGGAAATCTCTTGAGAGCTTTATTAATTATTACCAGGGAGCTGGGAATGAGCACATCCATGGCTACACCACAAACAACAAGAATGAACATTTCGTGTTAGGAAAGACTGATAATATAGCTCTAAGACGGAGTTATAAATATTAAAAACATCCCACTGTGTGACAATAATCCAATACAATTCTGAGTCTCTTTCTCTACCTTTTTGATTAATTCTGGGTATAATGCTATAACAGCTCAAGCTAATCTAAACCTGGATGGGAAGCCACACCAACAAAACCTAATCGTTTCTTTGGTTGTTAGATTAGTTTTCAGCTGGATCAAATACATCCACCTTCTCACTTCACAGCTGCACACAAGTTGTGGGATCATACAGTGAGAGGCAGCCTCCATCATATGGTTTTAGCTGTTAGGTAACCACAACTTAGAAAATTCTAAGTTTTCTTCCCAACTACTTCTGGCTGAATAATGTTTGAGAAGCATTAAGAACCATTACCATTACATTGGCCTGTCTGCTAGCAGAAGTGCCTAAGGGAGCAGGAATAATATCCAAATATCATGATGTTGCAGCAAAACTAACAACATTTATCCACAACTTGTAGATCACCTTGCAAAGCTCATAATGGATTCACTAACTCCTACAGTATGTGTTAGATCTGCATTAGCAAATCTGCTTCAAGCAGAAGCACTAAGGCCAGCCAGTCTGGGAGCTACGGTTTTAGATCTGGTCTCCTGACTTACTCACCACATACTGTTGAACACATACTGTTGCCCTATGAAGAAGAAAAAAGCCGTAAGAGCCTCCTGCTCAGCCATGTCTTGGGAACAAATGGCAAGGAGATGCTCACTTTACATTAGGCCAGGTGAGTGTATTTTGTCAGTGGGCTCCAGGAGTTGGCTCTGCTGTTAAAGTAGTCCCCTGGGCTGAGGTGCGTGGGATACAGAAGCACTTTATTAATCATCTGATACTCTGGGTTCACCACTGCCTGAGTCCAAACTTTTATTTAATCTACTGTGTGGGCCAAAGAACAACAATTACAGTCAGATCTAGGTGCCTATTATAACACGGCTGCTCAGTCACTTCTTTGGGCTGAGCCTGGTCCAAATGGGTCTGTAATCTGAGTCAGAAAAAAGAACATTCAGATACAGTTATCTGTATGTTAATTATTAAAGACTGAAGAGCCCCACAGTTATTAATATTACAGTGTGAATTTCTCTCCCTCGTTTGGGGAGGAGGGAGGACTCTACAGTGCTGTTCAAGAACTGACAGAGGTAGTAACACAATTTGGTTCTTCCTCCACTGTTGACACAGTCACCAAAGTAACTGTGTCAAACAAAAGCAAAAAAGGATCCACTTGTCTTCACCGCTAAGCTTCCTCAAAGTGTTCCACACAGCAGTTACGGAACAAAAGCCAGTCTGTGTATCCCTGGAGGGAACACAGAAACCATGGTCTTCCTCTGGGACATCTAGAGGTCCCTCTGTATGCCCTGATCTAAAAAACTGTTCATGTACATACTTGCTTTGAATCTCTCTATGGAATTTATCTTCCCTTAATTTTGCATCCTGGTTTCAGTGAGATGGCTGCAAACTCAGAGGCATTTTTTGTATGGTGTTGCAGCAGTTGTGCTATGCAATCCCGAGTGACACAGGCTGCTCTTAATAGCTATTATGGCCATTACTCGCTTCTAATTAGAAAACAAGTATATTAATGGACACCGATTCCAGATCCTGCAGCCAACATCCCCATCACTACTTTTATCTCCATAGGGCCCTTCTGTGCATCACTCCAAACCCTACTGCTCTGCCCAGCGAAGCTACAGCAATGCTAACTGGCCATGAAGTGGGCAGAACCTGAGAAGTCTGCAATAGCTGCAGTGAGTTTTGCACATGGCACAATGAGGAATTTGGGCTTCCTCCAACAAGACTGTATGAGGAGTCACCATAAATGACTTCCCCTGTCTGTGCTGCACAATCCCATGGTCTGCAAATTTGCTAGAACAAACAAGTCAGGCTATACAGGAAGAGGCCCTGGTCCTCATGGGGGATTTCAACCACTCCAGCATCTGCTGGAGGGACAACACAGCAAGGCACCAGCAATCCAGGTTGTTCTTGAATTGCATTGATGACAACTTCCTTCTTCAAATGGTGGAGGAATCAACAAAAAAAGGTGCTATGCTGGACCTTGTTCTCACCAACAGGGAAGGACTGGTGACAAATGTAAGGCTCAGGGACAGCCCCGGCTGCAGTGACCATGAAGCCATTGAATTTCAGATCCTCAGGGCAACCAGGAGGAAGTTTTCTAAGCTTATGTCTCTGGATTTTAGGCGTGCAGACTTTGATTGCTTCAAGGATCTGCTGGCCAAAGTATCATGGGATGAAAACCTTGAGGGAAAAGGGGCCCAGGACAGCTGGTTAGTATTCAAGGATCACCTCCTCTGTGTCCAGGAGAAATGTATACCAACAATGAGGAAAGCAGGGAAGAATGCTAGGAGGCCTGCTTGGATGAACAAGGAGCTCCTGGACACGCTGTCAAACGAAAAGAAACTCTACAAGGAGTGGAAGAGAGGACAGCTAGAATGGAGAAGCTGCCCGATCAGCTAGAGATCTGGTTAGAAAGGCCAAGGCACAGTCTGAATTGGACCTAGCCAGGGAGGTCAAAGGGAACACCAAGAATTTCTGCAGGTATATGAATGGTAAAAAGAAGACTAGGGAAGGTGTGGGCCCCCTCAGAAAGGAAACAGGTGATGTGGTTACAAGTGAAGGCTGAGGTTCTCAATGACTTAAAGGACTCCAGCCACACTCCTGGAGTCATCAAAAATAATGGCAGTGACTGCCCATCATAAGTGAAGATCTGGTTTGTGATCACCTGAAGGACCTGAAAGTGTTCAAGTCCATGGGACCTGATGGGATACACCCATGGGTACTGAGAGAACTGGCAGATGAGGTTGCTAAAACCCTCTCTATTCTATTCTATTCCAAAAGTCATGGCGGTCTGGTGAAGTCCCCACTGACTCTAAAAGGGGAAACATAATTCCTATTTTCGAAAAGGGTAGGAAGGAGGAGCCAGGGAACTACAGGCCAGTCAGTCTCACCTCTGTGCCTGGTAAGATCATGGAGCAGATCCTCCTGAAGGCACTACTGAGACAGGAGATATGTGAAGAGGTGATTGGGTACAATCAGCACGGCTTCACCAAGGGCATATCCTGCCTGACAAACCTGGTGGCCTTCTATGAACAGGTCACAACATTAATGGATGAGGGGCGAGCGACAGATGTTGTTTACCTGGACCTCAGCAAAGCGTTTGGCACTGTCCTGCACCACATTCTGGTCTCCAAGCTGGTGG
Source organism: Rhinopomastus cyanomelas (assembly GCA_013400115.1). NCBI lineage: Eukaryota > Metazoa > Chordata > Aves > Bucerotiformes > Rhinopomastidae > Rhinopomastus > Rhinopomastus cyanomelas. Next base: position 2,895,846 of record VXBP01001971.1, on the reverse strand, counting down.
AACATGGCTTTGATGGGTGGAGCACTAGATGGGTAAGGAACTGGCTGGATGGCCACACCCAGAGAGTGGTTGTCAATGGATGCATGTCCAAGTGGAGGCCAGTGACAAGTGGTGTCCCTCAGGGATCAGTCCTGGGACCAGTCTTGTTCAACATCTTTGTCGGTGACATGGACAGAGGCATTGAGTGCACCCTCAGCAAGTTTGCTGATGACACCAAGATGTGTGGCGCAGCAGACATGTTGGAGGGCAGGGATGCCATCCAGAGGGACCTGGACAGGCTGGAGAGGTGGACACAAGTCAACCTGATGGGGTTCAGCAAGACCAAGTGTAAGGTCCTGCATCGGGGTCAAGGCATCCTAAGCACAAATACAGGCTGGGCACTGACTGGCTGCAGAGTAGCCCTGAGGAGACGGGCTTGGAGGTGCTTGTGGACGACAAGCTCAATGTGAGCCGGCAGTGTGCACTTGCGACCCGGAAGGCAAACCGGATCCTGGGCTGCATCAGGAGAAGTGTGGCCAGCAGGTAAAGGGAGGTCATTCTCTCCCTCTACTCCGCTCTGGTGAGACCCCACCTGGAGTACTGCGTCCAGTTCTGGAGCTCTTATTGCAAGAAGGATGTGGATGTGCTGGAGCAAGTGCAGAGGAGGGCCACGAAGATGATCACAAGGCTGGAGCACCTCTCCTACGAGGCCAGACTGAGAGACTGGGGCTGTTCAGTCTGGAGAAGAGGAGGCTTCAAGGTGACATTATTGTGGCTTTTCAGTACCTGAGAGGGGCCTACAAAAAGGCTGGGGAGGGACTATTTAGGATGACTGGTAGAGATAGGACTAGGGGGACTGGAGCAAAGCTGGAGATGGGTAGATTTAGACTGGATGTGAGGAGGAAGTTCTTCACCGTGAGAGTGGTGAGAGCCTGGAATGGGTTACCGAGGGAGGTGGTTGGGGCTCCATCCCTGGAGGTGTTTAAGGCCGGGCTGGATGGGGCTCTGGCCAGCTTGGTCTAAGGTGGGGTGTTCCTGCCCATGGCAGGGGGGTTGGAACTGGATGATCAGGTTGTCCCTTCCAATCCTGAGTGATTCTGATTCTATAACTTCTCCAGTGAAGAGATCCTGCTGTGGCAGGAGGTCCCTTCCAATCCTTAATGATTCTAAGATTCTATTCTAAATCTTGCTTTGAATTTTTTTTTTCATTTAGAAGACAGAAAAGGGAAGGTGTTCCCTCTCCACCTTACTGGTTCTCTTTCCTCCATCTCCCAGATCCCACCCTGCCTTTACTTATTCTGCAGGCAGAAATCCATCACTCTACCACCACATTGGCTTACAGACACCTGCATCTAGATCTGCACCTAGCTGGACCCCATGAATTAGTCATTTTTAAAAAGCAATAACTACCTGAGATGACAGCCCCTTACACCTTACAAAGACACCAAGGTGTGGTGTCATCATAAAGTCTGACAACGCCAGTCTGTCTAACACCACGGAGCAATAAGCAGCTGCTCCAAGCAGAACTGAGAGTCAAAGATGACATTTTAACCTGTGACAGCATTTGAAAGTTGTTTCAAAAATATGATTATTTCTTAAAAATATTGAAATGTTCACTCTTTCTACAAATTAAAACCATTTCATTTGTGAGAGTATAAGTCTCTAGGATTAAACACTATAAAATTAAAAATTACACTGAAATTTCATATCCACCTAAACTGATAAACCGAATCCATAAGGTAAGGGAAAACGAGCTAAATTGCAGTTATAAAGTCAAACCGAGTAATTTACATTTTCCCTCATTAAAAATTAATAGGGAAGAGACGTGTGCCACGGAATGTTTCCATTTCCACAAAACGGCTGTTTTAAATAGAAAACTCCCATCCAAACGGTTCTGGAGTCTCACAGGTTTGGTTTTTTTTTCCCTCTGGGTTTCCTCGCAACAACAGTGACACCCGCTGGCAGCTGCGCTGAGGGCTGGGAGCCCTGCACCTGAGCCTCATCCTCCAGCTCAAAATAGAGCTGCTGGTGTCCTACAGTCACCACTAACCACAACACTGCAGCTGAAGGGTTGGCTCTTCTCCAGATTCTGCTTAACTAGAGGGGTGTGTGAACCAGCTTGCCACTGCACTGCAGGGGATGGATCTTGCTAATTTTCACCATCGCTAGGGCAGCAGAAGAGTCCTACCCTATCTTCATCCACATAACGGAACATGAAAGGTGACTGGAGCATCACGTGGACAAATCATTAGGATATCTTATCTGAATCTCTGCTGATCGGTTAGTGACTCAAATCATACATTTTGGAATAGCAGAACAACAACAGTGTGGCATCAGATCAAAGGTGTATCTAGTCAAGCATCCTTCTCTGATGGTAAGTCAAACTGCCCAGACCACACACAGAAGACATCAGGTAAATGATCTTACCCCCTTTAAGGCCTCTGAGCTTCCTCTGGCAGTTAGTGGCTCAGAGACTTCTTCAGCTGGAAGATGCAGCTGCAGCCAGCCCCTTATAGCTCACCCAGCTATTATACTGGGTCACAATTTATATTTTGGCTCCTACGATGACATCAATCAAGATCTGTAGTTTAATCTTTGTTAAAAATGTAATTCCTCTTATTGGTCTGAATGAGCAGGTTGACAGTGTCAGTGGGAACCCCTGTGTCTTGTGTTACAAACAGCAATTGAGTAATGAATAAACTATCCCTACGTGCCTTCTCCATCTCCTTCATGATTTTATATATCTCACACCTACGCCAGCTTCAGCTGGAAAGGTCTGTCCTATTTAAGTTCCCCCTCTCTGTAAGTCATGCTCTGCCTCTGAACATTTTCACAGATTTTTAGCTCTACTTTTCTGTGGTCTGATGACATGTAACTGTCCACAGCATTCCAAGCAGGTGTGGGGGCACCACACGTGATAGGGTAGCACATTACTCTGATTTTTCTCTTCATTCCTACAATTCTTGTTGGCTGGTTGCCTACAGCTAGTGCTGAACCACCTTCACAATCCCATCAGTGCTGGATTTTGCCCTCTTCTATGCTTTCTGCCAGTGGTGTCAAGCAACGATTCAGAATCTGGACTAGGTTCAGGACACTAAATCCTTTATTGGAAGGATGGCCACAAGCCTAATGTTCCTGGATGAGCTCAGTGTCATTATCGCCTTCGTGCATTCAAGGGGAAATGGAATCAAAAGCTATGAATAAGCAGCAGGTCATGCCTAGAGCCCTATTTGGCAAACACTTTTAATGGCAGCATTTCCTCAACTTTCGTGATCACCTGAAGAACCTGAAAGTGTTCTAGTCCATGGGACCTGACAGGATACGCCCAAAGGTACTGAGAGAACTGGCAGATGAGGTTGCTAAAACCCTCTCTATTATATTCCTAAAGTCATGGTGGTCTGGTGAAGTCCCCACTTACTGGAAAAGGGGAAACATAACTCCTATTTTCAAAAAAGAAGGTGATTGGGTACAATCAGCAAAGCTGGAGATGGGTAGATTTAGACTGGATGTGAGGAGGAAGTTCTTCACTATGAGAGTGGTGAGAGCCTGGAATGGGTTGCCCAGGGAGGTGGTTGGGGCTCCATCCCTGGAAGTGTTTAAGGCCAGGCTGGATGGGGTTCTGACCAGCCTGATCTAGGGTGGGGTGTCCCTGCCCATGGCAGGGGAGTTGGAACTGGATGATCCTGTGGTCCCTTCTAACCCAGACTGACTCTATGACTTGGTCTAGGTGATCCTGCTGGGGCAGAGGGATTGGACTAGATGATCTTTTGAGGTCCCTTCCAATCCCTAATGATTCTATGATTCTTTGAACTTAGGCTTTAATCACTTGGTTGGAAGTTCCCACCAAATCAGAAGTGTCCTTTGTAGTCATATGAGAGCAATTCCTCCATTGAAGGAACCCTCTGCATGAGGTAGAATGCAAGAACTGCTGACTTTTGTGTGGGCTCGGTGTGTTGATGCACACGTCACCAGCACTTTGTTCATTGACTAATAAGAATGTCTCAGGTTTGATAGTGTTTTCCTGAACATTTTCAGTCACTGATACTGCTTGGTTACAGTCTCCTGTACCTCAGCAGTCTGTGGGGTGCCTGCCCTTAGTACATCACAGTCCAGTTTCCTTTCAGTTAATATACACTGGAGTATCAAGTATTGTGTGCCAGGGGCTTTGACAAAGCACTGGACCATATTTTCCCCAGGTGTGAACCTACTGCAGTGGACCTAGGCCAGAACAGACACAGTCTACCTATTCTAGGAAAAGGAGGTGCTTTTGTTGGTGCATTAATTTACCTATTTCCTTATTTACGGTACTTAATTTCATTTAAGGGAAATTTAAGCACAAATCTAAATCAGAATTCTGAAGCTGCTCTCCATGGCTGTCAGATTTACAAGAAGAATCTGTATCAAACTGCAGCACTAAGCTGTGTCTGTCTCCTTCCTGGAGCTTTCCGTATGCTCTATGTCCATTTCCATGCAGTGGGTCTGCTCTCTGCCTCACCAGCAACTCCATTTCACTCCCAGAACAGCTGACTGGAGTAACTGTGCGAAGTTACATGGTGCTGCTCAAAAGATGCCTTCCCTTGCTCCTTCAATCATTCAATAAAATGACCTTGAGCAGAGGATTAAGTGATTTTCCATCTCACTTAAAGTCACAGAACAACTATAATTCTCATCTGCATCAGTCACTTGTTAAGATTTTGAGAGCTGACTCAACAACGTTTTGGTTAATACATAATTCAGGGCTAATACTGGCCACCTGAGACTCAGACTCTATCATGAAAAGCACAGCAAACATGATGAGAACCAATCCTTGCTCCATACAGCCTGGCAATCCAGGCAGGCAAATATGGGAAGATGGTAAATAGAAACTCATAGTGGGACAGGATTGCCCAAGGTGTTACAGCAGGTCAGAGTTACAATGCAGCCGTTGCTGCTACCACAATCACTGCCATTGCTCTGACTGTGACTCAGGGCCCCGTTTTTGTTCTCACAGAACACCACTTCATATTTTACTGCTGTTTCTGAAAGCAGCAGGATGGAGCTGGAAAGAGGCAATACTGCGTGTCTGTAGGTGAGTTAATGGGGCTACGCTCTTAATAGGACCTGTTTGTCTCATACAAAACCAGACCTTCAGTGGCTGAGCTTTATCACATCCTTCCCATAACACAGAGGGTGGTTCTGATGTCACTTAGGTGACATTTTCTCGGAGCACAAACATAAAAGAGAGGTGAGATTTCCTATTGCAGATTTGATTGCAGTGAAGTCTTTGCACGTCAGTATTTTTTCTCCCCATTAATGAGATTCCACTGTCAGGCTGAGACAGTTCTTTAGACTCATCAGATGAAGAAAGGGGACATTTTTGCTGACAGCGTAGATTTGAGCCTGTCTCTTCAAAACTGAAGGCATTAATATTAGATATAAACAGATAGCTCTAATGCTCTATCTGTCACAGGAGCCAACTCCAGTGACATCTTTAGGAGACCCATTACTACCAGCTTACTCAAACTTTCTATGTCATCCAGTAAGCATCACTGTTTGAGGAAGAGCCTCTAAAGGCAGCTTCTAGGACATCAATTTAGACGTACTCTCCACAAATCAGAAAACATAGTAGCCTTTGCTTTCAGGGCAGTTTAGGAAGGGCATATTCCCCTCACAAAAATGAAATAACTCATAAAGAGACAGATACAAAAGAATCTGTCATTATTGGTAGATAAAACTAAATAATGCTTTAGAGCTCTCCAGTAACAGCAGCATCATCTGTCAGGTCCTTGGCTGGATCCATCAGCCTGTTCAGACACCAGCTCATACAAATGCTGCCTTTTTCCCTCTTTCTCCTCCCCTCACCCAAATAGATGCACAAGCTCTCATCTCTACTAATTCTTTTGTCCCTGCAGTACAAAGTAGCTTTGTTCATAGTGGAAGTGGTCCTTGACTGCTCCAAACCACAGCCAGGCACTGGAGAAGGGCCAGCTGACACCGCTCTAGCAGTGTGAATGTTAAGGATGGTCAAACATTAGTGTGGGAGCCTGTGCGTGAGACTCTTTTAATTTAATTTATAGCAGCAGCCATGGGGTCCCAGGCAAGAGACTGGGAGCGTGGTTCTCCCTCACTATTATTGCCAGGGACAGGTAATTATCTCACTGTCTGCTGGCTGGAAAACAACAGATCAGATTCTGAAATGTGTTCAGCACTTACAGCTGTGGTCAGAGTTTTCAAAAGACCTCTTCATCTGTTCAGGTACTAAAATAAGTGACCAGCTTCTCATAAAAGCATGCCAGATATTGAGCTCTTTTGAAGACTATTTCCAATTAGAGATCATGAGGAATGTGTAAAAACCCACCTTGGAATCTTCAGAAAAGGAATTGTTTTCCAGACACACGTAATTGCAAATATATGCCAAAGCCTGACTGTTTCTCCAGGATCACAATGGTCTAAATCAAGAAGTGGACTCAGTATGTCATGGTTAGAAAAATTTTGCAGGAAATAAATTAAATAAAATCATTATTTTTGAATAAAATCTAAAATAAAAAAGACTAAGTAGAGGTTTTGGGTTTTTTTTTAATGTTAGGTGAGCCAGACAGAAAGAACTGCCTGTATAAAAACATAAAAAGTAGATGTAGTGTAACTTTTAGGAATTCAAGAACCAATTGTCTCCACCAGATTTAACAGAGGCACCTTCAGCAAGCAAAAGTTCCTAATTGTGATCTGCAAAGAATCTATATTTAATTGGAAGACTCCTCTGCCAATGCTGTTGTAAGAAACTCAACAAAGATTTTCAAGCCATTACAGAGAGAATAAATGATGATGCTTAGGTACTGCCTTTGAATCCACGTCCTCCAATTTGATTTTATTTCCCTCTTTAAAATTAATGGTATATTCCACATGTCTGTGGAATAATGGGAAGAGAAGTTAAGCAAAGGATATAGCTGGTTCTAACTGTTCGCTCGCTCTAGAGATTCAAACCATCAATCTCCTCATAACTGCTACTATGGTAAACAGTTCTTTAAAAATACTGTGTTGGTTCTCACTTCTACTCCAGCTCCCATGACTATTTATTGCAGGTACTTAGGATACTGAGTGTGTTAGAAGCGCACGCCATCACCATTCCAGGTCCAGAAGGAGAAGGCTGCTGCTGGTTGTCAGACAAGTGTGATCAGGACTGAGAGATTTCCAGGAAAAAAGTGCTGCCTGGCTCCAGTAAAGAGGCCAATACCAAGTAATAATTTTGAAAATGCAGCCTTGTGAAATCATCACATCCACTTCCGCGATCAGTCACAAGGCCTGTTAGTGCTCTCTCCCATTAGTGCAATACAGAACGAAGCCTGCCTTAAATGAGACATCGACAACATTCGCAACACAGTTCCTTGAGGCTAACGAGGCAGGAGGAATGTTTGAAATGGTGATAAAATCATACAGTCCTGAAAAATACTGAGAAAAAAGGAAAATTCTTTCTTGTTATGAAAACAAGAAAAAATTAACTCCTCTCTGAGGAATGATACACCGCTGTTCAATTTGGCACTAACCAAGGCTGTGGAAGCACATAATATAATTACTCCAACATAATGATTAGCCAGTAATTAGCACTGGCCTATCTCACATTAGGATCCCAGCTTTTTGTAATAGGTTATTATCTTTACCTACATTAATTTAGTACAAAAGCTGAGACATGCACATCATGGCAAATAATTAGGACATGGATTTCAGCTCAGTACTTCGCAACAGCGCACGGCAGTCCAATAACCAGAACAGAATTTAATGTAGAACGTAAGGGCTCACTCACATTATCTATATACTAATTAATCATTTGTTTCTTTACCATTTAATTAAAAAGCTAACTGTTGCATACTGCCACGGGCAAGCAAACTACGCTTTTTTATTCCATGGAACAGTGTTTTTGGTTGTATCAGCCATATACCTCTTGATATATCTGGACGAGGGTTTATTGCTGCAGATGAGGAGGGGCAGGCAGGAGAGACACAAATCTGATTGTCTGCTGGCATCAGCTACAGCTGCAACAGCACAGGGGAACACTTTGTAATAGGGAACTTGTAGCTCTGATACTGGAGCTATGGTTGACAGGGTTGAAAAAGAGTATTTGTGATGCTAAGGAATTAAAAGAGGGTCATTGCTTCCAGATTTTGAAGGAACACTATGCACGGAATGTAAGTAATACACTTTGAAGGAATATGATGTAGGGAATTTCTTCCATCCCTCAGCAGCAATTCCTTTATCACTAAGGAAAATCTTCATTCTATCAGAGCAAACCTGGTTCCACTAAAATGCAAAATAACTTAATCACTACCACAAACTGCAAAGTCACAGGTGTGCACTGTGGTCATAGAATTTTCCTTTCTGAGCCTCCTCACTGTGACATCTTCCCCATTGTGTTTCTTAACAGATTCAAAAATATTCTGGCTGCCTGGAAATAACCACCATGTGCTCACAGTCGAGCAATCCTATTAAGATTTGGCATTATGAATCCCTCAGGGGTAAGTCTGCTCTACTACTGTTCTGTAGCATTTCTAACCTCTGATCCTTCGAAATGCAAGAAAACCTGGCCAAAACCCCAACTTTCCTCTTGTTCGTCATAAATAGTACAAAACACTGAGACCAACACACGCGAAGTGCCTGCTGCTGGTGATGCCAGGCTTTGTGACCAGGCACACAGGGACAGACATTCACTGAAATCTTCCAAAGGTTTTTGTTTGTTGAAGTGGGAGAGGACAGTATTTGAGTGTGGCACTCCCCACAACACAAACGTGCATTTTGAAGTGAGATTGGCACGTGGCAACTGAGATAACCTCCATTACTCATGATGCTTCACATTGCTGCGGTGCTTCCTGACTGATTTTCAGAGCATTGCATGAACATTTCTGCTAAGCCAATCAAGCTCCTGCCTCAAACACTGTGCCCTTATTTGGCTGTTCTTCCCTTCTCCTCTTCAGTATATGGGTCACAGATGCTCAGCTCTTTGTGGTTCTGTTACCCATGTGACTTACTGTAAGCAATGAAACTTATGATAGAACCTCGGCAGATCCTATTAATACACAAGGTGACAGGAATTCGTGACCCAGAAGAGGATCTATCATTTGCTGGCAAACTGTTTAAAACGACTCATCCTCCTAATGTAGCTTCTCTCTAAGAATAGAGCAGTACTGCAAACAAGATCTGTCAATTTGTCTTTCCTGCATTGCTGGTGCAAGTTTCAGATCCAGGAGCGATGCTCCCAAAGCATTTTCAGTGCAGCCACCCGAACGGTCACCTCTCTGTGACAGAAGGCCAACACGTGCAGGAAAAACTCATGTGGGAGATGCTAATAGCGACAATAATGAGCTCAACTACTGCAGAACAGTTTTGGCCCACATGCTAAGAGCCATCAAATTACATATAATTGCTGTAATGTGCTCAGTATTTATTTCTGAGGAACTGTTTTAATATTTGACATTAGGAGTTTCTATTATGATGCTAAAGAAAGCATTTTCACTGTGGTAAAAAAATGACACTTCTGATGACAATCTGTAAGTTCCATCCTGTCTGGTTTGTGTTTATCTCCACAAAGTGCAGGCACATTGTTCAGTCATCCCATGTTACATTTTTTTCCAAAACACTTTTTTTCCCCTCAAACAACAAAATGTCTGAGCAGGGGGAGAAAAAAATTACAGTGTATTTCCACTGTAGTGTATTTTTGTTATTGAAGAACAAGAATAAAGCTCCTTCCTCTAACTCTGCCATCAAGCCACCCAAGCCATCACGGGGAAAACCAGGCTGTCCTTATGCAGAAAGAATATGCTAATTGTATTCCTTCACCTAAGAATGCTGCTGTGTTCATTACTTTGCAAATATCACCAGACAAAATCTAGTTGTTATGTTTTGTGTAGGCTGGCTCCAGTTTTTTTTTGGAAATGACTAGTGGAAAACGCACAAGTTTTCAACCACTTCATTAGGACAAAAAGGTAATGACATTCCAGGTGACTATACTGCCTCCAAATCAATTTGAGATGCTCCTGTCCACATGGTTTCCAGGATTCTACCCATTGTTGCAGAAACCCGAGTTCCTAAAATGACTGCCAATTAAACAAATGGTGGACCAGCAGCCTGTCCGTCCTCCCTTTACACTGTGTCTGGATCACACAGGAGCTGAGGCTAAGGCTGGAGAACCACCAAACACCCACACGCTGCATTAACACTTCCCTAACTTTAACGGGTAAGAATTTGTCTCCTGGCCCACATATAAGCATATTCTTATTATGTAGTAATATTATTAATCATCCAGTCAGTGCTCTAGTCCTTCAGCTGCCTAGTTCTTCTCTTAACCACTTCTGTGTTCTGCAATTTCCTCTAACAGAAAAAAAACTGGCATGAAAAAGAGATGCATTGCACATACACATGCTCTCACCCGACTGGGTGAGTACTGATATAGTGGTCACACGACTAGTGAGTTTGGAGATGCTTTCTCTGGGTAAGCTGAGATACCAAAGGTGGAGCTTATCTCTCAGAAGGCAGATATTGTGTCCTTCCAAAGCACCAGGTGCCTTTGCAAGTGTCTGTCAGAGACAAAATGGGACCTGCCTTACCCCAGATTTCTCAACCCTTTTTAAAGTCTTGGTTTATGCTTTGCTGGTCACTGTCAAAAAGATCAGCCTGAAAAGTTCTCACTCTCAGATTTCAGCAGTGGGAAGTGTTCCGCACTGTTCTGCTCTCTCTGCAAGGAGGTGGTGAGAAATATCAGCAGCTCCCAAAAAACACATTTGCAAATTATGATCTGGCTCTAGGACAGCCCAGGCACAGCAACATTTCTTGTTGCAGTCCATTTAGCATGACACTGCAAGCTGTAGGAAAACAGGCTCTGGAAGTTCATTACCATCAGGATCCAGCTAAAAATATTTGGAATAGGTCCTGAAATAATTACAAGAGTGTGTGAAAAATATTACAATTAACAGGAACAAGTTGGTGAAGGCTTTCTTTCCTGTTCACCTCCACAAGATATATGAGCCTTTTCTGAAAAATATCAGCAGCCTTCAAAACCTGCCAAATGATATTATGAAAAATTAAAACTAGACTCTCATTCAGACATTATTAAAGCAAATATATAAATTCCTCTCACTATGTGGGAGTCACTGTCTTGTTCCCAATGGTGACACTTCTTCAGTACATCGTTTTTCATCTATCTTGACATTGCTCATTGCTTTAAAGATGACTGGCATCTAAAATACAGCCCAGTTAATCTCACTAAATTTTGCCCTATCCATTCATCGTGCAGCTTTGTTTAATGAAATCTGAACTTTTTTTAGCAGGGCTGCAAAACCATGACTGATGAAGTCTTATTGGAGTCTCAGCACTGCAACACATGGTGATGAATGCTAAACAGTGAATAGGTGAGGAGGAGAATGGGATTCTGTTTTTCAGGGGCCACACTCTTGCTTTCCATGTGAGAGTAATGTAGTGGGTTCCCCCTCTCTACTTAAAAATTCTATTTTGGACAGATTGAAACATTAAAAAAAAAAAAAATCAACCCAAACTCCAAACTCTGTCAAAGCAGATGAATACTGGTGAATGATTTCTGAGCTTCCCACATCTCAGGGACAATTTTTTCCCCTCTGACATTCAAATTTTCAGTCAGATGGCAGTGGACACCCAGATCACATGTTTCTGTGATTCGAATCCACAGAGAGAAAAGCCCTTGCCATGATGGTGAATGCACCAGTATCAATTTCCTCAGCTTTTCTATTAAAAAAAGAAAAAGAGGGAATGCATTAAGCATCCCTGTCATCACAGTCAAACACTCAGAACATCAGTAGAACATGATGTCTAGGGGAAAACATAGGTTGAGGAAACTGCTTTAAATGTTCACATAAGTATTAGCCAAGTTTCCTTTGCTGTGGCTCATACTGATAAACCCACTTTCAGCAGAGTAGGAAGGAAGTGATGATGCATGCCATCGTTTGCAGCTGAGTCCAGCAGCAGCAAGGTGAGGTCTGGATTGCACACAGACTGCCAGTGTCCAAAACAGAGCGTGGATGGAGCAGTTCTCTACCCACACAGTACTAATTCACATGCAGAGTCACTGAGAGCTCATAGAATCCCAGAGTTGAACCCTGCCAGGTAGCCAGTGAAAGGCTCCTTTGGACAACTCTTTGGAGAGTGACAGCTGCTGTAATCCATTGAGGTGAGGATGATTTATACCAGCTAAGGACCTGGCTCATCATGTTCATCATTTCTGAAAGCATTTACAAAAGCTATCAAACAGTATGGCAGGGCACTGAAAAGGGCTTTTATCTTCAAAAGGCTCTTTCCAGAAGGAAGCTGTAATAGAACATATAGCTGTGATACATTCACTGCTCAGTAAATATTAATAATTACAGATATACTGTGAAGTTTTAGTAATTTTAAAAAAATGTATCGGCTCACAACACAATCTATCATTTCAGGTCTAAATCCCTTGGCAAGAAATCAATGCAGCACGAGTCATGACCTTGAATACATCAGTCTCTTAGAAGGAGCTGAAGAAATTGTGGTAATACTTGCTTAAATAATTCCAGCGCTGTGTAGCACTTGTAAAAAGCCAGGAGCTCTTGCACTGAATCCCATAACTAAAGAATGGGCATCTTTTCTTTGTCTGGACTTGATTACATACCAAACAGACCCTGCATACACATGGCCCAGCTCCAACATGTTTCTCCTGCTGTGCTCCCTCCTTCTCAACAGATATGCAGTCCTGTGCCTTATATACTGTAAGAATCCTGACAGGTATCTCCAAGAGACCGGAGAACAGTCAACCATTGAGTCCCACAGGAGGATGAGAGCTGCGGAGTGGTCAGACATCTGTGACTTTAACTTTGACTGCAGCACCAACAGACTGACTGAACAGGAAGGGTCAGGCTTGCATGTTTTATCTTGCCATGCTGAGCAACTTGTTGCTGTGCTATTGTATTTCTTCAGCCTGTGTACAGCCTTAGGTATTGACAGCTACCTCTACACATTCTGAATACTTAAGTTAACCCAAGGCTACAGGAAATGGCAAGGAGGCCCTGCAAGGGCAGCCAAGTGGCACTATCCAGCTAGCTGAAATACTTTTATTTTAAATAAATTAGCTGGCTGCCTTCCACAGAGGTAGGGAAGGGTAGCCACTCAAATGCTCTCTGCCCTCAATCTTTTTGTGTGTGTGTTCAGTTTTGGATGGCTGTTCTACAAGACCTGAGTTGCTCAGGCTTGCTGACAGCCATTCAATAACACAGCTAAATCCGTCTGGATGAGGGATGCCGAAGAATTAGATTTCTATTTCGGAGGTGGAACTTTTAAGGTAAATTTGTTACTGCAATGTTACTGGGAAAAGGAAGGTCTTTTTCCAGTAACATTGGGAAAAGCCCAGAAAATGCTGCTTGGAGAAAGGATTGCAGGCTGGCAACTAGACTTCTGAGGATCTGCAACTCATCATTTGGGCAACCTGAGCGTGTTACTGGACCTGTATCCACACTTCTCTTCTCTGTGTGTTCACACCTACCTGACAAGTGTTACCTTTTTCAGGAATTTTTAAGTTTAAGTAATGAAGCTCTTACTAGTGGAAACTCCAACAATTTTGTTCTGTTGTATTTCCCATCTCTGCCAATTTTTAGTTACCTCTAGCGTAAGTTACTTGAACATCATGAACTGTTAAAAGGAGTCCTCCTCATCTGCTGCTGTTCCAATTGTGAGTCAGTGATAAACATTCACAGAGTGTTTCATAGATTGTGACAGTGGAAGGAAATTTCCTACACTATGGCTGACATAAAGGCAGTGATTACTATAATGCATCTTGCTAAGTAAATATATATCAGAGCAGCTGTTTTGGAATTTGGCTTAGCAGTTTCACAGGATCAGTTTAGTAAATCCTAGAGCAAAGATCTCTCTTTTTGTTTGCATTGAATCGATATAGGAGGCCCCATTAGAGAGAGCCACTTCTCTCATATAAACCTTATATACAGCACAGTGGATTTTAGGTTTTCTTGATATTTTTTAGTTTCTTATTATTTAACACAAAGATATAAGCCCTGCCCCAGTGAATAAAAGAAAATGAAGTCACTCCAGTCAAACATTGGGACACCTTCCACCATTAAAGAAAATTATTTGTGAATTTGGATGGAAACTCTTTCTGTTTGCTATTGCCAACATGAAAAGATATGCCAGAGGAGATGTCCAGAGACATCTGCTTTCGTTTCTCCCCTCTTCTGATAGCACTAGATGGATTTTTTCCACCCTCAGACACAGAAATTAGTATCACACACATGTAATAATGGAAACAAGAACTAGGATATGAACTGGAGACATTTTGGCCTCCAAACAATAACTTCTCTGGGTGAACTAAATGCCTTTGACTCAGTCAATAGAACATTTCTATCTATAGAGGATAATCACACCCTCCAGCAAAAATGATAACAGATGTTACGTTTGAGCTGGGAAAAAAGATGATGGGAAGGTGGACACATCAAATTACGTTACTTTAATATACAGTTGTTAGGCTGGGGGTAAAAACAAGGGCCAAACTCTACACATGATTTCAACAGCATATTTCTAAAAGGTACAAGTCTGAAAGAAGAGGCAGGATTAGTGTTTTATTATAGAAGCACAGGCATATACTACTAATTTCCTCCATTAGACTCTCATCCCTATTCCCAGGGACCCAGTACTGCAAAATAAGCTGCCTGAAATACTGTTTCTGTAATAGAGCTCAAAGCTAAATGTCAGTTGGGGCTGATCATGAATACAACTCTTTTTTTTTTTTCCTTTCCCCTTTTTTATAGCAATCTGAAGAGCTGGAGCTGTATGATTTGACACCTGACACACTGCCTGTGGGTACAACTCTCTGGGGAGCTCACGTGTTGCCTCCTGCCGAAAGCCAATGTTATGTACTGCTGCCCTAGAACCCAGTTTCCCTTTGGAAAGAATATAATTTTTGATGCCCTGTCCGCCTGACCAAGAGCAGCTTCAAGGCCAAGGTCTTCTCAATTAGAGCATCAGTTCCAGAAACTCTGTTCGTTCTTATTTTAAGGATTCCTTCTTTATATCATCCTTCTATATACTTCATCCTTACATGCTGCAAGGGAAAGAAAGCTTCTTTATCAAGCCTCTGCTCTTTTCAAGTGCTGTAAGGAGGTTCCTTCCAGTGTTCACTGCTCTTAGTATTTCATGTCTTCAGATGCGTTGGCTGAAGATACAGACACGTTTTTTCATCAGCAGTGTTTCCCAAACCAGCACTAACAGCCTCACCATTTAGGCTGAAGGTTAAATCTAAGTTACAGGGAAACATGAAAAGGAATCTGCCCAAGCTGTCTACATTGGAGATGATCCTGCCTTGTGACTTGACTCTGATGAATAAATCTTCACAACATTTAATAAGAAGTGAGCAGTAAAATCATTAAAACAGAGGAGCTTGGCTGGGATTCTGTAACTTCTCTGATCTTTTTTCTGATGGATGCGGGAGTCTGGCTGGTAATCCACACATTTTAAACAATTCAGACATGTGTCATGTAGTGCTAACCTGAAGCACCAGTGTAAAATCTCCTGATGAAGGAGGGGTGACAAGTTTGCTTCTTATAGATCCTTCATAAGACAGACTCACTATCTACATTCATCGCTGTTTTAATGCAGTGACATTTATAAGGCTGAGAATTCAGCTCATTTTCTGGATTTTAAGATCCAGATTTTTCTGCTGGTATGGTAAAAGGAAACGGTTGAAGTCAGTATGCTTATGTCTCACTTGTTAAGGGTACAGTGAATCTCTGTATGTCTGACAGTATGCAGAACTGGTAATTAAAACAATATATCAGCTTTGGCCTTTTCAGGAGGAGTTGAGACCACTTCTCAGATAGAGAAATAGTCCTGTGATTCTAAGACAGGTGGTAATTGTAGACTTACAGGATAGATCACTTCTATGATCTACTCACTCTATGGTCTTGGGTAATTAATGAAACCTCTTTGCCTGTTTCCTGTGCGCAGATTAAGCAAAATGACTTTCTTTTTGTGTTCATTTTGCTGTAATACTATTGCGTAACCTCTTTAACAAAGGCTTCTCTCTTAGCTTCAGAGCTACCTTACACTGCAGATGATGAACGCCAGGTTTTGGAAATTATAAGCAAAGGGCAAATTGCACCCCAGAGCCTTTCCTCTTTTGAATACTTCAATTCAAAACTGGCCAATAGTTAAAGTACAAGCTCACCAGCAAGCCCCAACACCCAAATGCAGTGTGTGTCCAAATGGAGGGGCTGCCAATTCAAAACAAAGCTGGTCTCTGCCAGTTGCCTAACTGTGTTGCACAACTTTTGCACAGAAGCTGACACTCAAGAAAGCCTTGAAGACCAAATCAATAGGTGGTTCATCTCTTGACAGCTTTTCCCTGAGGTTTAGATCAATGCTAAAGATAAAGCCCGAGCTTTAAGGTTTGGCAAAGCAATTGGTTTGGCATCAGCATTAGGTGTTTGCCTGAGTTCATTAATGGGCTATCTTTTACTGAGTAACTACAACATCCCACACTTCCTGAAGGGGGTACAAAGCCATATTCTCTTTATATTATTCAAGCTTGAAAAGTTCCTAATGAAGGATGAAGAAGATCAGTGCATATGAGGACAGACAGCGTGTGCTAAAGTGGGAGCCCTGAGAAGCAAACACATGGTGTATTTATCCCATACACTGTTTCAACAGTCTGGCAGTGCTAATAATAACTTATTTTTTAATAAAAATACCATCAAATCGACAGTATTACATTTTCAACTCCTCTAATTTCAATTTATGTCTCCCAATGCCTTGGAGTATATTCAATTTTTTTGTTAGGACAGCTAGAGTACACAAACACAATATAAGCACCATTCATAAATGTAACTCTGGGCTATTATCCTTGTGCTACAACAAACCTCTTCTGGACAAACCTTAATGATCACTGCAGCAGAGGTACAACTCATTCCAGGGAAGTCATGACCTCCTAAGACCTAAGAAGTGGTATTCCCCTTAATTGAATCAAGGATTGGTTTTGACTGATTCAGGAGCAAAGCTGTGGCAGCAGCCACCCCTGGCTGTGCACCTTGCCTTGAAAGAGAATTTAATAAGCAAAAACTGCAGAAGAAGGAGATGAAACCCCAAAGTTCTGAAGGTGGAGGCTCTAGCAACATCTGATTCAGGGATTGAGTTCCAATTAGCCCGTTGATTAAACTAAATACAGATAATGAGCCATGAGAAGAATCCAGGGGTTTTGACATGTCTGTCAGGTGGTGCACCCCGCCCCCCCCATTTAGTGGCAAAAATCGTGTAGCTCCATCAATGTCTCTGCAACTTTGGCAATTTATACCAATGGCAAATTTTGTCCCTTGCACTCAAAATGATGAATTCTATATTTCTCCAGCTTAAAATAAAAATTATCCAATTGGTTGGATTGTAAAGGCAAGATACCTACTTGTAAACAGTTAAGTTTTGCTTGAGTAAGATGTGTAAGGGCCGGCCTTGCTGCATTTCATTCGCTTAGAATGCATTTGATGATCATAATAGATAATTGTGCTGCCAGGATTACATCAGTTGCTGCAATTTGGATGGGGTCCACCTCTCCTTTCATGGACTGAAATGTGTGAAATTCAACTGCTCTGGTGAAGTCTTAATTTTATACCAGTTTACTTACAAACATTGAAAAGAAAATAAAATTTAAAATGTGCAAAAGATTAAAGCACTCTTGTGTTAATGACAGCCATCTGCTTGTTTCTTTTCCTTTTTAAAGCATTTTCAATAGGTGGAAATGAAAGACTTCAGACACATTTTCATGTCTTGAGCCTCAGCAACAAAAAAAAAAAACCAGAAAAGCACACTCATCATCTTCAGTCAGCAAACTTGTACTAAGAAATTGAGCCTCATTCCAGCTTGCTTCAGGGCCAACCTTAACTGCATCATTGATGTGAAAGCGGCTTTACCCCACAGAAAAGCCTCACTTTAACTGTGTTACTATGTCTGAACATCTTCCTCTGCTCACAGGTTGGTCATTACACATTGCTCAGTGTGAGAGGATGGCCAGTATCAACTGATGCAGAGCAGCCAGTCCACATGCTAACTCTTGGCAAGCAGGGACAGTGGGTGGCTCTGCTACCACAGTGTAGGGGCACTAGTCTTTGCCACTACATCACCAGGATATTGTGATATCAGAGGACTCTGGTCATATCAAGTTGTGTTTAAACTCTCTGAATACAAAGTCAGTGAAAAGAATTTACACATTAGTGCACCACTGGAGCTTCAGCCCCAGCCTACAGAGCAAACCAAGAAATTAAATGGTTATTCCTCACTTCAAACAATTTCCAGATGCCAACCACACATCAGCCATCCATACAGACAGATTGATAGCACTGCTTGGAATTACATCACAGTAGAGACATGCTTAACATTCAGCCAAAGGTGTCTCTAATCAGATATAAGCTGCAAATGACATGTCTTAGCAATCAACTGATCAAGCAAACAATTACTGATTTTTTTGAGGAGGGATTATTTTACCAGTCTCTCCTGGTATAATTTAATGAATGGTGAAAAACAGAAGTGATGAGCTGGTGACAGCCACCTGGAGAGCTGCAAAAGCAGTTCCATCACACATTGTCACATTCTGGTCTAAGATTTCCTAGTGGTCTGATGTGAATTAACTCCTTAAATAATCAGGCAGCCAAGAACCAGAGAAAAATAAACACAATTTGTAGTGTCGTCACATACATAAAGGAACTCTTCTATCCTCACTGAATATTGCAAAGTTTAAAGTAACCCCAAGATGCCTACAATAACAAAGACTAGAGGACTCTTAAGAATCTTTCTGTTTTGTAACAACTGCTACCTATACTCTGTTGTATAACTGGATTTGCAGATTTTAGGACTGTTGACATAAAGTTCCCAATGTATCATAATTAGAGCAGCATCTGTGCTAAACTCACATATGCTGTAGCTCAGGGAGAATTAGAAGAATATTTCCAGGGCTTTAAAGACCCATTTTCCACACAAGCCCATTTGGACAGTATCATAACACTCTCTAAGGACTGACAACAGAGCGGCATTTTCTAAGGAATGCATACTGATATTGGAAGGACAACAAAGATCCGGGAGCAACACCTCAGCATTGCTTGTCACCTGTTTTTCACTTGGCTTTAGGCAATGGCTTTTGCCATGTTTGCTAGTATCTACCAAACAAGAACAAATCCCTCCTAAGAGGCATCCTAGGGCATGCTGAAAGCAAACTGGTTTACATGCAAATACTAATCTTTTGCATAAGTTTATTCCTACTGAAAGCTTTGTTCAGACCTGTTGGGACAACCAACAATCATGTATGGATTGCAGTGGTGGCCTGCTGTGTGAGGTGTCACTGACATGGAAACAAGCACCAGGAGCAGAAATCAGAAGAATAAAATGACTGCATTCTTTAAAGTATACAGATGATGTAAATCCTTTGAACATTCAATATTTGCAGTCGCATTCAACCTTTTATTTTTTTTTCTTCCTTATATTCAACTTGGCATGAATAGCTGCCTAATAAATTAACAAAACCTTGATTTGACAAGCTTTCCCCCAGTTGCATTACAATGTCAAGTACCAAGGCCACTGCCTTCAGCATAGCCTTGACCATTTGTCATTTTCTTGTAATTAATTACAGCTCTCTCAACCAAGGCTGCTACAGAACTGATAAGGCTATTACAGAGCTTTCAACAATCATGGTCTATGAGATTTTCACTCTCTTCATTGTTTTCCAAGGGGGCATTGCCCAATGTTTTGGATGCAAAATGAGTTTAATCATTAATAGGAATACAAAGCCCAATTCAACTCTCCAACTTTTTTTCACTTCTCCTGTTTTGCTAAGTGGCTGGCGTAGCCTCAAAATGTGCAGCACTTACCCAAGGTCTGCTGGATCGGTACCGGCTTGAGTCAAACTCTGGAATTTCCAGTTTGTAGGAACCACAGGTATTTCAGAACTTGCAATACTTTTCTCCTTTAGGGTTCTCAGGTAAAAGACACCTGCTAAAAAAGAAACAAACCTGTGTTGGAAATTTCATAACCTGATGTTTTCTTTTGAATTTCATTTTATATGTTTTGGTTGGCTGTATCTATTAGTTTTTTACATCATCTCATGACGCAGATGTCTTCTGCCAAGAATGGAGTTAAACAATTTTGAACAGGACATTCTCCTACAGCTTTAGTGAGACTTCTCAGTTGCCCTCCCACATATTTACCTCATTTTAACTTATTTACTCATTTTAACACTGTTATCTTGGTATTTGGAAGAAGATTGCTCAAGGAAAGTAATTCCTACTCACTTATGAATATATCAATTATGAGATACTCTTTGCATTACAGCAACACTTGCCAGTTCTAGCCAAGACTGCAGTCACAGCCACTAGATCAACTCTTTGCCTAAAGATCTTGAGATTTACATGAGGCAAAACACAAGGTTTTACCTTTAACAAAGGCAAAATAACACCATATATGGGCAAAATTCTGTTCAGCTGAATAGAAGCAGACCTGGACAGAGAAACCAGGTCTCTGTTTCAGCACTTAGCCTACTAATCCAAACAGTTGGTCATGACCTTCACCAGAACGAAACATGCCAGCCAGGTTTCCTACAGCACAGGCTATGATCACCTTTCTTTTTCTCAAACTGAGCCACACTTTGAATATGTTGTGAACAAACTTCCAGTGCAACACTTCAAGAACTAAGATTTCTTTTACTTTTATTACACAATTAGGTAAATTGGACAGATGTTCACTTTATTTTCCTTCTCTTTACTGCTGGCATCTATCTGTGTCTCTTCTTGCTAGCCTGTTCCTTTCAGCTTCCCATGTTGCTCACTTGGGTTACTAATTGTTCTGTTTTTGCTGCAATGCCCACAGCTATTGATCGTGCATGGTGGGAATTTGTGATTGAGTTCTGCAGCAACGTAAACACGAAATCTGTCAGGGAAGGTGCTTCTCTCTCTGGATTGTGTCCTGACCTCGAGAAGCAGGGCAGATGGGTTCAAGGACCTACTTACACTACAGCACAACTCGCCCTTGTCTCTACTTTGCAAGGACAGATGTTCAACTACTGATACTTTCACAACAGGGTGTGGATACATCTGCCTTGTTGTTAGGCATCCTGAATTAATCAAATTCCGGCTATTTTCAGCACAATATTTATTTACAGGTGCATTTGTAAGACTATAAATTCACTTCTAGACACTCATACGTGTATTATAAATAGCCTATTAAAAATAACACATTTTAGACAGCTCTTCCTATTTCTGGAAAGCTTCATTCTAAGAAAAGTAAAGGATCAAGCTTGGATTGAAACATAACCATTAACATCAGGGAAAATACTACAAGCATTCAACACAAATATGAAGTTCTTGTCATTTATAATTCTATGCCTGGACAAGTTATCTGAATGATAAGACTTGTGGCCAAGTAACAGAAAATATTTTCCATGACAGCTTGTAAATGCTTTTGTTTTCTTCCCTAAAGCTTTCCATGGCAGTATTTCCAGATGAAAACACCCCCCCCCAAAAAAAAAAAAAGAAAAAAGAAAAAAAAGGCAAATATTAACCTTTGTTGAGAAAAGCTTGCTTTTATCTAATAAATTATGTTCTTACCTTTTTGTGAGGAAGATGGAATGTTTCCTAAAAAGCATAAATCCTCCTATTGAGTTATTTCAAAAGCTTAATCTTATCTAAAAATATTATTTCTCAGTGAGAATTAAAGAGATGACAGACCTTTTACAAGCCTGTCTATAAAGGAAGAAGAGGTAGTTAGTGTAGCAAAACACACAAATAAGAGCGACCTGAAATCTTATCTGGTCTGTTGTGGCAAAGAATTTTTCATTAAGTTCATTAAGCTCGTTTCATTGTCTAGTTGCTACCACACTCTAAAGTTTTGTTTGCTACATGAAAGCAACAGCAAATACAAGAGTGCTGCAACACCAAACCTTCTTGATCTACAGCCGAAGTTTCTTCTAGACTCCGGCCACGCAGGGTGAAGAGACTCTACACAATGGAAACTCACTTTCTGAAGTTGTACTTTGACCAGTGATTGCATTTGATGTTTTCTCTTTTGGGTAGAAGCATTGTTCAGTGTTGTAAAGGGACAAAGTTCTGCTGCCACTGAATTTATTGGCAAAACTGCCTTTGAAAAGGACCAAACCTTTGACATACAACATTGCACATTTTGTGCAACAGAACCACATTTCTTCTGTGCACCCCTGGATATCTGCCTTTTCTCTTAAATCCCCGTTCCACCTATTTCGAGTAATCTCTCTCTCATGAGACTCCCTGTGAGACTTCAGGCAGTTTGCACATATTTAGCAAAATCTTCCTCCCCAATTAATGTTTTGTTCTGCCAATGTTTTGGAAAAGTGACTGAAAGATCAAACAAAGAAGCGTTTATAAGATTGTCTCCCATACTACTGATTCTGTGTGAGTATTATCTATTATGTCAAAGTATCCCTCTGCTTTTAAAGGGAACCCAATATCAAGATAAACACACATGGTGGTTTAGTCCCATAGACACCTGCTATTATCCAGCATCTCCAAAGACAAGTAATTTCAGTTTTAAGGAACAGTTAAGCCTGACATGAAATCAGAGTTGCTAATGGTTACTAAAGCATTTTTGCACTAAGGCTTTATCTTACGGTGTGTGAAAATGCCCTGCTAGAAAGAGCTGTTCTTGAAAGGAAAGGGGTGTCCTATCATGCACACAGAAAAAACACCATGAAGACACAAATATCATGGAATTTGTTTTGTTTGATAAGAAAAAGTGTGCAGCAGGACTTTCAGGGTTTTCTCTGGTTTCATAACTAATTACTGGATCAATAAAGAGAAGCATCTTTTCAAGGGGACCAGCCCCTTGGTAGCAACTGTACAAAGTGTAAATTATGTTTATCTCAGTTTCAGGTCAAGTCCCTGAGATTTGGAAGGCTCTCTGCAGCTCAAAAGGTGCTGCTCTGTTGGTATTTCTAAAAGATTATGCAGCCAGTGGCTTTAATCTCAATCTTCAAGGAACAGCCTGTAATGCAGGCACTGTTTTGTATATCCAGCGCTCCTCCTCTACTGTGGGTGTTCGTGGTTTTCTGCACTATGACAGGATAAAGCATTAAGTAGGAGTCTTCCAGTTCTTTACCACCAAAATGGTTTCTTCTTTGGAGTTACTGGTGGTACAGATTGCATAGCTTGAAAATGGAAAAGTTTATTTTGGTGGCAGCCACATTTTTCCAAAACTAAGCAATGAATGACATCAAGAAAATTTGACTTGTCAGAAATCAAAAGCCTGCCCAGTAGTCAACATTTCATTTGGTACCGTGTCTAGCCTGTATTTCTAGCACTTCAGAGCTCCCTTGGTGTGGCTAAATCCCCAATATTTCCAAGCTGAGGGCTCTTTCAGATTTTTCTGAAGTGCTATGTAAAGTCTCACCCATTACTCAATCCTCTTTTTAGTATTCAGAATTCCACTGTCTCTGGTGCTAAGATCCTTCAAACATTTGTGTGCTGTTATGTCTCTCTGCAGCCACTGCTCAGCCAAACTACATGTATTTCCCTCTTTTAATGTTGCCTTTTATATGAGTCCCTACAGCTCACTCTTCCCTCTGAACTACCTTCAACATTCAATACTTCTTTCTGATTCCAGAAACCTGACAGTGTTGGAGTTGGATTCTGCTTCCAGCAGCAGGAACATTCTGTACCGAGATATTCTTGTGATTTCAACTATTTCTATGAGCATATTTAAAAAGTTTTATCTCTTGCACATCTATTTTTGGTCTCAAACTTGTCTCTGAACAGTAAGCACTGCTATGTAATTACTTTAAATATCTGGTCTAGATGAGCTAGAGGCACAAAATCCTCCGAGGGGAATGGGACTGGGTGAACAACACAAGAGCGGGTGCCATTCCGACTGGAACGTTACGTCTGTGCCAGTACTCCTCAAACACATCCATCTACCCCAGCCAGCAGTGCACTGAGCGTTTCAGAATTGACTTTAGAATGCACAAGATTGTTTAGTTACTTTATCACATCATCATCCAAGCTGCAATTGAAGTAGGAGACACACAGTAAAAAGGAGCAGAAATAGGAGGGGTAGGGAGCACAGTTTTCATCCTGAGCCTGATGAACTGTTTATTTTATTTGCAATTTTGACAGCCACTGGGTCCCGAAGGCTAAAAGCCACTTTGCCTAGCTCCATAAGTCTCATATTTTGGTAATAATCTCTCTCTCTTCAAACTCCTACAGAATCATATGTGGCCAGACAAAAATTTTGATAAGACTTTTCCAGAAAATGAACAATTCTGATTCTGTATCAGGAGAGTGATATGAAATTTCAAGAATGGCCTGTTCTGCCAAGTTTCACATTCGAGTTACTTTTGAAAATTCAAAAATGCTTCTCCCGAAACTCTGCTAGTGAAATTTATGCATTTTTCTTTGAAATGATCTTGAGTTTCACTTTGACTTACTCCAATTTTAATGTAAAAAAAAGCAAGAAATCATCGTCAAAGTAAGAATTCTCAGAACAGAACGTCATCTATAAAAAATGTTTAAATTTCCTGAATGCAGCATTAATGAAAAGACTAAACCAGTCATTTTCACCCTGAATTTCACAGTTGGCCACAAGGAAATGCTTCCATTTCCATTCTCCTCCACTCAGGCCCTCTGTGGAAGATGCCATAAGTAGCATGTATGCCTAACCTCTAATTTTTTCCTCCAGCACCACCACCTGCCAACGCTGTAAATTCTAACACAACAAACAAATGTATTTGTCACAGCTGCATTAAGATGTCTCCATGCTGCCTACATGGTTTGTTATTAAAGAATGAGAAATCTTAATGCTGGATTAAATCTGCTGTTGTCTGAACAATCTACGACATTATATTTATTTCTGCTAACCCTGATTAAATGTATAATGAGACCTGTAAGAATTATTCTGCTGATTAACATTCTAGTGACACCCCCATGAACCCAGGCTGTCAGTGAATGAGCTGGTGTACTGGAGCAGTTTGACTCTGCTGGTACACCATGGTGGTAATTTCAGAAGGGCTGGAAAATCAGAAATACTTAATGACAGATACAATCACATTCAGCTCTTAGTGAGGTTTTCTTGAAACACACAGGGAACAAAATGTTTGAATACACTGAAAGACCAATAATACATAAAACCTTTCATAAACCCTTTCCGACATATAACGAGAAGGTAAGCAAGTTAAAAATATAATTATTCTCACACCCACTAAAACTCTCTAGGACAGGATTAGGTGTTGGAGTCATGACACGGTCATGGTTCCTTAAGACTGAATACTGAATATTATTTCGTCCTTTCTTATGAAAATTGCAGTGAGATTTAGTCTAGAAAATTATCCTTTATCTAAATGCTTATGAATGAGCTGAAAGAAAAACAACCCTTTTCCTCTGTAGCCATTAATTTCGGGAACTTGTAGCCCTAGCAAAGGTGTGCTGGAGATGAATAAAACGATGATGAGTTTCTCAAGGGCTCAAGTTCTTCTCTGGCAACACCACTTTGTTCCCAGTGACACTTTCCAGCTGTGTAGCCAAAAAACAAATGTGGCTTCACCTCAATTAGGTATCAGTTTGGGAGACAACCCATTCCAAAGATGTGGCTTTGTTCAGTCTTTAGAGGACACTAAAGACATCTTGTTCATTTTTTTCATTTTATACCTTGTTTGAAGGAGAGAGAAAACATCAGATAGTAAATAAAGACAGTGTCAGAGTCTGCAGTGTATGTAGAAAGAAATTCTACAGTTGGTGAATTACTAAGCATGAATTGCCTGGAAGCATTTTATGTGGAGCCTATTCTTGGTAAACTTTTAAGGACAAATGTCTTGCACTTCAAGCTGATGTTACTCTGCAATGCAGGAGAAAAAAAGACATTGCTGAGCCACAGCTTGGTCAAGCTTTACATTTCAAGACAGCTGTTTCCTTGAGGATAACTATGTAAGTACCTTTTTTTTTCTGGACAAGGGTTATTCAGCTAAAGACTGCAAAACCTCAGTGAAAGACGAGAGGATTTTGTATGAAAAGGTAAACCTCAACACCATACACCCCCGGGGGCATAAATTGTCTTGCCTCCAGAGGAGCTAACAGCAGTTAAGACCAACAGTCTGAATGTAACTCTTGGAAAAATAACACAGTAGGATTAATTTGCAATAACCTTGTATTAAATGAGTTTAAATTCCTTTCTTATGTCATTGGATGTTTTATATTTTACCAGAGATACATTCACAACTGGTATAGAAAACACCTCATCTGTCACAGTGCCAAGACAAGAAATCTCAAACATCCTTGTTTCTACTAACAAAGTAATTTGCAGGAACAACTTACAGTAAATGTAGAGCTACACGTATAAGGTCATGCACACGTAAATACATTTATGGGAACATCTGTGTGGGGCAAATGGAAGACAAGCAAGTCAGTCTGGAAATTACCATCACTTTGTAAACTAATGACACAAAATATTTGGGAACTTTGAAGACAGGCATGACTGGACATGAAGTTAACCCAAATAAACTCATTCTGCAGCATGAACAAAATTCAAAAGGTAGTAGTTGAATATACATTAATGTGTAATTAATAGTAATTTGTACTTATTTTTAAACAGATACAAGATATTAAAAATATCCAACAAATTATCTATTTCAGTTAATACTGTGGCACTGTCACTGACCCAGGAAAACTGGTATCAGATTTTGGGTGCCTCAAAGACATGCTGTCAGGGTTCTTTTTATCGATTTGTGCAGAGAAAGCATCTGCTAAAATAATAATTAAAAAAAGAAGCACAACTGCACAGTTTCACCAAGAATAGATCTCAACACGCTCTTCTCACAACTCTCTGTAGGAAGACAGAGGAGGAAGGAAGGAAGGAAAGTAATAGGTATTTAATTATATCATAAAAACATCAGCTGACACAGCCAGTAAACGTGCCACCTCAAGTACCATGTCTTGACAGGTGCATCTTTGGAGCTCATGAAAGTCCAGATCATGAGCAGAGAAAAGGCCAGGTAGCCCAGCTCAGGACACAGTCCCCACCACAAAGCTCAACCACGTGTTTGTTTCATACTTTACAGCCAAACATTTTCAGCCTGAAGGCTCTGAACATAAACAGGAACTCCCCTGGCAGAGAAGCAGTGAGCTCAATTATACCTTAACTTGTGAAACTCTCCCAGCCTCTGCTCCTGGATGGTTATTGGCTTTGTCTTTGAGTTTTGGTAGGTGTACCCAGAGACACTGCTCTGAACTCAGCACCTGTCATCAACCACAAAACCTGTTCTCAGCTCCAGCTTCTCTGATAAATGGCAGCTCAGTGTGAGCCCACAGTGCTCAAGTATCAATGCCAGCAGCTGAGGGGTTTTAATTAAACCACTGCACATCTTATCTAAAAAGACAGAAAATTACACCCAGTAATTTTAATACGTACACTCAGTACTGGATGCTCAGTTGAGTCAAAATCCCCCTGAAGAGCTGTAGCTTTTGAGGAAGCAGCAAGCCTAAGACCCTCACCACTGCTATTTAGCAGCCCCTTCAGCTGGGCTCAGCCAATCCTGCTCTGTCTGGGGTCAGGTTTCACTCTGATCAGGTGATTGTTCCTGCCATTTCCTGCCCTGCTTGTAGCCCAGGCAATGGAGAACAGCAGAGTGCAGTGGGACCAATGTGATCCTGCTCTGGCAGAGGGATTGGGCTAGATGATTTTTTGAAGTCCTTTCCAATCCTTAATGTTATGTGATTCTGTGATTCTGTGGGATGTCCTGAGTGAGCATCTTGTCACAGGACTCCCTTAGCACTCAGTGATTCTTGAAGCTACTGAAAGAAAATAGAAATTCCTTTTGCTGTTGCTCGGTGACCATGAAATTTCATAAAGTGGAAGATTTTTGTCTCACATGTAGGGTCACCCATGTCTTACGAGCCTGGCTTTGAAGATTTTGTGTTTTCTTCACATGCCATGTCTGCGTGGAGGCATCATGTGCGTGGGATTGCTGAATGAATGTTCTTTCATCACAGCCAGGCTGTGCTGGCTGATGACTGGCAGCCTCCTGCACTGTCCTGCAGCATCCTCTGCTCTGCACAGTGTTCGTCTTGTACCCACTGCATCCACTGTCTGTATAATAAAGGGGGCTTTCCTTTTTTATATTTCCCAGAGGCACAGGAGTGTTTTTTAATACCTCTCTGAGCCCATCATATTACAGAAGTGATACTCATTTTCATTCAGCCATGTCAGAATGTGATTGCTCTAGATTCTGGGCTGTGGAATGCAGCTGGGGCTTTGTGCTACGTAGATCCAGGCTGCATGTCTTAGCTTCAGCAGTGTCTCGTCAGCTAAATAAGCAGAGCAGTGAGTTTCAAAGAGCAGATCTGTGGCATCACAGTTTCTGCTCTGCTCAGTTGCTGCCAAGGAACATGAAATGCTCAATGGTATTCCACTGAGTACTCCAACAGGCACGTGTTAGCCTCCCTCACTGCCAACAGTTAAACCCTATTAAAATAAATCAGAAAAGCATAAAATATTTTTCTACAGTCATTAGGCTGTGGAGCAATTGCTTTAGCCACTATGGGGATGCCATTCCTATTCCTTTGTCAGGGGAAATGACATACATGTAGAAGGAGAGAAGACCAGGCTGTCTTACACACATCATGATTCCCTGGCACACCTTGGCTTGCTCTAGTTTTGGTCCAGGGATTGCTCTTGCTCAGATTTTAAGAACTCTGAGGTCCAACAGAGAGCAGGTCCAACAGAGAGCAGCTCACTCTATGTGGTTGGGGCAGAAGTGCAATTTTCTCCTTTCTTCACTTAGTTCAGCTTGAGCAGGTTGTAAAATAAAATAATCGTAAAAAAAGCTACTATGCCTTCCCTGCTGCACATTATCTCCTTGCAAGACCTAATCCAGACCCTTGGGTCTGTCATCCTTTTTTCTTGATGGCAGAGGTATGAGAAAAATAATCTCATAACTCCTAATCTGGTGGGATACGCAGAATCAAATAGCACTTGCTAGTGGTCCTACTGTTGAGGGGAAACAGGAGGAAGAAACAAGCAAATTAACAAATGAAACACTTTGGATGACTGAGGATTCCATATTTGAGGATCCTGCTGGCACTAGATATTTTGACCACAGCTTTGAAATGTGTATCAGGATCACTTAGAAGAGGATTTGAGTTTGGAGCTTTAGGTCAAGTAAAACACACAAAGATGCCTGTATCTACTGACCAGCCCCCCTTCAGTCTCTGCAAGGTTTTTCATCACGAAGCTTCACAGCCCAGGACTGTGCTGTTGATTTTGATCATAGAATCATAGAATCATAGAATCACTATGGATTGGAAGGGACCTTGAAAGATCATCCAGTCCAATCCACCTGCAACAGCAGGATCACCTAAACCAAGTCACACAGGAACTCATCCAGGCGGGTTTTGAATATCTCCAGAGAAGGAGACTCCACAACCCCCCTGGGCAGCCTGTTCCAGTGCTCTGTCACCCTCACTGTGAAGAAGTTCCTTCTCAGGTTGATGTGGAACCTCCTATGTTCCAGCTTACAACCCTTGCCCCTCATCCTATCACTACATGACACTGAGAATAGCCCAGCTCCATCCTCCTGGACATCAACTCCTCAAATATTTGTAGACATTAATGAGGTTA
This sequence comes from Rhinopomastus cyanomelas, assembly GCA_013400115.1. Classification (NCBI taxonomy): domain Eukaryota; kingdom Metazoa; phylum Chordata; class Aves; order Bucerotiformes; family Rhinopomastidae; genus Rhinopomastus; species Rhinopomastus cyanomelas. The sequence continues at coordinate 2,866,242 of VXBP01001971.1, read as the reverse complement.
CCCCTCAGTCTCCTCTTCTCCAAGCTAAAGAGACCCGGCTCCCTCAGCCTCACCTCGTAAGGGAGGTG